>OX596250.1:9842627-10064321 GCA_951394255.1 Polyploca ridens
TGGCATCTTCACCAATTACAGTCAGTGCGGGTTGTGTATGTTGACAAAGGATTTCTGTTGGGCATTGAATGAGCCATTTTCAATGAATACTATCTCGGTACGATAGCAAGAAGTTACTCCCGCCCAAAACATAACGGACCCTCCACCATAAGGGGTGATTTATTCAAAACACACATCGGCATAGCGTTCCCCTGGTCTTCGTAACATTCGCCGACATCGGTCCTCACCATTCAGACCAATTCAGCGTGACGTCACGTTGTGGTACACTTTTTAGTCAAAAGTGAACTCCCACTCCCAAATTTTCACGCGCTTTATCTTTCTTTGTCAATTTTAATGATTTCGTAAAGCAATAAATACGTGTCCTATATTTTTGATATTCTAACTGACGGACTAATATTTTTTTTTATCCAGGAAGCTTCCCTATTACTAACGAGTTAGCGTTATCAAAAATGTTGTATAGAATAAATTAGTTCAGTGAGTAATCTGCGTTAGGCGCTTCGCTAACCCTTTAGAGAAATGTCGTAAAGGCAAATGCGACAGTAACGGTACTTAATGAACTTCATTAAACTGGGACTCTACCGCGTAGCTTTGGTGAATTTCATCCAATCAGGGCCCACGAATGGTCATCGTCACATCGTACCGCGTGCGCGTCATTGGATGACATAATTAATGGTGTTCGTTACGATTACCACCAAAGATACGCAATAGCCCGGCTGAGCTTCATTGAAATACCATTATCTGGAGTTTTATAACATTTATAGAGTCAATGGATGACTTTCTTAACTTGTTTGATATCCACGTGTTACATAAATATAATAGAAAAGTAGAAAAAGGATGACCATTTTAATGAAGTTCATTACTATTGACTTACGCGGTAGCCCCACTTATATTATGCTACTCTTTTAATGTTTTATATAAATCCGAGAAATTAATTAGTGGCAATAATATTTAAATATGTTCTTATAAGGTTTTTAATTACCCATTTGAAACGAGTGCCAAAATCTAAACTGCCCAAAAAATTCAACAGTTAACAATTATGGCGTTCTCAACATTAACTTTAATTACTTCACAATGCATGAGACTTGAATTATAAGATTTGAATTTTAATTGGTAAAAGTTTAATATGTTATTTTGAATTCTAATTCTTTATATTTTGTTTGACTTAAGTAAACGTATAAAATATCAAAATAAAGGTACTAAAAGCATATTTTACGGATCGAGAATATATTCTAAAGAAGCTTGCAATAAATTGAATTCGTTGTATGTATTGCCGTATCCTACACGAAGTAGAAGATATTATTCAAAAGTCACCGGCTTAAGTAAAGCATTATAATCATTAGTGACATAGATATATTCCGTAGTGTAGAGACGTCCACAGCATTATGTTGCGATATCGTCATAGTTACATAATATTATTAATTAAAGATATGTTGTAAATAATGAACTCTTTTGTAAGGTAGGTTAACCCGGTATGTAATCATTCAATTGAATCTAGAGAAATAGACTAACTACTACTAAGGTACCTGCTTAGAGAGAATTTAAGCTTGTTTTTCCATTTTTCACTAATCTTGGAATAAAATTGTTTTAAATTATTCTATAGGTACATTGATTTGGTTATCGATGTAACTTGAAACTTTTTCGGCAAATCCATACCGAACAGGAAAACAGTGGAAGTATTATTTTCAATTTGAGGCATAAAAGACAATATGCTATGATAGAAGCAGCAGTTTGACAAGACAGCATGCTTAAATCTCAAACAATAGGTCGACAAGAACATTTCGCACCGATTTGCTTTCCGACCAAGATCGGAAGCCAATGGACGAAACGCAGTTAGATTGCCAACACAATACGCATTCTTGTGAGATTGTTAACACTGGCAGCTTAGAATGTAACTCGCTGATATAGTCGCTAGATAACAGAGGTATAATGCCGACCGTAACCTATGATGACGCGAGCTACAAAACGTTGGTGTTGATGATTACGATTAGATACACATCTGTTAAACGATCAGCATTCATTTATAGTTGTTCTACTTTAAGTATTTTCTCAAGGGTCTTAAATGTTTGAGATATGGCAAAATACTTATTTCTAGGAGTAAACAAGTTCTTTGTTAAAAATGCCATTTTTAATACAAGCGACTTTTTAGTGACTACTTTTTGTTGACTGTACTTGCGACAAAGTACTCATCAAGACGAATCAAACGAGCCCAAACTCGATGGGGTTATGTGGTTTTATTACGGAGTTCCTATGGCCACCTTCCAGCTCCATCATCAGATTAGCTTCACGTCATCATAATATTGCATTGTCACGCCATTTGCATATTCGTGCAACATTTCAGCTCAATTGGAAACTGAAAAGTGGGTCAAATTTAACTTGCAAAATTCCATTACAGACAACGGGACAGGTGAAACTAAATAAAAGCTTGTAAAAAAATAATCACAGTCGCATAGGTACGTAATTGAATAATGCGTTACAAAAATATCAACAGACTTCACATAAATACTATATTTCTGATATGAAACCTGAAACTAAACAGTACAGAAAACAGATGTTTATATCTAACCAATTCGGGTTTAACGCATGATTACGTATTTAGAAGGTATGTAACCATTAATACATTAACTTCCGCATGTATTGCAATTAACAATAGGTAGGTGTAACATGAATATTTATTTATTTACTAACTCGTATGACTGCGACCATGTTAGTTCTAGATGACTACGGTTGTCACTGAAAACATTAACGGCGTGCTTGTTGTTGTTTCACTATAGACTGCTGTCACGGTTTCATAATATGTTATCTTACATTTTTGAATCGTATTAGTTCATCCATTTCCTGTTTAAATAGACAATTTTTGCCTCGACTCATGAAAATAGCACACGAAAAATATTTTCGGAAACGTCGCCTGTAATTTTTTGTTTAATCTAAATATATAAAAATCAATGCCACTTTTCGTTGTAATTTTATAACTCAAGAACGGGCTCACCTATCCAAACCAAATGTTTAGGCTTTGTTCGGACTATTTAGTAGATGGTTTATGTGAAGTTTGCACAAAATCGGTCGAGCGGTTCTTCATTTATCAAATTTTTTGTAACAAATGAATTCAATAAATGGCGGATCATTTTTGGATGGTTTAGATAGAGTCGGGTATGGTAGGGTAAGGTAGGGTACCACGCGAATGAAGTCGCGCCGGGCAGCTAGTATAGTATATTTTAACATCAATTAAGATTATAAATAAATCTTGCTGCTGTTTAACATGCTCCTGCATGACCACAACTTAATTATAAGTAGGTAAGTATTATAATAAATTCAGAAACTCATTATTGCGTAGGAAGATTGACCAGTGTTTGTGAGTAGGTAATAGGATATTTTTGCCTTGCTTTTAATTTCAAAATCTTTTCCTTATAGTAACCACTCACCTAATAAAAATTAATTGGGCGTATGAAACGCAATCGATCTCATAAGTGAAAGTAACATTAACAGTACACTTATTAGATAAGAACTGTATTCTGGACAAGGAAATAGTAAAGGTATTTAATATCATGATATAGGTCAACAGTAAGACCGGTGACCACCACTAACGCAAATGATTTGCAGTAAGACAAAGAACGAATGTGGAGCAAGTTATCGAGCTAGCAAATGGTGCTTGCGTAATTCATGACTGCTTCGAATAGGGTTGTCGTTCAATGCATTATCAAAATACAGCTTACAAGAATCTTCATCGCCGACTAAAATAATAATATGTATGACAAAAGCTTCTATCGGGGTGATATTTTCATAATCAATCATTCTTTTACGATCTTCGATGAACGGTGTATATTATATCTAAGTTTACGATTTCAAAGTAGTAACATGAAAAAAAAAATACATTCCATTTCAGCTAATTGAAGATCCCAAATCTACTACGGTAAGATTAAAGTCAAACGAAAACGAAATAACATAAAAGTAGCTAAGTGAACTATATAGAGTGACTGGTAATTAGTCAACGATACTTAGGCACATGATTGTACTCATGATAACAAACAACTTGATTAACAACCCAACACATGTGTCTAAGTATCGTTTACTAATTAGCAGTCACCCTATCTATATAGTGGACTAAGCTACTCATGCTTAGTGAAGAATGATCATAATAAAAACTAGGTAGATGCAGCCCTACAAATTGCGGGTAGACAGGCGAGTGGCGACCCCACCCGCCAGCGCGCCAGTTCTCTGCCACTCTCGCGATCTCGCGGTGACCATTAGGATACACCCACTAATTTAACATAAAACACGTATCTATGGGTATCTATTACATTGACCCAGTTGCAAAACCACGGTCTTGTTGAAATTTCAACTATAACGAATGGGTTTTCTTAAGCTCTCATTAACATGCCCACCCACTTCTATTGAATGATTCAATACGATTGCGGAAATATAAGTAACCTCTAATTGACACTGTTTTAATTTAAACAACGAGCTTATTATTATGTACAATATTATGAACTTGAAATATTCCGTTTCCGACTTAATAGCTCATAGTAAATGCTACATGCAAGATAATTTACAAAGACGACAAACTTGCTAGTTCCGCACAAATGAAATATGAATATCAAGAATATCAAGGAAAATCTACGCGATTTTTTTAATACGTTATCTTTATTACAATTTCTAACATAAAACAATTCATATTTATTTTACACTTGATCTCATAAGACTTAAAACTTCAAAGTTGTATGCCCTGTATACTATCATAGACAAATACAAACCTCTGGTACAACCCATACAATAAACAATCGTGTTTAAAATTATCTAACCCCCACATCAGCCACATCTACAGTTCCATAATTGGTCTGTACGTGAAGTTATTTAAAAAAATATAATAATATGAAAATGAAAACTGTCTAAAATCCCTCTCAAAATTAACTTTACAAATTCAATCATAAGACAATTTATTCCTTTACATAACTTCATTATCTCAGTGCATCCACGTTCCTCACGCACTTTCATTTCCTCTAAATGAGACGCTTATCAAACAGCTGTCACCACTATATTATTATTCATGGTATGAAACCTCGTAACAAAAACAAATGACTCGAGAGAAACGTCAGTTATAATGAAACAGGCAAATTTTCTCATGGCCACTGTGTTTTTTCACGAGAAATCCACAATAATGGGTGCTTAGGTTGTTAAACTTATTATCACCTCCATCGCTTTTATTTAACATGAAGTTTAATAAAAGTAGAGCTGTTTTTATACAAAACTCCTTATATGCTTACTTTTAGTAGATTTATTGCCCCATCACCGAGTTGGACTGTAGAATATAGGTACGTTACTAACCAATGCTCATGTAGACTGCGGTGGTCAACACATCACTTTCCATCAGCTGGCCCGCTAGCTCGATTTCCCGTATGAGCAATAAAAACCTCCATTCTTATTCTGGTCAGGTTCCACTATTCTATTGCTTGTCACAACAGCTTATTATGTGTGAGCTTTTTACACGCTTTTATTTTCTTCACTTTCTCCAATTTGTTAAAACCTTGTTAAATGGATTTTAAACACATTCTCAAAGGTGCCAATACATTTTTACTTATTTCTTTTAAAAAAGCAAGTAAATAATCTTTCGGTCTTGTCAAATTTTGAAATTTCAAGTTTGTAATAACTTTAGCTATTTCGATTGAAGATCAATTTATTATTTCCATATTTAAAGCTGTTCGGTAATGATCGGGGCAAATTTATTTTGAAGTTACTATTAAATTTTAATTAGTAATAGCTGTATTATATTAATTAGTAACATCTTATGTAGTTATCATATCATCATATGCGAATAAGATTATTCCGCAATGGTATGCTACCACCATAATAATACACGCAAAAATATCGTCTAGTACTATATAGTGAATTGCTCTTGAAATCTTGTTGTCGTCCCTATATAAATTGAAAGCGATGACCGTCGCATGTCGGTCTAGGTCGCGTTATAATAACCGTACCAAAACAGAAGCGCGAGCGAGTCTTAATTTCACGATTCATTCATAGCTTGGACAACAAAATATTTTTTTTTATGATGACTTGCTCCATAGCAGAGGGTATTTTATAATTATACTAGCAGTCCGCCGCGGTTTCACCCGCGTTCCCGAGATAAAAAGTAGCATGTCATACCTCGATCATATCAGCGTTTTAGGCGTGAAATATAGAGACAGAGCTACTTTCGTATTTATAGTATTAGTATGAATGTATCATTTACAACTGTTATTTAAAACTATTTCCAATTATTACGGTGTTTTATCGAATGAAGAAACGGAACCGGTGAGTTAACTGTTTTATCCTAAATGGACATAAATAGCATTAATGGTTAGTGACACATAAACACACTGACATCGATTATGATAAAATTGTAAAATTAATTGTGACTTTTTAGAAATACAATAAAAAATAACATACTTTATAAAATAAAATAGGTCTGTTTTTTTTAGTTGGTAATTTGACTGTTGCCAGCTCCTTAAGCTCATTACATGCACCAATAGTGCTAACTTGCGAACGGCACTCAACAACTGGTATGTTTGGACAAGTTAGGGACTCTGTAAAATGCCGACAAGGTCGTCTACAGCAGGTATGTAGTTACTTCATAATTTATTCATTAGAAACAATACCGATATCGTTTTAATAACTCATTGTGATTTTGGATGCAAGGCAGAAATGTACAAGAACAATAATCTGTGAATACAAAAACAAAACAAAATCAATGAACTTGCATATTGCCACTTTTGTCCAATCAGTAGATTTAGTTAAATAACGTTTTATGAGTAAGGGGGCTAATGTTTAAAAGTGTGTTTGAAGTTTCGTATCCACTTCGTATCGTATACCATGAATATTTGTGATGATGATTTTTATACAATTTTTCGAGTAATTTCTAGTCAATTTTGTTTTTAATGAGTTCAAATTTTCCATTTATTCATCGTTCTAGTTATATTCTAGTTCAAATAAATCAACAGATTTCCCTTATAGAGTTATAATAACAAAGTCAAGTATTTGAAAAAACAAGGACTGCAATTAAAAGGATAGAAAAAATTGATTATATTCTGCAATGGACGACGGAGTCAAGGTTTACCAGCGCAGCCACCGAGACGTGTCGCATGCGCATCACGACTGCGTGACCATTTACACGCAATATAAGTGCTAGATCTACACGCAATTAATTAGCCCAATTTACTTGACATCTGAATATACCAGTAGGTATATCTCTCAAAGCCACCTGGAGGTTTAATTTCGCACAATTGTATCTCAATAATTTATTCATATTTGACGTGAGAACGTTTGTCGTCATATGGACATTTCACCAACCTTTCATCTTTCTGTTATTTATTCATTTCATCTAATTTGACGGCTTTTGTGTAGTTTATGTAAGGGAAATATGAAATGAACAGATGGTGGATTTTTGTTTTATTTATGCAATGATTGTAATATTTTTTTCCACAAAGTGTACATATAGTTAGTTATTTATTTCAGAATGTAATTTTTATTATTTATATGACTACTTTTTGTGTCCGCCTGATGGTAAGCGGTTACCTTAGCCATATGGACGATTGCAACACACGAAGCATCGCTCACGCGCTACCTACCTTTCCCCGTTGCCCAATAAGCTCTAATCACATCTAATGAGTACCAGGGAGATACTCTGGCGGCGTGACCTGCCGCAGATGGTACTAGACGCCTGATAAGGGGTTGCCAGGTATAGAGTGCCGTCCTTTATACCTTAGCTCCGCTACCGCTTACCTGAGCTCTGGCGACCTTACTCGCACGCAGGAACACAACATAAAGTTATTTGGCTGCGATATTCTGTAAGGTGGAGGTACTTCCCCAGTCGAGCTGCTCTTGGAACAAATAAACTCTCTATGCTCTAGCCACAGTTTTACCAACATATGGTAATACTGTGCTCTAGCTCTCGTTAAAAGATTATTCATTTTTTTTTCAAACCTTGGTTGATATTTTTTTGATATTACTGTCCAAGGTTAAATATGTTTGATGTTGTTACATGATAATTGAATAATAAAAAGTTATTACTGACAAAACGCAGATTAATGCAAGTTAAAAAAACTTCATTCCAATAAAATTAAATAAATCTTTATATTAACATTTATTTTATTACTTACATTTGCAAAATACTCAATTAATATTTAAGTTTTATGTTCTCATATGAAGTTTTTAATAGGTATTGTTTAGTATATCTGTGATACTAAATTATATCTGTCTCTTTCTTCTCTCTCTCTCTCTCTCTCTCTCTCTCTAACGTTAACTGTCAAACTACGTACAAGTGCTCCGTACCATTAAATACATATTTAAGTTTTTATACCATATTAGACCATGTAAAACAGTGCCAATAAACAAGTCATTGAGTGAACGGTGTTTGTGCTTATTTTCATCGCCCTAAACTCCTAAACATGGTCCTTCGAGTTATAAAAGTGCCATTGTTGAAGTTTGGAGGTTAGGTCACGTTCCGTGCGGGCAAGAAATCGGAGCGACAGCAATAGTTTTTCGCAACCCTCTCGTTCGCACTCGGCAACAGTCGGAACACGCTCGGAAACATTCGAGTGAGGCCAAGCTCCAATCAAGCTTCATCAGGTGCATACAAACTAGCGCCACCCGGCGAGCCACCGAAGCAACAGCGCACTGCTTTACCCACTATACGGAAGAGAGCCGTCCGACACATTCGGAACGTATCTGCTTTATCAACAAATCGACCGCCATATTTGATCGATTTGTGGCAACAGCCAATCAGGACTCAGCTAACAAGCATTCAAGCTTCAACAACGAAGCTTACGTCCGCCATCTTCGGATACACTTTTTCTTTACAACACGTACTATATACATACAACACAACAGTGCTAAAAAATAAAAATATACTACTTAAAAATATAATAGTTAATAAATATAAATACGAACAATTTTATAAAATTACAAAGCATCAAGCTATATCTTTAACAAAAACATATAATCATGGTGGATCAAGATCAAGAAGGATGGAAGCAGCAACGTGCCACGCAGAAAGGAAAACTAACTAGAATTTTCAATTTTGTGCAAGGTTTTGACGTAAATCGTAATACGCTGGCCGACATCAGAGTTCGTCAACAGGAATTGACTCAGATTATGGGAAAATTTGACCAAATTCAACAAGAAATCGAGCGTTTGGACATCGGTCCCGACCGCGAGACAATTCACGAACAGGAGCGGCAGAGCGTGGAAACAAGATATTACCAATTAAAAGCACAAATGGAAACAATCCAAGGTTCACGTCCATCCAATGGTAATTTGGATATTCATTCTTCAACTTTTCTTCATCATGACTGCACTTCTTCGAGGAAACCAAAGGTGAAGTTACCGCAACTGGAGTTACCCAAGTTCGATGGCGACATCAAGCAGTGGCCAGCATTTAAAAACATATTCTACGCGTCCGTCGACAGTGCTGATTTGCCTATAGTTAACAAACTGCAATACCTGAAGTCTGCGCTGACCGGAGAAGCTGCTGGGCTCATATCATCCCTGCTTATCATTGAAGAAAACTATCAAAAAGCCCTTGATATTTTGTCTAAAAGGTATGAAAACCAAACCTTAATTGTAAACCATCACTTGAAAGCTATAATGAATTTTAATGTTATTTCTAAATATAACCTCAAAGATTTTCTTGTCATTTTACAACAGAGTTTAGACTCTTTAAAAGCTATAAAATTGCCTGTAGATAGTTGGGATGTGTTACTAGTTTTCTTAATTACCCAAAAGCTGGACAATTCTCTTCGTGCTGCTTGGGAATTGAACAGAAAAGATAACAAAATATCATCTTTATCTGAACTACTTGAATTTTTAAATACCAGGCGAACAGCTTTTGAGTTAATCAATGACAAAAGTCATGAACAGAAACAGAACATCAAAACAACACATCTATCCTCAGTTGGATATGTAAATACATGTCCTTTGTGTCAACAACAACATGAATTATACAAATGTCCTAGTTACTTAGAGATGACAATAACAAGTAGAATCAATTTAATAAAATCTAAATCTTTATGTTATAACTGTTTACAGCCATACCAAGTTAAACATAAGTGTTCAAAGGTTAAATGTTTGACATGTCATCGCAAGCATCATACAACTATACATATGGATAGCCCTAACAAACAGGTTAGTTCTGCAATAGCATGCCAACAGCAACCTATAGCTACCACCTCTTCAACACTAAATAACAATACATCGGAATACAGCCATTCTACCAACAATAACTCTCATGCTGAGCACAATATAGCTACTACTTCTTCTACAGTGTTTGTTACAAATACAAATAAACATCAAATGCTTCTTTCTACTGCAATTATAAAAGTACAAGACTCCGCGGGTAAGTGGTTAAATGCACGAGCGCTTCTTGACTCCGGCAGTGAAGTCAACATAATGACAAACAAACTTGCATCTGCTTTACAGCTTCCATTTAATTATCATGCCTGTACTATACAAGGAGTCGGTAATAAAGATAGCCTTACACAGTTAAGCATTACTACAAACATAAACTCACGCTACAATGACTTCCACACTAATCTTACATTCTTAATAATGGACAACATCACAGTTCCATTACCACATACGTACATAGCTACTGAAAAATGGGACATTCCTTCTACACATGCACATACTCTTGCTGATCCCACATTTTACTTACCAAGTAACATAGATCTACTCATAGGAGCAGAGCTTTTCTACTCTATTCTGACAGGTCGCTTATACTTAGGTGCTAATCTTCCTATAATGGTAAATACAGTGTTTGGTTGGATTGTTTCAGGTTCGCTTATAAATAATAACCACACTCATTCATCACTTATTGGCATAAAACATGTCAGCATGCACATTTCACTCCAAACCACAGATCAGTTACTACAACGGTTTTGGGAACAAGAAGAACTTCCAGGTCATAAACTATTGTCACCTGAGGACAAATACTGTGAAAACTTGTTCGAGACTACTACTAAGCAAGATGACACTGGTCGCTACACAGTTAATCTGCCAATAGATAAGGATAACCTACAGGTTCTAGGTAACTCTTTCAATACAGCTTACCGTTGCTTACTACAGTTAGAATCTAGATTTAATAAAAACCCTAGATTATATACACAGTATAAACAATTCATAGATGAATATATAGCATTAGGACATACATACTATGTTAATTATTCCCCTACAGATAAAAATACATATTACTTACCTCACTTACCAGTCATAAAGCCAGATAGTAGGTCCACTAAGTTAAGAGTAGTTTTCAACGCTAGTTCTAAAACTTCATCGAATGTCTCTTTGAATGATTGTCTTTATGAAGGTCCTAATATTTACAATGATTTGCTTGATATCATTTTGAGTTTTAGATTATTCAAGTATGTATTTTCTTGTGATATTGTTAAAATGTTTAGAGGCATATTCATAAACCCAGAACAGAGAACACTACAGAGAATTCTTTGGAGAGACTCTAAGTCACAGCCATTACTATGCATAGAGTTGGCCACAGTAACTTATGGTACTAAAAGTGCACCCTATCTCGCTTGTCGTACTTTGTTAGATATAGCACAAAAATATAAGCATATTTATCCTATAGCTGCAGAATGCATAGAAACTTCTAGCTTCATCGATGATTTTTTAAGCGGTTCTAATTCCATTGAAAAATGCACACAACTTTGTTTGCAATTAATAGAATTGCTAAGCAAAGCAGGTTTTAAGCTACATAAATGGACAGCTAATGATCCTCACATATTACAGCAACTTTTACATACTAACCCAAATCATGACACCATGCAAGATAACTCATACAGTTTCAGTCAGTCGGACTCAGTCAAAACCTTAGGATTAAAATGGTTACCTAATGTAGACACACTTCAAATTCATATACCAAAATTACACAATATGCCACACACAAAAAGAAATATCTTATCACAAATATCTCAAATATTTGATCCAATTGGTTTACTAGCACCTGTAACTATTATAGCTAAATTATTAATGCAAGATATTTGGAAAGAACAAACAGAGTGGGATATTTTAATTTCTAATGATTCACAGCTTATCTGGAAAAAAATTGTTGATCAGTTACATTATTTAGAAACAATTAAGTTCCCTAGATGGTATTTTTCTTATATACCTATCACAATAGCATTGATTGGTTTTTGTGATGCATCTAAAAAGGCCTATGGCGCATGTTTATATATCAAAGCAGACTACCACAACAAAAACTCCACATGCATTTTGGTTTTGTCAAAGTCAAGAGTTGCTCCAATCAAAAAACAACAATCAATCCCTCGTCTGGAGCTATGTGGGGCATTACTTTTATCAAAAATTTATACAAAGTTTATTAAAGCTACTGAACACATTATTAAAATAGATCAAACAATTTTATATACAGACTCATCTATTGTTTTAAGCTGGATAAAATCACCTTACAAACACAAACATCACACATATGTTTCTCACCGCTTAATGCAAGTGTTAGAACTGACTCCTGATAGTGATTGGAATTACATAAATACTAAGTTCAACCCAGCAGACTTAATAACACGAGGTGTTATGCCCAAAGATTTGCCCTCATGTAAGCTATGATGGGAAGGTCCAGAATGGTTATCACAATCACAATCTTCATGGCCGACATCCATTTTCAAAGAAAATTGTGATATTTCACATGAACATTCCTCCTCTCCCTCAGATGACACACATACAGACATAACAGTTGCATTTGTATCTACTGACAACCAAATAAATTACACATTCTTCATTGACTATTTTCAAACAATATCAAACCTCACAAAGTTAGTTAGAGTAACTGCATATATTTTTAGATTTATTAATAGATTAAAAAGTAAAAAAATGAATACTTCTTCTCATCTTACAGTTTCAGAGCTAAATTCAGCTACCAATTTCATCATACAAATCACTCAACATGAATCATTTTATAAAGAAAAAGTTGAATTAACTACACTCAGTCAAAGAAAAACATCACAATTAGCTATACATAGTTTATATACATTCAAGTCTAGTCCCTTAAGGAAACTCAATCCTTTCTTGGATGACAACAAATTAATCAGAGTTGGAGGTCGCATTCAACACTCTGATATTTCATACAATCAAGCTCATCCTATTATTTTACCTTCAAAAAATCATTTAACTTCATTAGTAATAAACCATTATCATCAAAAATTACTACATTCTGGTATACAAAACACACTATACAATATTAGATTAAAATTTTGGATTTTAAATGGTAGAAACGAAATAAAGAAAGCTATTCACTCCTGTATAAGATGTACTAGGTATAAAGCTCAAACCTGTGGTCAGCAAATGTCTAGTCTCCCCTCACCCAGAGTAACATTAGAACGAGCATTTCTACATGTAGGCATAGATTTCAGTGGTGCTATTGCTATAAGAAACTCTATGGCACGCAATTGTAAATACACAAAGGGATATATATGTCTATTTGTATGTCTTGCAACAAAAGCTATTCATTTAGAATTAGTGTCTAATCTAACTTCTGAAGCATTTATTCATGCACTTAAAAGGTTTATTTACCGAAGAGGATTTCCTACATGTTTGTATACTGATAACGCTACTAATTTTAAAGGTTCAAAGACAGAGCTTCATGAACTATACAAAATGTTTAAAACAGACACTTCATATAGTGATATAGTAGATTATTGTACATCTAACTCTATAGAATATAAGTTTACTGTACCTCTTGCCAGTCACATGGGTGGTATTTATGAGGCAGGTATAAAATCAGTAAAATCATTGCTCAAAAAACATTTATTTGCTACTAAATTGACATATGAATTATTGTACACAGTTTTAATAGAAATTGAAGGTATCCTTAATTCTAGGCCTCTATGCTCTATCAATGATGTTCCTGATGATATTACTTGTTTAACACCATCTCATTTTATTATTGGTAATTCTATCACAAACTTGCCTGAACCTAATGTATTGGATTTAAATGAAAGAACACTAACTATGTATCAGAAAATGATGTCTATCAAGCAAAGATTTTGGAAACAATTTTATTTCAGTTACTTGTCAGAATTACAAACTAGACATAAATGGCAAGATATTAAGAATAATTTAAGAATAGGAGATTTAGTTATTATTAAAGACGAATGTACACCCCCCACTTTTTGGCCTCTGGGCAAGATTGTATCTACAAATATTAATAAATCTGATAGCCTTATTAGATCTGTAATAGTTCGTACAAATAAAGGTGAATTTACAAGACCTATCCATAAGTTAATATTGCTACCAGTAACTTAATTTTACTATTACATATCTAGTAGGCACATTAGTTAAGATCATGACTGTAACCATCTGGGCACCTAGTTAAACTCAATTCAAAATCAATATTCTTGCTACCTTTTAATATTAAATTCTAAATTTCTTTGAAACTATAATTATTGTAAAACTATAACTTAAACTATAACTTTATAAACTTTTGTTAGCTACTTGTAATTCAGTATTATATTTAAAAGTAAACCTTTACACTTAACTATTTATGCTTTAATATTAAATAGTTAGTATTGTGTATTTTCACATAAAAAAGGGCGAGTATGTTTAGTATATCTGTGATACTAAATTATATCTGTCTCTTTCTTCTCTCTCTCTCTCTCTCTCTCTCTCTCTAACGTTAACTGTCAAACTACGTACAAGTGCTCCGTACCATTAAATACATATTTAAGTTTTTATACCATATTAGACCATGTAAAACAGTGCCAATAAACAAGTCATTGAGTGAACGGTGTTTGTGCTTATTTTCATCGCCCTAAACTCCTAAACAGGTATTTATAATATATATTCTTTCGATCATCATTACGCACATTTCTTCAAGGTGAAAATGGATAAGTTTGTTAAATAGAATCTAACAAAACTAGTATTGCTATAATAGCGTAATTTCGTATGGAATCAAGCTGACAGATGAAAGATTGTTTTTCTAGTAGCAGTAACTCTTTGCAGAAACATGTGTATATTTGCAAATATTTCCAATGCAAAAATGTTACAACTTAGTTTAGTTGTAATATTTTTGCATTGGAAATTGCATGTTTAAAATGTATCTGATATGGTGATATTGTAAATCATCGCATGATAGCCTCAGAATTCCAATAAACCATCTGCCAATCTGGAATTCACAAAACAGGAAAGAAAAATTGACGAATTTTATTGTAATCTTGTTCAGTGTTTATTCTTTCTGATTTCCCACGAGCAAAATGAGTCAATATTATCAAGAACACAGAGACAATAAACAAATTAGTAACTCAAAATATTACACCTTGGATTATCGTATGATCGCCTCAGAATTCCAATAAGCCATAAGCCAATCTGGAATTCACAAAACAGGAAAGGAAAACTGTCGAATTTAATTGTAATCTGTTGGTATACAGCCTTTTTTTTAAGAGTTTCTTTAATCAAAACTGGTGGTATTTTTAGAAGATGTTTTTCTATATATTTTTAAAATATTTGTTCCGTCACTTTTTTTATTCCAAATAAACATGTCTTACAACACGTTATCAGCACGAGTAAAAATATATATATTATATGAAGAAAAATATTAATATGTGTGAAAAGTAAAGTATATTTATTTATAGTCAAGTCCGTATTTAAATTCTTCATCAATATGTCGTTCGGTGATTATTCAGGAAGAAAAAATAGTTCTATCTCAATGCCTCCAATAGTATTGCGCAACCGCGATGAGTACGCAAATTGGAAGTTCAAAATGAGGAACTATCTTCTTCACGAAGACCTTTGGGAAGCCGTAGAGGGATACCCAGATGGTGACAGTACTCCTGAACTTCAGCGATTAAAAAACGATAGAAAGGCTCTGACAAAAATATGCTTAACAGTAGAAGATGCAGCGATTGTCCATGTAAGGAATACGAAGACAGCTGCAGAGGCATGGAAGGCGCTACAAAATGCTTATGAAGATAAAAGCATGGGAAGAAGGTTAGCCCTAGAGCGTAAGCTGTATAGATTGAGTCTTAGTGATTTTGATGACATAGAAAAGTACATACAGGCCGTAATGAGCACCGCCATTGACCTATCTGATATAGGAAAGGTAATAGAAGATAGCTCTATTGCAGCAATTTTGTTGGGAGGCTTAACGCCGAAGTACGACCCATTGGTAATGGCTCTCGAGAATACTCACGTAGAAGTTACAACACGTTATCAGCACGAGTAGTCTACCTTTAACTAATTCTGTTGTAAATAGTATTAGTAACGTAGTGTATATACCTAGGTTAAAAACGAATTTATTGTCTGTACATAAGTGCGTAGAAAAGGGTTTCTCTGTTTTATTTGATAGGAATGGTTGTAAACTTTTTAGGAGTGATACTTTTTCTTTCTCAGGAGAATCAATTTTAACCGGTTCTGTTTGCAATGGGCTGTACAAATTAGACTGTACTATCAATACTCCATGCAACACCGTCGCTTATGATGTACATACAGATGATTTTTCCTCTAGTTACGAGTTGTGGCACAAACGTTTGGGTCATTTATGCCGCATCGGAATGGAAATCCTGAAAAAAGGTAATGTAGGTTTAGATTATAAGGTTGTAAATAAGAAAAACTGTATAGCATGTGTGGAAGGTAAGCAAGCGAGGAAACCTTTTAAGAAGATTACCTATGATAAGGCAACTTCTCTGCTGGAATTGGTTCATTGCGATTTATTTGGACCAATGTCTGAAGTTTCCTTCGAAGGTAATAAGTATGGTTTAATATTAGTTGACGATTTTTCACGCATGATATTTGTTTATTTTATCCCTTGTAAGAACAATGTAAAAGAAAAGTTAAAATCTTTTCAATTACTTGTTGAGCGTCAAACAGGGTCGAAAATTAAAAAGGTTAGGACTGACAATGGTACAGAGTTTGTCAATCAGGAACTTGCTGATATTTTTTCATCCAGTGGTATAGTCCATCAAACTACTGTTGGAAACATAATAATATTATTGTGCATGGCAACACTGGCCTCTTCGTTCTCCAACCATTAAACCGATAAAACGTGCTCCTGCCTTTTAATTACACTGTTGCACCGACGGACCCTTAACATGGTCCTTCGAGCCGGATCCGGTCCTTAAAGTCTAGGATTAACAAAGTGCTTCACGATTAGTGCAATTAGTCAAAAAAGTGCAACGAAAAGTACGGGTTTACAAAACTTGGTGACGCGTGTAAGTGCTGTACGTGTGACCTACGAGTGTACGCCGCCATTATTTTGCCCTAAGGCAACGACAGCGGTAACGCCACACGGACGGATTGGTGCTTACACCAATCGAGCAAGATCGTCGCATCCTCGAAGACTGCAACGCATCTCATCGCATATAGTCAATAATCTACTATATGACGATGCTATATTTGTGAATCGCCATTGTGAAATTTTCCTAAGAAAAAAGAAGAAATACTAGGGAGCGCCCTCGCGCCATCTAGCGACGTGCCTGCACAAGTTCTCTTCACTCAATAGTAACGTTCCAGTGACGATCGGTGCAATTGTTTTAGCATCATCGCTGGCCGTGATTAGAAGAGGACACCAGGCCAACTATCTCTTTCTTTTGCCGGAGAACTTTCATGCTACAACGTGATACACATACAAATTTGGAACACGACTCAATTTTATTTAATATTTTTTTATCGAAAATTGAATCCGCCATTTTACGAACGAACCTGTGTAAACAAACTTTTTCTTATCTCGGAGGCCACGATGCTTCTCAGAATGTGTTGATTACTTTCTGAGAGGATGCCAAGAGAACTAGTTTTAAGTACTTAATTTCAATCAGTGATAAATATAAGTGGTTTTTACGTTTTCTTAACTTACGTAACTTACATAGTGGGAACCTACCATGTCAAAGCCAACCATGGAATATGAGGAAGGCGAGAAATCATTGCCACAAAAACGTGGATACATAAAAGGTACCATAACACGCATTTGTAATACCATTACCAAAGATTCTCTAAAAGACGCGACACAACAAATGTTACTTTTGAAGGAAGATAGGTTAAAATCTCTTTTCAGTCAATATAATGAGTTTAACATGATAATACAAGATAATGAAGATCCCACACTTACCGAGGATCTATGTTTCAAAGGTTTAGAGTTAATTAAAATTCAACTTGACACTCATTTTAACGTATCTCAGAGTGATGGTAGCTGTATCAAAAATAAATCTGCATCAAAAATACTTCCCGACATAAAAATTCCATTCTTTAATGGTAGTTATTCTGAATACAAGCCATTTATAGAACTATTCAATGCATTAGTTCACAATGACAAAACAATTACTGACATTCAAAGATTTATGTACTTAAGAACTTTTCTCAAAGGTGAGGCTTACGATTTAGTGAAAAATTTACCAGTACAGGGTACAAGTTATGCAGAAGGTTTAAAAATTATACAAGATAGGTATGACAATAAACAAAAAATTGTGTATGAACACATTTCATATCTATTAGACTTAAGTCCGATAACTAAGCCTAGTGTAACTTCACTTCGAAACTTCGTTTCCGAAGCAAAGCAGCATGTTGCTGCTCTTAAAAATCTGGAACAACCAGTAGAGAGCTGGGATAGTGTGCTTGTGTGCATTTTATCGAAAAAATTAGATAACAACACATATGCTTCATATTGTTTAGATCGCGATCCCACCAATTTACCTACTTTTTCAGAATTTATCAAGTATTTGGATGCACGAGCTTTAGCGTTGGAGAACTCTGATACTAGCAGCAGTAAGCAAGTGTTGACAAAGTCTACAAATTTTGCAACATCCAAACTACAGTCCTGCAGCTTCTGCGGTAAGTTGCATAAGCTTTATTCGTGCTCAAAATTTATGCTGGCAAGTGTAAACGAACGTGTCAAATTTGCTGAAAGCAGGCAGCTTTGTAAAATATGTTTGAACAATCATAAGGGGAAATGCCGCTTTCACTTTAAATGTGCACGCTGTAAGCAACTACACAACACGCTTTTGCATGAAGAAAGCCATGCACAGTCTGGGTCAGACACACCGACCAAACCGGTGGTTATGTTGTCAGGGTTGAACAACAACAATCAAGTTTTGCTTCCTACTGCTAAAATAAAAATTATTGCGAAGAATGGCAAACCGATAATAATCAGAGCCCTTCTTGACTCAGGAAGTCAATCTTCTTTCATCACTAACAAGATTACTAAACTTATAGGTAAAAAGCTAACTGCTACTACTGTTGGTATAAGAGGCATCGCTAATGCTGAAAAGAATATTAAACATTCTTTGCAAACTAATATATTCTCATGTGTATATCCATACCAAGTCAGTGTCAATTTTCTTGTAACAGATAATATTGCAATGAAGTTACCACAGAACTGTCTAAACAAAGGTGATATAAATATACCTAAAAATATAAAACTTGCAGACGATGCTTTCAATGTGCCAAATGAAATAGATGCTTTGTTAGCTGCTGATATATTTTTTCAGGTGTTGCTGCCCCAACCTGAGGAACAGTTCACGAAGTTCAGTGATCCTGCGCAACCCCACCTTGTTCACACGCAATTCGGTTACATAATCGCAGGCAATGTACCTTCACCTCAGCTTCTCCAGGATACTGCTGTTTCCTTATTCTGCAATGAGTGCGAATCTGACATAAACAGTAGTCTATCAAAATTTTGGCAATCAGAGGCTGTACCAGAGGTGTACACTGAACATCACACATCTGAACAACAATACTGTGAACAGTATTTTAAAGAAACAGTAAAACTTAATAACAATAAGTTTGAAGTTTCAATGCCAATGAAACTTCCAATTTGTGATGTTAACAATAAATTAGGTAGTTCCTTACCATTAGCATTGCATAGATTTCTAAACTTAGAAAAACGATTTAATAAAGATAATTCTTTATTCAAGGAATATCAAAAATTTATTGATGAATATATTCAACTTGGTCATGCAAGTTATTTTGATATTACAGGCTACAACTTGTCTCGAGATGCAGTATACTTCATGCCTCATCATCCTGTAATACGGGAGGATGCTGTGAGCACGCGCTTGCGTACAGTATTTGATGGATCCATGAAAACAGCAAATAAAATATCACTTAATGATATAATGATGAACGGTCCTGTAGTTCAAAATGAGTTGTTTGACATTCTAATATTGTTCAGATTGGACAAATATTTCTTTATCTGTGACATTAAACAAATGTTTAGGAATATATTAATTAATAAAGAGCAAAGGTCTTTACAAAACATCTTGTGGAGGGATGATCCAAGTAGTGAAATAAAATGTTTGCAGCTAAATACTGTAACTTATGGGTTAAAAACTTCATCATATTTAGCCACAAGATGTTTAAATGAACTTGCTTATAGGTTTAAAAACAAATATCCACTGGCCTCTCCAGTGCTTTTAAACTCAGCTTACATAGATGATATTTTGTATTCACACAGTGATCTCAACACTATTATCGACACAAAAGGTCAACTTATTGGTTTGCTAGCCTTAGGTAGTTTTAGCCTACACAAATGGTCAGCCAATGATGATAGCATATTGCACGACATTCCTAAGGAACAGCAGTATGCTGGAGAAATCAATATTGGGAAGGATATCAAAACTTTAGGACTGAATTTTAATATAAATACAGACTCCTTTAGGTTTCCTCCTCCACCTGAGCAATCCGTCGATACAAAAAGAGAGATACTGAGTTACATTAGTAAATTTTACGACCCATTGGGAATAATTGGTCCCATATTAATAAAAGCTAAGCAAATTATGCAGGAACTTTGGCTATCAAACACTGACTGGGATTCAATTCCTTCCAATGAGTTGAAAAGAGAATGGCAATTATTTTACAATAGTTTAGTTAAAATGTCACCCATTCAAGTAAAACGAAATGCATGTATTGATAATAAGCATAAGATTCAATTGATTGGATTTTCAGATGCGTCTAACGTAGCTTATGGTTGTGCAATCTATTTGAGAACAATAGACATAAATGGCAATGTAAAAATGTTGCTTCTTTGTTCTAAATCAAGGATAAATCCAAAAACAACAAAACAGTTGAGTATTCCTCGTTTAGAGCTTAATGCAGCATTATTATTGGCTAAATTAATTGCTAAAGTTTATAAAACTATTAATTCAAAACACATAGTCAATGAAACACACTTGTTCTCTGATTCTCAAGTAGTCCTAGCATGGCTGAAAATTGAGCCAATCAAACTGAATACATATGTTGCAAATAGGGTAAAATTAATTATGGACAATACTAGTCATTTTAATTGGTGTTACATATCGACTGATCAAAACCCTGCGGATTGCTTAAGTAGGGGAGTGAGTCCTTGCGATTTACAAAACCACCAAATGTGGTGGTCAGGGCCTCAAATTATGTCTAGCTCTGACTATAATTTTGACAATTGTAGTTTTGATGCACCTATAGACGTACCTGAAATAAAAACATTGCCTGTGAACGAGGTGGTATGTGCGGTATCACAGAAAGTTGAGGGCACAATGTTAAACAGTCTTTTAACTAAATATTCTAATTTAGGCAGGCTCCAAAGAATTCTTGCATATGTAATAAGATTTTGCAATAATTGCAAACCAAGCTCATTAAAAATTAGACATACTTTTGTATCACATACTGAAACAAATTCAGCATTAAATTTATTAATTAAAAATGAGCAACAAAAATACTTTGCTAAAGACATATTAGCCTTGCAAAATAACTCACAGGTACAGCAATGTATAAAAGGTCTCAATCCGTTCATAGATTCTGAGGGACTTCTGAGAGTAGGTGGTAGGCTACAACATGCTGCTTTGTCCTTTGCTCATAAACATCAAATTATATTACCTAGAGAATCAAGACTGACACATCTCATTATAGAGAATGTCCACATCAAACTTTTACATGCCAGTCAAAAATTAATTTTGTGTAATTTAAATCAACGTTACTGGATTATCAACGCTTTGCGCTTGATAAAAAGTGTAATTTATAAATGTATAACTTGTTTCCGCTTCAAAGCTAATACAGCTAAACAACTGATGGGTTCCTTACCTTCAGATAGAGTAAATGCTTGCCGACCCTTTGAGAAAGTTGGAATGGACTTTGCAGGTCCTATTCTAGTTAAACAATCACGTATCAGAAGTGTAATTGTAACAAAAGGCTACATAATTGTATACGTGTGTTTTGTAACTAAAGCCATACACCTAGAGTTATGTTCTGACTTAACTACTGATACATTTTTAGCTAGTTTCAAAAGGTTCATATCAAGACGAAACATTCCAACAGAAGTATATTGTGACAATGCAGGCACTTTCAAAGCTGCAAATAAAAATTTACAAGAATTGTATAAATTAAATACTTCTAAATGTCATCAACAACAGGTACAAGATACAGCTTCTAAACTAGGTATCAACTTTAACTTCATACCAAGCTACTCCCCAGTATTCGGTGGTCTGTGGGAGGCAGCCGTTAAAAGTGTTAAGCACCACTTAAAGAGGATACTTGGCAGCCATACTTTAACATATGAGCAGCTGTATACTGTACTTGTGCAAATAGAAGGTGTATTAAATTCAAGACCTTTGACACCATTGTCTTCAGACATTGAAGATGTTTCATATCTCACACCTGGGCATTTTTTAACGGGTGCACCTTTGGTTTGTTTACCCAACCCAGATGTGACTAATCTAGCAGATAATCAATTAAAGTTTTGGTCTAAATGTACAGCTATGAAACAACAATTCTGGAAACAATGGTCAAAACAGTATTTGAATAACTTACAAAACCGTCCTAAATGGAAAGATAATGTACCCAATGTAAAAGTAGGTGATCTTGTGATCCTCAAGGAACTAGACGTCCCTCCTATGACTTGGCCAATGGCCAGAATTACTCAAATATTTCCTGGCAGGGATGGTAAGGTTAGAGCTATGGAAGTTAAGAAAGCTAATGGAAGATGTCATAAGACATCTATAACTAAAATATGTTTGCTACCATTAGTTTAATAGTTATAAGTAATAGTTCTCGTAGGCCAAGATGCTCCTCAAGCATCTGATTGTGTTTTGAGGTGATGCTAAGAGACTTAATATTATTGTTAATTACTTAAATTTACTTACCTTCTCGTAGGCCAAGATGCTCCTCAAGCAGCTGATTATGTTTAGAGGTGATGCTAAGAGATTCATATATCTCTTTAACTAATGTAATGTAAAACTGTACTCACCCTCTCGTAGGCCGCGACGCTTCACATACAGTTAACCCTATGTGTGAAGATGCCAAGAGATTCATATCTCTTTAATGTAAAAGTGTGTTACCTACTTACCTAATATTTTTAAAGTAACCACTTACCTGCTAAGGTGAACATAATTTATTGAAACACATTACAAATGTACAACATTATTAATGTTTATGTAACATGAAGTAGGCAAATAAAACTATGCATGATTTTATTTAACAACTTTATTTAGAAATTAAGCTAAAGTGTTAATGACTTAAGTCAATTGTACCAATACAAAATACTTATCATTGTAATTTTTACAACTATTACTACTAACAGACCAATTCTTTTATATTGCACTTTCAAGAACCAGGTTTCTTATGATTATACAGTCCACATCGAAGATTTCTATCTGTTTTGTTCTGTTGGGAGTTATGTTGGAAACATAATAATATTATTGTGCATGGCAACACTGGCCTCTTCGTTCTCCAACCATTAAACCGATAAAACGTGCTCCTGCCTTTTAATTACACTGTTGCACCGACGGACCCTTAACACTACGGTACCATATTCTCCCCAACAGAATGGCGTAGCTGAAAGGACTATACGTTCTGTGATTGAAAAGGCGCGTTCTATGTTGGCAGGAAGTTCCTTGCCAAAAACATACTGGCAAGATGCTGTACAAGCTGCGGTATACTTAAAAAATCGCTCTCCACATCGTGCTCTTGACCGTTCATTGACACCTTTTGAAAAGTGGTATAATATAAAGCCTAATTTGGCTCACCTAAAGGTGTTTGGGTGTCGAGCTCTTGTACATGTGCCTTCATGTCAAAGAAAGAAGCTTGATATGAAAGCTAAAGAATTTATATTCGTAGGTTATTCTGATGATGTAAATAGTTATTTTGTAAGAGACGCTCAGTACCCGAGAAAGGTTTTGAAGGCAAGAGACATAAATTTTTTCGAGAATTGTTTTAGTAGTTTGAAGCCTTTTAAAGAACCTGAATTAGTAAACAATTTAAATTCTATTTTAACTTTGTCGCAGGACGAGCCACAAGCTAGTTCTCATGTGCCTGAGACAGTTAATAGAGAAGTTGCTCATAGTTCTTTGCGTGAGGTTTCAACATCAACTGGTGAAAATTTTGACAATACTGATTTGTCTTCAGCATGTTCACTAAGGGGGGAAGATACTCAGCCACCACGTTTGGAGATGTTTGATTCTCCAGCTGCTTCGCAGGTAATAGAGCGCAGATATCCTTCGAGGGTTCGAAAAACGCCAGATTTTTATTGCGCTGTGATGGTCGCAGATAGTTTGTCAGAACCACACAACTATTCGGAAGCTATAAGCTCTGACGATGCTGAAAAATGGCATGCAGCAATGCAGAGTGAATATGAGTCACTAATGAAATTGAAAACGTGGAGGTTAGTGGACAAGCCCGACAAAAAATTAATACAGTGCAAATGGGTTTATAAGGTGAAGACCAACGCACTGGGAAACGTTGTCAAATATAAAGCTAGGCTTGTAGTTAAAGGTTATAGTCAGGTACCAGATGTAGATTATAAAGAAACCTTTGCACCCGTGGTCCGGCACTCATCTCTCCGAACTCTTATGGCACTCGCTGCTAATCTTGACCTTAAAATGAGACATTTGGACGTGGAGACAGCTTTCCTCCATGGAGATCTTTCCGAGGAAGTCTACATGTACCAACCTCAAGGCTTCGCAGTTAAAGGTCAAGAAGACAAGGTTTGTTTGTTACAGAAGTCTTTATATGGACTTAAACAGGCCCCAAGGGCATGGTATAATAAGTTATGTGAAACTTTGCTCAAAATAGATTTCACTAAAATACCATCGGAACCTTGTGTATTTAAAAAACTTTTTGGTTCTGAAATAATTATACTGGCCGTATATGTTGATGACATAATTGTTTTCTATAAAAATGACCTGTCATTTGACATCGTCAAAAATGATTTGGATAATTATTTTACAGTCAAGGATTTAGGTCAGCTAAGTTACTATTTGGGAATAAATATTTCTCAAGAAAACGGTAAAATTATAATCAACCAAAAGACGTACATATCGAACTTATTAAAAAAGTTCAATATGCAGTTATGCAAGGGACAAAGTACTCCACTTAATAGGAGGTTGGATGATGAACCGAGGAATGGTGAGCAAACATATTCTTATCAAAATTTAATAGGATGTTTGATGTTCTTGGCCGTAAATACCCGGCCAGATATTGCTTTCGCTACCAGTTACTTGAGTCAGTTTAACACATGTTACAGTAAGGCTCACTGGGATGCTGCAAAACGTGTTCTACAATATTTGAAGGAGACTATAAGTTACTCCATTGTTTATAGGAAGTCGGTGAATCCTCTTGACGGATATGCAGATGCAGATTGGGCAAACTGTAAAGTTGATAGACGTTCATACACAGGTTATCACTTTCAGTTGGCTGGTGGACCTGTGTCGTGGGCATCGAGAAAGCAGCCTACTGTTGCTTTATCGTCAGCAGAGGCCGAATATATGGCTTTGACGGACGCTGCAAAAGAGGCTTTGTATTTGCGACGATTTATTGAAGAGGTAAGCGGTGTAAACCAGGATTGTATTGTTATTTATAGTGATAGTCAAAGTGCACAAGCTCTGGCAAAAAATCCGGTTTATCACAGCAGAACCAAACATATCGATACAAAATTTCATTTCATAAGAGAGAAGGTATCACAGAATCTTATTAATTTAGTATACCTTAAGTCTAATGATATGTCAGCAGATATTTTAACAAAACCGTTAGGACGCATACTGCACAATAAATGTATATCGTCGATGGGTTTGTTAACTTAAGCCTTTTACCAAGTTTTGATTAAGGGGGGGTGTTGGTATACAGCCTTTTTTTTAAGAGTTTCTTTAATCAAAACTGGTGGTATTTTTAGAAGATGTTTTTCTATATATTTTTAAAATATTTGTTCCGTCACTTTTTTTATTCCAAATAAACATGTCTTACAACATAATCTTATTCAGTTTTTATTCTTTCTGATTTCCCACAAGCAAAATGAGTCAATATTATCAAGAACACAGAGACAATACCAACAATACACAAATTAGTAACTCAAAAGTATTACGCCTTGGATTATTACATCCATCTGAGCACAAACGCCTTGCCAAGGATCATACCTACACAATAGATTATTTATACAAGGTCTTCGCCAAAAGTACCCACGTTCAATCAGAACTAACATGCTACATGACAAATGCAATTTATTTTGCTCCCACAAATGTACGAATAATAGTAAATATACCACACTCCATATCTCTTCTGCATAGCACGTATGTGACAAATATAAATCAAACAACATAATCGTTTCTAGATTTGTGTAGGTCATAGGAGCCTTGTTACAAATTGTTGTTAGTGCATCATTTATCACGTAGGCAACAATATCTTCGGTTTCAATATTATTCATTCATAATCATATTGCTTGTAACGCCCACAATTAAATAATTATTGCCATTGTCCAGTCTCTACCAAAACGATAATGACATTACTGTACCTACCTATTTTACCGAAATGTACAACTTTATATATAGATTAAGCTTAATCAATGATTGGTTAATTGGTTATCAAAATATTCAGTAAGTAGTTAGGTTTAAAGTATTTATGAAAAGAAAGTACATCAAAATATATGTATGATTTAGTACAGGATAACAGAGTTTGAGGTTTTATTTGGAAAAACCCTTGTTTAGTGGATGCCTACGTTACAACGAGTTTCTCCTTTTGTACATTATTTAGTAATAACTTCACTTTTTTTCAATAGTATGAAGTAATTGAGTATTTCCTATTATATGGTATTGGTATATGAAGTTTATAAATTAACAATAGTACATACACCTACTACCTACCTACGTAATTACCTTCTCACACGACATTGATTAAACTATACAGCCATTCGTCGTGGCTAACAATAACAAAGAGACCGTAATATCTGTAATAAAACAAATCTACGTGAAAAAACAATGCTATCAGTGAAGCGACCATGCTGTAGGTCGGTGACTAACAACTTTACAATACAATACGAAAGCCTTGTTCAGAAAATTCACCCATATAACATTCAAGGCTTCATTCGCAAGTGTGAACGACTGACTCAATGTCATAGACGAAACTACTGATTAACGCACACATCTTTAGGTATGTATTAGACCTAATCACATATCTAAATCCAAGGTATTATAACTGAGATGAGTAAACAAAACTCAGAAGTAGGAGAGTATTTTGATCGCGAGGGCGCACGAACGCGACTGTAAAGAAATTGCATTTCAGTTAGTTTGCTTTAAAGTAATCTAAGTATTAAATATTTATAGTTTTAATCCATGTAGATTAATTAACTAAAACTTATTTTTAGGGGGGAAATACGATCCAGATCTCATCTCTGAAAAAAGAGCTTTTTTTCCGAGTTTTTTAGTAAAAGCTCGGTCATCCAGTTAGGGGTAAGATTGCTAATTTTACTTCACCGTGTACAATGATCAAAGCGTTAGAATCGGGGCTAACGCGCTTGAATTCGCCGCGAGAGGCGCTAGTGTAGAGTGAGGTCTCTAGAAACGTCAAATGCACTGAACGTTTATTTTTTACGAGCTTTTCATCGCGATTTTTCACAAATTATTCATGACTGTTGTAAAGATGCCTGATTAATTATGAATCGCTACCAATCATTGTTTTATGCGAGTTTTGACTTTCAGAAACGTATTTTTCACAACGGGACATCACAATACATAGGCATATTAATATTTTATTTATTTCGTTATTATGTATTATATTGGCCCTGCTGCGTTAAAAAATATTTTTTCAACAATAGCGGGAGGACCTTACTCACTAATGGCGCAACTGCAATGGTGGTCACAGAAACGGTAAACCTCATTTCGTCTCGTAGATCGTGGGTTCGATCCCCGATTAGGTCGAATCTTTTTGTATTATTTTTTACCTTTTTTTTGTATACCAAGCAAGGCTCGGTCAACCAGGTACTATGTCTAACTTGTCTCATTAAATAATAAATATCCTGGGACATTCTTCATACACGGTCATCTGATCCCAAACTAAGCAGAGCTTGTTCTATAGAAACCAGATAACTGATATACTACTTTTTGTTTGTAAATACATACTTAATATACATAATTACACCCAGACTCAGGACATAGAGACATGTGCATGCACACAAATGCATGTCCTGTGCGGGAATCGAACCCACGACCTGCGGCGCGATAGGTGGAGTCCGCCAACTGGGCCGTCAATCTCGTCAGTCAGCGTATTAAACTTAGTAATACGAGGTAATACTTAGAATGCTATTATAGTTTTGTTTTTATTAAAATATACATCGTGTGTTGGCACATTAAGATCAATGGTTTAAATCGTTTGTCATTCGCGTCTGTAATCACCGTATTCAAATTTCTACATCTACCATTTTGATTTATTAACCAACGCTGCGGTTGCATACTGCAATATCATGGTTCTTACACTAAATTATAACACCATTTAAACCTAATAATAATTGCAGTTGGAGCAACAGTGAATTACACATATCACCTGAAAGTAAAGTGTAGTGTTCGCAGCGTGACTAAAAGTTATTACATTCTAAAAGCAATGTTTGATACGAGAGCGGTAATTATTTCATTTGCCTTCCTATATTTCATGCGTGTTATACTTTATTTCCAGTCACAATGCGACTTTATATGTCAAAAATGTTAAGTAACTTGAAACATTTGTAATTATTAGGAAATATCAGATCGAGATAATTAGTGTAATTTCCTTAATTAAACGATTGAGTCAATCTCAACAAGTTTAGTTTACTCGTGATTTAATAAGGCAAATCGTTAATTTCTAAATGGTAATATGATTTGTCGCTTATAAATCTCGTAATCAAACACATTTCATTTAATGAATATAATATGTTCGTAATATAAACTCGAGACTATAGAGTTAGAATATTCATAGAGCGACTGTACTAGAGTACGGTCCGTGAGCAACGGTATGGTCCAAATACCTTCAAACGAAGTGCGCGTACATAGTTTGAACGACTAAAATACATATAATGATTGCCAATTTCTCGTTTATCGATACTTTTACTGAGAACAAATGACAAGGTATCCATATCCATAGAGTTTCTTGCCGAAGTCTTCTCAGTTTAAGTGTATTCCGAACCGGTGGTAAATTCAACTGTATGTACCAATTTAACGTTCATAAGTACCTTACTAGGGCCTAAACTGATTAAATGACTTTTT
This sequence comes from Polyploca ridens, assembly GCA_951394255.1. Lineage (NCBI taxonomy): Eukaryota > Metazoa > Arthropoda > Insecta > Lepidoptera > Drepanidae > Polyploca > Polyploca ridens. The sequence continues at coordinate 9,872,072 of OX596250.1, forward strand.
GATTTTGATTTTTTGATTTGAAATCGACATTTTGTTTGGCTGTAAAAAAAACTAGTGTACGATATATCTGTGAATACATCTATATGGAAACAGCTCACGCTTCGCACAAGGTAACGTTGTTAACGCTATCACTCTATAATATTATAACTCTATGCTTGAGACCTATAGTGTGTTATTTCCGTTGAGTAGGTGAAAGCGGTCAGTAGCGTAACTCGTCCTTTCTTGACTTGATATAGTAACTTGTAAATCATGTATTGGAATCACTGTGCATGTGGTTTATCGAAAACACAATTCGCTACTTCCTGTTGAAAAAATAATGGCTTATTATTAACCCTTCTCATCCAAACTGACAAACAAACATTATCTCTTTATTAATATTATAATTATAGATTTAATAGAAATGCAGAATATGTAATAGGTACCAATACTCTAGATAAAGCCTATTCATGCTCTGATACATATTTTCTTTTACACTTTGATTAAATCACTATCTATCCGGTTATTATGATTCGCTGTCTACACGTACGTATAATTTTCAATTATAATTTCCTCAATTATACTGGGTGGAGACTTCGAGATGGCATATTTTCGAAACTTATGTTGGGTTAGTCATGTTGAACAACTTTTACTAAGGGAACAATGGTGAATTCTCAAAAAAAAAAATATCAACCTTGCTCGATCATAATGTATGAAAAGTAAAAATATTTTTTTGAGAATTCAGTGTTGGTCCCATAGTAAAAGTTGTTCAGTATGACTAACCCAACATAGGTTTCGAAAATATGCCATCTCGAAATCTCCACCTGTTATTTGTTCGCTTACGTATTTAAAACATGTCTTATTAAACTACACTACATTTGCTAACTACTTTAGATTAAGTAAAATAACACATTACTTGCGCAATTATAATATAATAGCTGCTTAAACTGTTTGGATTACAAACAAGTTCATGGCAAGACATATATTAATTACAATGCATAAATATTAATACTTATATGGTTAATGAGGTCACCGCGTAGAGACATTGTCGTCACATGTCACTCTATGTTAGTCATTCGTTACATCTTTGTTGATATAATATTTATAAGTATACTAGCAAGCCGCCCCAGTTGCCCAGCTAATTATTGCATAATTAAACTAATTATGTTTAATTTGGTTAAAATAGCATCATAAAGTAGGTACTCATCATTTATAATAAAAAAGTTAAGAAAATAATGGTAACTGTTAGTAAAAAAAGAATTCCTTTAGAAGGGATAAGGATTTTTAATAAAAATAATATAACCCTGAAGTTGAGATCCCCTGTGGCTAAGATATTGGTGTGTCCCGGCAGTTCACTTGAGTCAGTTCCATTGGTAACTGTTGGTAAAAAAAAACCTTTAGAAGGGATAAGATTGTTTAATAAAAAGAATATAACCCTGAAGTTGAGATCCCCTGTGGCTAAGATGGCTGTGCGTGTCCCGGCAGTTCACTTGAGAGTCAGTTCCATTTTGGGCCTTGAGTGGTTACCACATTAAAACAAAACAAAAATAGGGATATCAGAGCTACTTATTTTCAAAAATAAATCCTTTTAATTTTTTTTTAATCACATGATGCTAGACTCTTCTAGAGTATAAATTGTAAGTACATCTACAACGAAACATAAAAACTGACGTTCCCACGTTACTCGTAACAGGATCCTGACATAAGTAACTCGACTGGTATCATTAGAAATGTAGCTCAAATCGCTAGTCCAATTTATAAAAGGAAACAGAAATAAGGTAATTAATATAAGGAACTTTTTATTCAATAGAACTAGATCAATATACTTTACTAAAATTAAATTGATGTTAGATAATGATAAATTGATTTTGATGTTACTAATAACTCGTTCAAGTGGACATTTCAATTAGAAAGCCTTGCGCATGAGTTTCGGTACACGCCAAAGTGTCTCAGTAGGTTGTGCAACAGGTTGATTGTATAACACCAATGCAATACATGCTAATGTATTGGACTTCCGAACGGACATGTCAATTTAGTTAGCGACATGCGCACGCGCTATTGTTATTCACCAACATTATTATTTTAAATTAACGTCATACAAATATTATTTTGCAGTCATTTCAGATAGTAAATGAAAGTAAAATGTAGTGTATTGCCACATGTATAAAGGTAGGTGTGTGGTATCGGTACAGAACTCAACATTGCAAGATATACGACATGTTTTCATTTATGTTAGATAATGAAAGGAGTGGAACCAGAAATTAGCAAATGGGAACGAAATGGAGTGTTGCTACAAAAACTATTTCATGCAGTCACATTAATAAGCAGATTGAGGGCCGAACACAGCACAGCAGCATAAGTAGCCAGTTGACCTGAAAACGCCAAAAGTTGGTATTCACAGTCACAATTCACAAGGCCGTTGGTAGCCCTGCAGTTCAGTTGTTATCTACTTGTATAATTTTCTCGAGTGACCATGACAGAGATATAGTCAGCAATCACCATCATCTACTTGCCCTGTTCCCAATAATTTGGGGTCGGCGCAATAAAGAGTTAGTACCAATATCTAATAAAAATATTTTTTTGCTCTGAATGAGTTCTCGATGCCAGAATAAAAATGCAATAAATTTGAATTATAAAATGTGTTTACCTCCTGCCTCCAAATAGTAGTTATACTTTAAACATATTTATGGATACATACACATTAAATATGTATTTTATGCAAATACATTAACGTCATTGTTAAATATACTTTTATACCTAGTTATTAAATTTTCCCATGAAATTCAATTAGGGCCGTAAAAACTACAATTAATTTAATTATGTACGTTTTCGATTGTATCTAAAATCATTTTTTTATTTGTAACAATGGAATATTTTGCGAATAATAATGTTTTTATATGTTTAAACACATTTTTAAAGGCAATGATAGCTCAGTGGTAGTTACATCGAATGCCGAAGCAAAGATCCCGGGTTCAAATCCTAACACGAGCTTGAGCTTTCGGCGAAGGAAAATTCGCCGAAAGCTCAAGCTCGTGTTAGGATCGTTAGGGTAGGATCGTGAAGAAACCATAGCATGGTGGTAGGGTATTTTTTAGAACCTACCTGGCTGGCTACTACCACCCTGAAGTTGATAATCTGTCGCCAAGCACCTACTGGTGTTCCTGCTTTTGACAACCAGTTACTTCTATATTTTGTGTGCTTACCACCTTCGGCCACATCATCACTAACCACGGTAAGATTGTGATAAAACACAAGCCTAGTAACAAAAAAAATAGTAAAAGAAAAGATATTTTATTTATTCTAAAAAAACTGATAGTTCACCTATCAAAATGATTATTTTACATGAGAGCAACAAAAGTAAAGCACGAGAGTAAAAGAAGGGAAAATACCAAAACGTACTTACTTACCTTAGAATTTATCACGAAACAAAACATTATGAATGAATCATACGTTTCATGACAAATCTACATGTCTTGTCATCGACATGGTTTTTCCTAAAGGAAGTCAATTGGCGGTGGATTTAGCGGGTGGTAACCACGTCACATCATGTCGGCCGCTACTGACACCACACATGGTTACGTCATAGCTTTCGTCGCGTGAGAACCTTCGTGCATTGTGGCGCGCATCACTTTCATTGTGCGGAACTCGGTGCACGCCATCGAGTACCAATCAGCCCGGAAGAATACTAGACCACATTTTTGACAGCATGTTATTAAATTTGGTAGCATTTGTTACTTGTAACTATAGTGTTTTCAGATAACTTTCATTGATAAATATACAATAGACTTAAGACATTGCGTCTCTAGCTGTCATATCCTTAATTCGAGATTTTGTTATTCATAAAGCATACGATTAGGTATCTATTTTCCTGAACGTACGCTACCAGTTTTATCAGTGTATCCTTGCGCATCTCGAAATGAACGCATTATACATATTCATGCGGTATATTGTCCGCTTAGAATCTTCCTTGTGAACTGCAACCACGCTGCCAATGCAATGAATGCAGTTACAGTTATAATAACGACACGAGAGCTACATATATAAGGTGTAACGGAAAGGGTATATACATCCGAAGGGGGTGAAGACTACATCAGGTACAGACTCTCTATAAAAAGTTTCAGCTCAAAATACATTACAAAAAAATTCAAACAAAATTTTTTAATTAAAGTTTTTTGAATTAAAATCATATCCAACATGTCACCGGTCAATGAGGGTCATTGTCATTTTGCATCCCTTACTAATATTAATATAAAATTTTATCTTCCGCGATCTGTGCGCCTCGTACCAAAAAAGTGGATTACTGTAATGTATATACAGTTTCCGTTACACCCTGTATAAACGGTGAGGAATTCCAGTACGAGGCGACGCGACGGCGACCATCTGATAGTAACTACGACGCGACAATACTGCGCATGCCTTTTATTGGACAAAGCGTCTAATGACTCGTTTACTGTTAGTCTCTTTGAGCTTTAATACAAACTTCCCAAAAGCATTGTATTAGTTTGCGACTCTTTGTTCTTCCAGCAAAACTAAAAATGCATTTCTAATATAAGTTAGTACAAAACCGTTATCTCATTGAGACCGCAGTCAGAGAAAAGGGTGGCCGCTAAACTACTACATGATTTTACGATATTTTTTTCTAATTTGCATCTTATCACATAATTTATAAGTAGTTTCAGTAGTTGATTGAGTGTATTATCAAATTTCGACGTAATCTAGGTTAGTAGGTTTGTAATTTTGAAATTGATGGTTTTGATGTTTGAATAACAAACGCAATAACTACTGATGCAATAATAACATATACAAGAACTATAAATGTATCTAAGTAGGTTATAAAAGTACCTAATGCTCAAGTCAAGTATATAGGTAGTCAGTTAGTCTGTCATAGGATACTTTTGCATCTAAAATTCATACTAACCTGTGAGTAAGTATACTATTGGCAACCTTCCTGTAAAAAGGTGCTCTGCTCTTTTTTGGTCAAAATTAATGTAAGGCATATAAGGAATGTAAACAACCCATGACAAACAAGGCCACAATTATTATTCTGCTCAATGCGGATTTAAGCGCCCTTAGAACCCACTCGCCTGTAGGTGGAAGCCACCCACGACCAATCATACATCACAATTATACCAGTCTTACTAGAGCTGTACCAATGGTTATATGACTACCTTCTCATTTAGTTAAACTTCAACTGACTAGTGCGCAGATAAATATCTTATCGCCCACTCATAAATAAGACTGGCGCTGATCTCATATCTCAACATTCCTGTCATAACAATGATTATTCTGTAGCTTAATATTTGAATTTTTAATTACTAACCAATTATAATAGAATTAAGTCACAAGAATCAAAGAAGTAGAAATAAAAAAACACGGAAATAGTATCTTTATTTTTCGTACCATAGCTCTATCGTTCGTCATCTGAATCTAAGATCAAAAAAGCTGCTACCTACATGGATATCTTTGTCTATTACTATACCCACACACACGCAAGGAGGTAGGCGGTTGGGTATATTGACCCTTATTACACCTAAATCTCTAGGAAATATTTGTATGGTGGGTGGGAAATCTGGCGTTAGTTTTGACTGTGCCTAACCGCATGTCAGGCTATGTTCTAGTACCAATTTTAAAGCCATTTATGGCTAGGGTTAATCTTAAATCTGTGAGTCATAATAAAGTATACGATCATTTCGAATGAGTAAGCAACCACACCCTATATAGACCTACGTAGAGATATGAGGATAAAGAGTTTAAAAAATATACTATCCTATAGTAGTGCATGTCAATTTTATTGTATAATATAATATTATAACAGAGACTGGAAGATGAGTTCCCTCGACTTGGGTTCCATCTAGACCAGCAAAGTATTTGGTAACGTAGGTCTTGCCGTCGTCTCCGATGTAGGAGGTTTCGCCCTCGACGACCAGCACATGAGAGCGACCGTCAGCAGTGGGAACTAGCCGCCCACGTTCGGAGACGATGGTGCCCTCAGCGGTCACGTACCGAAGCGCATACTGTCCATATTCGTCGTGTATGGCGTCATGCTGTACAGCTGGACGCGCTCGACGTGCAGCCGTTTGAGCGCTAGTGTTGGGTGCAGCTGCTGCAGCAGCTATCAAGCACAGGGCTACAATAAACTGGAACAAAAAGATTTTTTTCTGTATGACATAAATTTAAATAATTCCTGAGGTATAGGTACTATTATTAAATAATCGATTCATATTCAGGGATAAAGTATTAATATAACATTTTTATTTTTAATATAACCAATTAACAAATCTAAACATAAAAAATAAATTAAGCACTTCTTATAAAACAATTTTAGCTTACCATTTTCATTTTGAATAATTTACATTTTCTACTTAATTAGATATGTAGAGCGTGAAATGCAAACTAATAGAAATTCAATTAAAAAACTATCTTTTATAGAAAATATTATATTAATAGAATTTAGAAGGCTAATATCAATTTAGGTAATGAATAAATAATCTCATTACCATTACGACAGGTTACGGCTATATTACAGGCTACATAAAAATGTAAAGCCGAGTAATACCTTATAGCATTCAAGTTATATTAAAAATTCTTGTTTTTCTCTTTTTTAGTAAATTTTTGTTTTACGCTGTCGGGTTTTTTTTTGGTTAAATAGTTTTTATTTTTCAATTTTGAGTTTCGTATAATGTGTTTTCAATACTTTTCAAGAGTCACAATGCATCAAAGTTCTCATCAATACAAATTAATCAAGCCTAAACACCAGGTAATTACTGTAAATCGTTGAGGAGTTCCCTCGACTGTCTTTCGGCTCCATCATCAGATCGACTCCAGACCTTCATTAAATAGTAGTGCTATAAAATAATTAATAAAAAAAATAACAAATGCACTAGTCGCCACTACGATTTTCGAAGGTTCCCCTCGATTTGTCTGGGATGCCATTATCAGATCCTGGTTTGCTTATCACAGTACCGCCCTTGGGATATCTCCTTTCTAACAAAAAAAAATCTTCAAAATCGGTTCATAAACGATGAAGTTATCTGCGAACACACATAATATATATATACGAATTGAGAAACCTCCTCCTATTTTTTAAATCGGTTAAAAAAACTACTTTGTGGCTGACCTGACGATATCAGTCTTTTCATTTTGAGATGCTATGCTTGTGTGCGTGCAATGTCACGTACGTACTGGCGAACCCACATACAAGCCACGTTCGGTACCATTGTATGTAGATAAACTACTCGTCTTTATTCTGGCATAACACTATGAAAATAGTTAAAGTAAACTGAGTAAAATTGTAGTTAACTATCAATTTATTTGAATAAATCATCAACAAAATTCATGCACACCAATCTTGTTTCGCACACGGATTTTTCTTCGGGGCGGGTTTCGAAGTCACATCCTCTGCACATGGATTTTCTTTCCGTGCAGGAGCAGAAGTCAATCTACCGACCTCAACACAAGGATTTTTCTTGAGGGCAGGGGCCGAAGTCACAACCTCGACACAAGGATTTTTCTTGAGGGCTGGAGCCGAAGTCGCGACCTCAACACACGGGTTTTTCTTCTGGGCAGGAATCCAAATCTCGATCTCATTGTGGGAGTTAGGGTGTCTCGCAATCTCACCAACAGCCGGAACTGGCACGGGAACTGGAAGATGAGCACCCTCGACATGATTTCCATCTAAGCCGGCTGAGTATTTGGTGATGTAGGTCTTGCCGTCGTCTCCGATGTAAGAGGTCTCGCCATCGATGACCAGAACTTCTCCACATCCGTCTGGGTTAGGAACTAGCCGACCACGTTGAGAGACAATTAATGGTGCCCTCAGCAGTGACGTACCGAAAAGCATATTGTCCATGTTCGTCTCGTACTTCATCAAACTGTAAAGCTGGCTGCGCTTGAAGTGCAGCCAGCTTTACAGTTAGTGTCCGTAACCGTACCCATACCCGTACATCCAGCTGGTGCAGCTACTGTCACGCTGATTAAGCACATGGCTACAATAAGCTGCAACATAAAGATTTGGTTACAGGATAACACATTCAATTCAATTAATAATAAAAATATTCATTATGGAGTTATAGTAAGAAAAATACATAGAACATTGTAGAATTTCTTTCGTAACAATATAATAAAAACTTACCATTTTCATTTTGAATATTATAATACTTTTGTGTAATAAATGTGTAGTTTGGCAAAATGCAAACTGATATCAAATCATACCAACAATATTATTTTATAGTAAAATTAATGGAATTTATAAAGATATTAGTTTTAACGATTTACGTAATGAATCTCGTTAATTATTGTACTATAGGTCTAATTAACAATTTGTCTAATTAACAATTTGACTAATTACACAGTACAATTTGTATATTGTTATTCAAGAGCTAACTAGTTGACTCAGCATATGACACAGGATTTCATGGTAGGTCATCTTTATTTACGATTATACCTACATATAAACATAAAAGACCATAATGATACTTTAAATTAACTTTTCATAAAAACCGCCTCCAAAAAGAATTTTTAGTAAAGAGCAAAACTAATCATGTAGGAACGCTAATATGTAATTTTAATTGTTTATGATACAGAGTTATCAACTTGAGGTTGGTACCTATAATTTATTCTATAAATAAAATATTAGAGAATAGTTTTGATCTGAACTAATCTGCAAATATTTTAGTGTTTGGTCAAAGCCTACACTAATATAAACCATAGGATTTTATCATATTTTCATGTGAATTTAGCCAGACACATAGCTGATTTAATTATTTTTTTGTTTATTCAGTTGCTTCTACTACACATACAACGACAACGACATTAAATTTATTATTATAATTTGATATTTATGTTTATTAATAATGAGTTCATATAAATAAAAAAAATATTCAAGTCAATTTTAGACAGAGCTTCAAGAATATAACGTAATTAATCCTGAATAAATCCTTTGATTATCAATATCAGCAAAAAAAAACCCTATTGTTATTTTACTAGCTAATAAAATTATTTTAATAATTACCATGATATTGAAATATTTCAACTCAGTATCTACCTAGTCTATCTTATAAGTTATCAATATACAATCGTTACAGTTTGTAATCAGAATAACCTAATAAAGAAGTTTCATGACGTATATTTTTCTCTTTTGCACCTAAATCACAGATTACTAAATAGTCTAAATAGATCGCATTATACTGGTCCTAGCTTACCTACTGACTGATGTATAGTTTGGAAGACGTCCATGTGAAACTTGCGTATTCCAAACTTGACGCGATTAGTGTACTGACCTTGTATAAAATGGAAGACCTAACCTCGTATAGGTTTACATAATTATTTTTAGTATACCGTAGAACCCGTACACCGACTGTATATTTTTTATATCTAATATCTTTTTATATTCTCAAATCTTTTTACAAATTCAATTCAAATAAAACATCGAGCCCCTAATAAGGTACTTACAAAAAAAATTACCCCTCTTCAAAGTAGGTTTACACTAAAAAGTATGAAATAAGGACGGACACGGAAACACTAATCTCACACTGTTTTGAAGTCAGCGAAACGAGCACGACGACGTTTTAACAAAATTTTACCACAATATTTATGGTTTTCGCTGACTTTAAATCCGTGAACATGTATTCTACTGGAAATATTAAGCAATCTAATCTGGAATATTGTAGGTATATATTAAATAACCCTCTATTTGTATTGAGTCGATACCTATTCAAATTCATCGCTTACACCCCGCAAGCCTGCATTTCCTAATAATCTGTTTTCCGGTTCATTTTATTATACTAGCTAGTAGATATAATAAATGGCTTGTGCTTGACAATTATATCATCATAATATGTGTCCAAAATACCCAGTGTAGGTGCTTGGTGAAAGATTCTTTACTTTTCTATAATATACCTATATACCTACCTATATTTTATTCCAAGATATACTCTATGTTATTCCTGTAATTGAGTAACAATTATCCATAAAAGCTTTATCCGCAAAGATACCCAAAAGCTTTCGCATTTATAAAACTAATAAATATTAAGATCTAGATGCGCGGTAGCGTATCAAGCCAAGTTCAATTATAGTTAATAGAATACAATTACCCGCATGAAATTATAGCACATATTTTAATAAATTCCTTACAACTTTTTATCTTTAGTGATATTTTTATCCTTATTGAGCAAATCGTACCGTATAAGAAATCAAATGCCTGTCAATGAAGTGGCATCTTAATTTCAGCGACGTAGTATAAGATCGTGCAATTATGATCTCCAATCAAAATGTTATCAAGGAAGTGGTCTAAACAGCTTCATTACGTATTGATTGCTTCATTGCATGGATTTTGTTTTTTTGTTCCATGCGGTGTCTAATCTGCCATGCATGAGAGTGTTTCCGCGTAGGTCCTTAGTTATCGACCCACGTATATCCCGAGGTTGTGACGCCACCATCCTCGTTACAAATGTAAACATGTAGATATAAATGTTATACGAGACTTGCTACTTATAAGTTACAACAGTTAGCACTACTTACCTTATCATTCTTAGACGTTACCTGCTAAGAAAACATAATTTTCAAATTGCCTCAGCTCAACTTTTTGTTTCTAACTGAGTTTTTCAAATAAATACATTAGGTATTTAAAATTATTAATATTGTGTCATCGATTTGGCGTGGCATACAACAACAATTTGACTTTCATAGCATTTTTCCATATTAATGGAAGGTCCGTATGTTTTTGTTACCACATTTCGGCCTTCGGGGCTCAGTTAACATCTATTGTTCGGCAAATTACTGATTCCGTCTCTAATTTGTGGCAAAGCCATTGTCTCTCACAATCAGCTGCCCGATTTTACGGGTAGTGCACATCGCGAGAACACTCACATACCTACCATCAAAAATAATATACTAATGGATTCAGTAAATAGCAACTTAATTGGACTTCTAAGGAATTAAATATACTTAGTAGACAATTATAAATGTTAATTATTGAACACTCAACAGTTTTTATTGTGTCAAGCTTGGCTACTCTATCTACTCGTACATCTATGGCTGCGCGGTGGAATACCAAGTGGATGCATACGCTCTTCCTTGTTAAGATTATAATAGAATATAAGATAGGCATAGATATTATGTCGCATGTCGTAATGAAAATTGAAACATTATTTTATTCAGAAATCAAAATCAGCTAATCGGTCCCATGTATTCATACATTTTCAGTAGCTAACAGTCAGTCAGTATCAGCTAGTAATGGCTAGGATTCGTAGCACTTGTACGTAGTATTTATATACTCTGAGGTAGCACTAAAGAAAATTGATATCTGAAAAAAATACACTTTGTTGTCTAATGCCCGGTTTCAATAAACAAAAACGAATCGTTTTGCTTACCAATGGTAGGTATTTTTATTGCCAAACAGGGCATATAGATCATTTCATAAGCTAATTTTACCTGTGATAGCTACTTTCATATGGGAGGGTCTGTATATGCAAAGATTTGAGGTATTTGCTTCATTATTAGTAAAGATATAAGAGTCTTAATTTTAATAAATCTTAACCGATACCGGTCCGTAAATTATTGAAACCGGGCATGTTAACGCAATGAAAATAGACTGACATTTATGTCACATATTTTCAGCGCTGTAGACATTAGGCTAGTCCTAACTCTAAGTCAATAGCAGATAGCTGAGTAATAGCCGTTTTTCTGCTCACATACGACGCACAACCTTATTTCTTTATTGCACAATGTAGGTACACAAAGTAACATATTATATTATATAGGTATACATTATGGTACTAAATCATTATCCATTACATTTAATTAACTTCCAACAAGATTACGATTTATTATCTTTTCTCTAATTTGTACCTATTTTTGGTATTTATAAAAAACACAAACCTACATGACGATTATTTTGTTTATGGAAGGAATATTATGTGTTGCCAACTGAACAATTGTAACGGCAGCTAAGATTGCTAAAATGTAGTTAAAGTTGGCAACATCATTATGATCGTGTTTTTTACTTTTTATCATTATTATTTTTTGTTGTGTGTAATTTTCTTTGCATGTTTAAATTTTTTCTAATGTTTTTATGCGACGAATGGCGTGCAGAAATAAAATATTTTTCATTTTCATTTCATTTTTCATTTTCACTTCAAAATACAAATATTTTTTTTTTTTATTCGGTTTTAAAGGTTCATGTTTTTGTGGAAATAAAAATTGGGTATTTTTTTTTTGTTTCGATTCTAGCTGGCGCGATTTGGAAAATTACTTTTTTTTAAGCGCTCGTGGTTTAGCATTATTAGCCGTTCTTAATTGATCGGTAAAGTTAAGCTATCATCGTCGTGGTCGGCACCGGGATGGGTGACCGCGTAGTGGTATTTCGAATCGAGCGTTTCCGTGCTTCGGAAGGCACGTAAAGCCGTTGGTCCCGGTTATCACTGAATTGTGATAGTCGCTTGAATACTCCAACAGTAGGTTGACTAGCCTACCTCCACCGCAGCGGGCACGCGTGGTGGAGTATCTGCCCATTCCCATTCACCCTAATTGGTGAAAAGGAGGCCTGTGTTCAGCAGTGGGACATTATAGGCTGATGGTGACGATGAAACAATTTTAATAAGATAAATTGAATTTATTAAACACCATTTTATTATTTGGAGTAATAGTGATTTTCTCGCTGACACCTTTTTTTCAAGCAAGACTTAAAATTATGTTTTAGTCTTGCTTGAAAAATTGCTCTTTATTGTCAAGCTTAACATTCTTAATATATACAACACTCTGTTCAATCAAATATTCATTCAGACGGATTATTTTTTAATTTAGTTAGTTTAATTTTATTTAGTTAATTAGTTTAGTTGTAATTATGTTACTTATCTATAATATTATATTATATTTGTACATAGGCTTATAATAACGCTAGTATACAAATCTAGAAAAATATATATACAGGTCGTTGTTTTGGTCAGCGACGAGCGACTCAGGGTCGATAATACACATGATACTGGTGCTAAAAAAAATATAAAAAAAATACTTTATTTTTTTTAAATAATAAAAATAAAAAAATATTTTTTTTGAAAATCATGTAATAAGCTAAAGTGTAGACATAATACTCAACGGGAGTACGAGGGAGTAATGGGGTGGGGCGATGGCGGCTTGTGCCTAGCTCTAGTCTATGCATGTGCCTAGTAACCATACTTTGCAGTAATTTTATTTGAAATTGAATAAGGTATTTCTCAACATATTTACAGTATTTAATGGAATTAAGTCCATTTTTGGGGAATATATATTTTGTACTACCGCTCCTGGGTCGCTTGTCGCCGACCAAAACAACACCCTGTATATTAAAATCAATAAATAATTTTTCATCAGTGCAGAAGTCGAAGTTCCGTTCTCCACACATGGATTTTTCTCTGGGGCAAAAATTGAAATCATGACCTCGACATATTTTTTGTTGACCCCAATTGATTTACAAATAAAATCTAACTACTAAACAGATTTGTGTCTCCATAATTTGTTTGAACTTATTTCTGAGGCAAATTCGACCTCATAATTATTATAAATTATGAGCTCCGATGTTTTATGCTATATTAAAATACATAGGATTTTATATCAGCAGCTTTGACTCTAAATGATACAATGAAAATAGCTAAATTAAACTGTGTAACATTATATTAAGCAATAATTTAATTGTACAATTAATTTTAAGGTAGGGATCACTTCATAGAACAATCATCAACAATTCATGTACACCAATCTTGTTTCGCACACGGATTTTTCTTCGGGGCGGGTTTCGAAATCACATCCTCTGCACATGGATTTTCTTTCCGTGCAGGAGCAGGAGTGAACCTACCGACCTCAACACAAGGATTTTTCTTGGGGGCAGGGGCCGAAGTCACAACCTCGACACAAGGATTTTTCTTGGGGGCTGGAGCTGAAGTTGCGACCTCAACACAAGGATTTTCCTTGCGGGCAGGGGCCGAAGTTACAACCTCGACACAAGGATTTTTTTTGGGGGCTGGAGCTGAAGTTGCGACCTCAACACAAGGATTTTCTTTGCGGGCAGGGGCCGAAGTCACAACCTCAACACAAGGATTTTTCTTGGGGGCAGGGGCCGAAGTCACAACCTCGACACAAGGATTTTTCTTGGGGGCTGGAGCTGAAGTAGCGACCTCAACACAAGGATTTTTCTTGGGGGCAGGGGTCGAAGTCACAACCTCGACACAAGGATTTTTCTTGGGGGCTGGAGCCGAAGTCGCGACCTCAACGCACGGGTTTTTCTTCTGGGCAGGAATCGAAATCTCGATCTCACCAACAGCCGGAACTGGCACGGGAACTGGAAGATGCGCACCCTCGACATGATTTCCATCTAGGCCGGCTGAGTATTTGGTGATGTAGGTCTTGCCGTCGTCTCCGATGTAAGAGGTCTCGCCATCAATGACCAAAACTTCTCCACATCCGTCTGGGTTAGGAACTAGCCGACCACGTTGAGAGACAATGGTGCCCTCAGCAGTGACGTACCTATAAGCATATTGTCCATGTTCGTCTCGTACTTCATCAAACTGTAAAGCTGGCTGCGCTCGGAGTGCAGCCGTTTTAGGGTCCGTAACCGTACCCGTACCCGTACATCCAGCTGGTGCACCTACCGTCACGCCGATTAAGCATAGGGCCGCAATAAGCTGCAACATAAAGATTTTGGCTATAGGATAACATACCAATCCAAATAAAGAAAAAATATATTTACTGAAAGCAATGCACACATGTAAAAACATTATCCCATAATGTGCAAAGTCGATTTTTCTAAATCAAAATATCGGTTGTAAAATATTGCGCTGATTAAGCACAGCGCGATAAATGCGAACAAACTGCAAAAAAGTGGTTTAGTCAAGCATCGTGCACAAAAAACGATAAAGACTGACAATGAACTGTTTGCAGAGGAAATAATCTCTAGAACTTTTTTTAATCCGTCGCAGTTTTTGGTAGTGCTACGGAAGATATTTAAACTTATTAAATGATGAACGTTATAATTAGGAAAATTTTCAAGTATTCTTTTGAATGCAATGTCATAAAGAAATAATAAACACTTACCATTTTCATCTTGATAATTTTATAATATTTTAGGGTGACTGTAGAATGTAGTTGTAATGCAAACTGATATAAATTCGGACTAAAAGCTATCTTTTATAGTAAAAATAATGGAATTTAGAAAGATTAATTATATCCATTCAGATAACGAGTCTCATTTATTACTATTGCCCAAGATATATCATAATTGTTTTATCATAAGCTAATTATCAATTACACTAATTGCTTTCAAGAGCTTACCAATCGATTCATGTGTAATTTTATATAATCTATCCATTATACAAAATTGCATCCAAATCCGCAATTCTTCTGTTATAATATCAATAGGATTCGTACTGCTATCATCTGTATTCAGTACAGCTGCTATTTTTTAAATAATGTGTTTTATAATGCAAGTGTTTGAATGTTTTTGAATTATTTTACACTAGCTGTCACCCGCGTTCCCGGGATATAAAGTAGCCTATGTTCTTCTCCATACCATAGGCTATCTGCATGCCAAATTTCATGATGATCCGTTGAGTAGTTGAAGCGTGAAGGCGTAACAAACAAACAAACTAGTTAGGATGATATGAAAAAGGTTAAAAGAACTTGCTTTGCTCTACATTAGCACAAAATGGACTCTATTCGTTTTTATTTTACATTTTGCTGCTTCGAATCCAAAGTGGTGATTTCCGGAAAAATGGTTATTTATGTGTCGAATTAATAAATAATTCAATGGGCTTGCGTTTGCCACTGACCCGCCCATTAGGAAATTTGAGGAAGCCGAAGATGGAACACGCTTACCCAGAAGAAACCTTTGGCCTTGAAAGCCCCTTTATTGTAAGAGTCGGAAAACACAGACGCCTGAAGCAAATGCCACTCCCCTGCTTTGCGCATTATAAATGAGGATGCAAAACGTTGTGTCCGTATTTTCGGTATGTGGTTCGGTGTAAAAAAATATGCTTTTTTTATACCACTAAGGTGGTAAACAAACCTGGTGGTAAGCGGGATGGTGGAATAAGGTTGAAGTAAATCCAATTTGTGAAAAAATAATTGTTGGTAATTTTCATTAATTTAGCTTGACCGAAAAATGTAAAAGGATAAAAAGTCTTCTTTCAAAATAATAAGTTTTTGTTAAAAATTTCATTTTGGATACAAGCATTTCTTTGTCACTACTTTTTTTGACTGGACTTGCATTGTCTTTCAATATAATAATGTATACCAAAAATCTAGTCAATCTGACCACTGGAAATCGATGAAATTCGACTAGCAAGATTTGACCCGAACATACATACATTGCAAGTTTAATAAAAGCTTGTAATAAGGAAATGCCACGTTATGAAAAAATTTTTTTAGATACGTTTTCCCCATACTCTTCCCAGTGCACCTGAATGCAATGCAGCATTAGTCGTCTAGATTTTTTGTACATGAATGGTATCAAGATGAAGTCTACTATAATTGCTCTATTGTAATTAAAGACACTCTAAAGCTGACATAGCTTTAATTCCTTATGAGTTTTGGATGCAGATATGTTTTTTCAATAAAACATATAAAAATAAAAATATGCAATTTATGTAAATGACCAATTACAAAATTAATGCACGCCAATTAAATTATGTTCAACTATAGAGACTGACTGGTCAGATATAGCTATACATGAATTAAATATTATTAGACTGCAAAAAATATTCTGGCTATAAAATTGGCAATGGTACCTAAAAAACATCCAATTACAGATAACACATTTATTTTAATTCCCACATATGTAAATCCATCAACAGAGCGCTTTAAGGCGCGGACTGACTACGATTTTGACAGCACTCGTTCTTGACTGGAATAAGGTTGAAAATAGTAAATCATAAATGTGTCGACTCTATGAAATGGACTGTTATTTACGGGTTTTCTTTAGATTATACAGTATATACACATTAAATTGAATAAGTGTCCGGTTAACATTCTAATATAATTCTGTATCTTATATATTCTTAAAAATAAAATTGTATTGTATAAAATATTCTATTCGGTTAAATTTTTTCTCAAAACCCTCTTCTATCCACAGTTTTTTTTTGTGTTGGGTATTTCTTTGCGTTACGTCATACTCGACTCTCAAATAAACCCATTTTTGAGATTTCAGCTTAGACGTGGCCTTAAATGAACTTAGTTAACATTATCAGAATGGATATTGGTGCTATCATTTTAGCACCATTGTGTACTAAAATGTTGATCATTTTGTATGCCGATAGTTGTACGTAGTATATTATTTACTCTATGCCGATAGATAGGTAAAGGCTAATCGGGAATAATGACTTATTATTCGTATTGCGTAGCTACATCCCAAACTAGCGGTTACATTGTATATTTATCTCCGTGATCCAAGCTACTCCTACAAATACAAAATAGGTCCAGCCGTGAAAACCTAACTTCAACTCATTTATTTACCATTTATACAAGCTTCGAGACAATCGGTCAGAGCATTATTTTTCACCCTACAAACTAAAAAAACGATTTGATTGTCTGCTCCACGAGCAACGTTTTCACAATTTCAAAAAAATTTACGAACAAATGACCAATAGTTTCGTATTCCAATTCCTTTCCACAACAAAGTTTCATACAAAATATTCACCCCCTTATTAAAATATATTCCGAACATCTGCAAAAAAGCCTTTATGTATATTCAAGTTTGTTTTTCCTTTTACAGGTTTGCGTATGCAGTGCATTAGCTGCTCTCGACGGATATAGTCCCCAACAAGACCCTGATCAATTCCATATTCAGACCGATGAAGATGACGAACGTTACTTCTTATATCAAACTCATAACGGACAGTATCGAAAAGAGAGAAGGCTTAAAGATGGATCCGTAGTTGGTAAGTTAAAATTTAAATATTTCCCCTGAATATTAAATGGCAAATTAAAGTAACGCTGTCCAACCTTAATTAATTCCAGGTACAACTGGATGGGTGGGCGCAGATGGATACTTACGTCTTCAAGACTACATTGCGGACGACCAAGGCTATAGGATCTACAAGTCAAAAACTGTTTACGTGGGGCAAAACCGACCAATTGGAGTACGTATCTACCAATAATACTTATATTTTATTTTTGAAAAAGCTACAGAAACAAGCTGACAATATTTATTACTAACTAGATGAGTACCTAAATCTATGTGGTATACTTTGGCCCCGTGGGTTCTAAGAAAATTACGAACAATATTTCGAAAATATATCCATGCTGATTTTTCTATGAGGTTTAGTTTTTGTTCAAAATTCTTTGAGCATATTGTAGATTCGGATAGTTCACAGTCCTATATATGGATTTATTGATAATATCTTTTACATAAGTTTCGTAGAAATAACAATCTGATACATGATCTTTCTGTTCATATCATTCAAACTTCATATGACAAGATTCTTTAGCCGATGATGTTAATAAACTGACACATTGTGCCCAGCAAACCCTAAGGGTACAGGTTATGTCCAAATTTTGCACCAGAAAGCCAAAATAATTAATTTAACAGTTTTTAACTAATGGTGTCAAACTAAGAGGTGGACTATTAACAGTAAGTTGACCACAAATATAGCAAAAGTTATCAGGATGATTTGCACACTCTGTGAGCAACTTATTACGATGTATGGAAATATAATCACACGGAACAGTTTCAATTTTAATTAATAAATATTAATTTATCGCAAACACACATCGAGAAGCAAAATTCTCGTAATCAGTTTACTTAGGGTGATTGAACAAAACTAAGTATGAGGTTTAGTTGTTGGTAGGTAGTGTTTAAAAAACCAACTTGATTTTGTTTAACTAAATCACTGTCGACCGGTGTTATTATCAAAAAATCTACTTTTTCCCTCGCAAGTGTGTTGAAAAACGTCGTATGACACGCGTCTGCATTGATTATTAATAACCAACATTGCACACATGTATCATAATGTACTATTATTTCACCTCCACAAAATGCAATGAAAGGTGGCAAAATTTGGAACTTGTTAAGCCTAGGCCTGCAATTTAAAACTCTAGGTCCAGAGTAGTTAGTTACATAAAGCAGGCCCCAGGATCCCCCATACATCATATTGTGCTGATGTCAACGTGGTGCGTGTCACGTGTCTGACGAGGTTGATGATGAATGAGTGACTGATGAGGGTGATTCGGGTAACTCTAAAAATGCTCTTTATCTGAACGTCCGATTGACACAAATTTTTGGGATACTGTATAAGAGGCCTGTATGCAAAATTTCAATTCTATAAAAGATTGAACTGCGATTGACGTGGTTCATCTGTCAATCAGTCAGTTAAGCTTTATATATGTGTTTTTGTTTTTTCAGGAATCATTGAATATCGCCAAAACAGCGCCTACTGATTCTGGCTACGGGGTAACGCCTGCACCTGCTGTTAACCGCGCTCGAGGGCCACCACGTGGCAGTGTCACTAGTACCACTGTTGCACCTTCTCCATCATCCACTTTGGAACCACCGCATTCTTACCCATCAGAAGTATCGGTAACTCCCCCACCCCCAACATACCCTAGCCCAACACCAACACCTCATGTTTACGTCTCTCCGAACTCAATCGACTCTTCGACTATCTACAACTTCAGACCTACCGTTCAACCGATCACTGCTAGTGAAGCTGCATCGACTCCCAACCCTTACGACTATGATTTATCGAACACTAATACTCTAGATGATGGCTACTACGCCAGTGATAGTACTCCTTACAGGCGGGTCGATGTCTATAATCCTAACTCTTATAGACATGCCGACGCATGGTTGCGACGTCAGCAGCAAGGAGTACGCCTCGGTGATGGATATACACCACAATTCCCGATATATGATGGTGTAGCATTCAGAAGAAATGGTTTCAGATATTATCTACCGAAACAATACCATGAAGAGGAGACGGCACCATCAAGCGAGAGAACTGGCAGTTTTGGCTATGTAGATCCGTTCGGTATTCGTCGTGTGATATACTACAACACGTCGCCGGGCGAAGGTTTCCAAATACGAAAGAACAACAGATACGTAGGTCACGATGCGACTCCTTACGACCCGCGGCCAGTTGATTGATGTTTTGGTTGTAAAGTTATTTTCTAAATGTGAGAAATGAAAGTTACCTTATTATTTATTCACCAGTATTGTTAGTTCCAGAGAACTAGAGTAAACCTAAAAATTGGAGGAGACAAAACGATTATTTTCATCGAACGAAGCGAAAGTCTTAGCCATTATTATGCTGTACATATTATACTATAAAATTTTCGTCAAATATCGTAGAGCTAAGCTAATAATTTAAAAAAAAAGTCATTTATTGATGTAGTAAATGAAACTAGTAGGTAAGTAATTGAGAAAAAATTGGTTATCTCACTCGATCATAAAGTAATCTTTCCATTTTCGTGCCATTGTAAGTACTAGGTAGGTGTATGTATTGTAGCTGTGTCTACATTCCACGCATATTCTGCGAAAATATAAACAAGAACTGGTATTTCCTTAATTATATTCTAGATGAAAATGTTTCGCCTTGGCAAATTGCGAGTATAAGGCAAGGAAACCCCACAAGATTTGGTAACAGTTGTATTTTTTAAATATACCGTTAAATTATTCTTAATTGTCCATAAAGCACATATAAGGAGGCCATCCATTATAAATATACAAGGGTCTTTGAACTCAAATTAACTTATCATTTCAAACTACTTTGCAAATGGATGCGTGTAGGCGCTTTATTCTCGAGAGTTACCATAAGAGGTAAAGTAACTAAACTAAATCGTTTTTAGCATGGTCAAGATTAACCAACCAAATGTTTTGTACGTTTTAATATAATTAGCAGTGTTATACTACAGCTGCTAACATAAGTGATAACAATATCTAAAAGACATCAACGAGATCTGCTACCAAGGTTAATTAAATAAATGTTATTATTAGTAAAATCTACCTAGTAATCATATTCTAGCTAGGTGCATGTTTCTAGAGTCATTGCGAATAATTTGCCATTTATGGAATTAAAGTTGTGAGTAATTGGACGCATTATGAATGACAACTTGTTGCAGTGACTCACACAATGGGTACCTATTAATTTACATGGAATCATTTATTCACTAATAATATTAATTATTTTATATAGTCGTAACCATACGTGTAAATACTTGTTTCGAGTATATATTTATTACACCGAATATAAGTACATATATAAGTATTTTTATTATTGTTATATAATGAAATAAATTAATTTGTTAACGATTAATAATCTTTTATTTTGGATTTGGTTATGTGTAATAAAATAAAACTTATTTACTACAAAAAAAAAAACATTAAACCGTCTGTGTAAATTTTATTTTGAAAAGCTGATGTGATTTGGTAAATTACTTTAGGGTAAACAATTTTAAAAAGAAAAATAGAATTTATTAAGCACCATTTTATTATTTGGAGTAATAATGATTTTCTCGCTGACATCCTTTTTCAAGACTAGAAATTATGTTTTCTTTATTGTCATCCATCACTTATTCATGTGTACCTAATAGTGTGCCCGTCTCACTCTTTCGATCATCAAATGCCACGTGTCAGATAAAGACTTCGGAATTTTAGCTAATCATCGTTCGATAACTTAATTATGAATAAGGGGGCTAATATACATATAAAGGATGACTGTTAATTAGTAAACGACACTTAGACACATGATTTTACTCATGATAACAAATGTTTTATTCTTATTCTTGTAGGTTTTTTTTTTTTTTTTTTTTTTTTTTAAATTAGATGGGCTTGCGTTTGGCCACTGACCCGCCCATAAGGGGCGATGACGAAGCCTAAGATGAAACACGCTTACCCAGAAGAAACCTATTCACTCTGGCCTTGAAAGTACCTAGATTGTAAGCGTCAGGGAACACAGACGCCGGAAGCAAGTTCCACTCCCTTGCTGTACGCATTAAAAATGAGGATGCAAAACGCTGTGTCCGTATATTCGGTATGTCAACAACGTACGGGTGAAAATTTTCCCGGCGTCTTGTGGTTCGGTGTAAAAATGGGGATGGTGGAATAAGGTTGAACAATTCCTGCGCACACTCTCCAAAATATATCCTGTAGAAAACCGATAAGCAAGCAACCTTTCTTCGATGGTCAAGGCTCGTGAGTTTCGCCTTAATTAAAGACTCATCTCCAATTAGTCTCCTGGCTCGGCGATCTATTGAGTCGAGGGCCTCAAGCTGGTACTTAGCTGATCCATCCCAAAGATGGCAGCAGTACTCCATGCACGACCGGACTTGTGCTTTATATAGTTGGAGCAACTGCCCAGGCGTGAAGTACCGCTTGACCTTAGAGAGGATACCCAGCTTTCTGGCAGCTGTTTCTGCCTTCGACTCAATAGAACAGCCAAAGTTTATTTTGGCTGTTAATGTTATGCCTAGGAGATCAAGGCGATCGCATATTGGCAAGGATATATTTTGGAAAGTAGGAGCCTGGTTGTAAGGACTCCGTTTGGCGGTGAAAAGACACGCCTGTGTCTTGGTGGCGTTAAATGTGACCAGATTGGCTTTGCCCCAATCAGAGACTGCCTGCAAGGTCACGTTCAAACGCTCTACCATGGCCTCCCGAAACAATTGGATCTCGTCACTAGTGGCTCGCGCGCTGGAAACGTATCTCTCTGCAACAGTGCTGTCGTCTGCGTACCCAAAGATACCGGGTTTTAGCAGATCGTTGATATGCAGCAGAAATAAGGTTGCAGAGAGAACTGATCCCTGAGGAACTCCGGCATTGATTGCCAAGAGGTCCGACGAGCACCCGTCTATGACCACTCGTATAGACCGTTCACTCAGGAAATCGGAAATCCAAGCGCACAGGCCATCAGGAATTCCATATGAAGGAAGCTTGCTTAGAAGGCTGGTGTGCCAGACCCTATCGAAAGCCTTAGATATATCGAGGGAAACGGCAATTGCTTCCCCGTGTCTCTCAATGGCTTCGCTCCAAAGATGTGTGGCATACACAAGAAGATCCCCAGTAGACCGTTTTTGGCGGAAACCGTACTGTCGGTCACTGAGGAGTTCGTTATCTTCAAGGTATGCCAGGAGCCTCCGATTCAATACACGCTCCATAGTCTTGCAGAGTATAGAGGTGATCGCAATCGGTCGATAGTTTGTAGGATCGGCACGGCTGCCCTTCTTAGGCACAGGTTGCACGTTAGCAAGCTTCCAGACTTTCGGAACATGACCCATTCGAAGTGAGAGGCGAAACAGGCGTGTCAAGACAGGAGACAATTCGGGCGCACAATTGCGCAGGACAATGGCTGGAATGCCGTCGGGACCACTGGCTTTATTCACGTCTAGAGCGCGTAGTACCTTTACAACCTCCTTTTGCCGGATACGGATGTCCGGCATTTGGCAGTTGCAAGTGGGTAGTGGGGGTGGTGTTTGTAAACCAGCGTCTAGACATGAATTCTCCGCAAATAGAGAGGCAAACAAATTGGCCTTCTCTACAGCAGTGTGAGCTAGTGATCCATCAGGCTTCAGCAAAGGCGGCAGCGACGGGCGGCAGAAATTGGTCTCGACCGATTTGGCAAGGGACCAGAAAGCTTTACTCCCAGAGGGGTAAGAAGATAGCTTTTTTCCGATCCGGCCAACATGGTCAAAACGCGCCTTCTTCTGTGCCTTTTTGCAGGACTTGGCAGCGATGTTAAAGGCTTTCTTCTTCAAGCCCACGTCAGGAGCTTTGCGAGTGCGAGAATCCGCCCAGATTCGGTAAGCTGACTGTTTTCGTGCCTCAGCAGAGGCACAATCAGCATTGTACCACTTGGGGGTTTCGATATTGAGTGATATGTCGGAGAATGGGATATAGTATTCCATTGCTCGACATATCACATCCGATATAGCACTCGCACAGCTGGACGGGTCATCGGAAGTAAAGCAAGTTCGCCGCCAAGGATAAGATGCAAGAAAAGAACGCATCTCATCCCAATCTGCTGACTTGTATCGCCAAACTCGCCTGGTGCCTTTAGGGCAAGGGTCAGGCGGAGAGTAGGACGACACAGCTTTCACCAGACAGTGGTCGGAGGTTCCCAATGGGGCATTCACCGAAACTGAGTACCTGTCAGGATCTGTTGTCAGCAGAAGGTCCAAGCAGTTGGCTGTGTGATCAGCAACATCCGGTACGCGCGTAGCTTCGCGAACGAGCTGGGAGAGATTTAGCGTAAGTGCTAGTTTCAACGCCTCTCTCCCAGCAAGGTCGGTCTCCCGGTATGGGTACAACCACTCACGATGGTGAGCGTTAAAGTCCCCCAGGAGGACCAGCTGCGCGGTCGGATATTTTCGCTGGATCACGTCCGCCGTTTCGCCGAGGTATTGAAAGAGCCCGATTGTCTCCTGGTCACCGCTGTGCGATCGGTAGACACAGGCATAGAGGATTTGCTCTATACCAGTGCCCACCAATATCCAAATGACAGAAAAACCTGGTTTTTCAAGGCCCCGGAGACGCCGACAGCAGATGTCATCGCGAGCATACACGCAGACCCCAGCGCGTGGTTTGAAATTGTGCTCCAGGGTATACCCTGGGTAATTTAGGTATGCCGCGTCTGAAGGACATCTGATTTGCGTCTCCGTGAGAAAGAGTAGGTTAGGCTTGTCCGTCTCAAGGTGGTGATGGACGGCGTCGAGATTGGAGTGCAGACCTCGAATATTTGAGAGGTGCACTTTAAGTGAGAGGACGTGCTTCCGCTGTTTAACGCTACTCTTTCTTTTACCTTTAGTCATTATGATGTGGAGTGAATAGGTGAGGGGAAGGCAGTTAAGCGAGGCATTGCAAAAGGATCCATGGGACAAACGTAGGAAAGATGCACTGATGGGAGGCTCGCCTGGAGACTGCGGGGACGCCCGAACCCCCCCAAGAGTGGCCATCGGGTCCTCTCATCCGGTCGCCAACCGGCACGATGGAGCACCTCGGGATTTTTCGCGAGTTGGCGGGGCAGCCTTTCATAGGTAAAAGTTACTAAATATTATGGGGTCAAGTGCTAATTTTTATTTTTTTGGTAAAGTTGTTTGTTATCTAAGTGTAATTTACTAATTACCAGTCACCCTATATAAACATCACTCTGTTCTATCAAACATTCATTCAGACGGATCATTCCGATCTCTCACATCACACAGAGATTTTTCTCAGCGCAAGAATTGAAATCATGACCTCGACCTTTTTGGTGACCCCATTTGTGTGTAAAAATAATATATTTCCATATACAGGGTATACAAAAATCCCCGACATAACCGTAACGAAAGCATATTAATTAGACACCAATCTAAGTAACTTTTCAAATATAGTATTGGGAAATATTTTACATTATTTACAAATTTGAGTGAGCGTGTGGGAATAACCGTGTAAATTGCGTGTTTTTATTTCAGCGTCCTGTTTATAATAAAATTTATGAAATAATAATAACTAAAACTTTGGACAAAATATCAGTAACATGATAAATGTATACAAAAAAAAGTTTATAAATGCAACTTTGAACCTTGGCAGGCATGGCTCCATATAAAAAAATGTTCGTATTTATTTGGGTAATATGTGTGTTTCGGATATGTCGAGGCTACAGACGCAGCAAGGACGCAACTAAACAGATTAGTGTCCCTATAATTTGTTTAAACTTATTTCTGAGGGAAATTCGACCACATAATTATTATAAATTTATTAACACAGCTCTTTTATGCTAAATTAAAATACTTAGTACATAGGATTTTATATCAGCTTCTTTGTTTCTAAATCATACTATCAAAATAGCTAAATTAAACTGTGTACAATTATTTTAAGCAATAATTTAATTGTAAAAATTTTAAGCAATAATTTGATTGTACAACAAAATTTATTTGAAGGTCACTTCATAGCCAGTATACAGTCTTTGCATTGAACAATCATCAACATTTCATGCACACCAATCTTGTTTCACACACGGATTTTTCTTGGGGGCAGGGGCCGAAGTCACAACCTCGACACAAGGATTTTTCTTGGGGGCTGGAGCTGAAGTAGCGACCTCAACACAAGGATTTTTCTTGGGGGCAGGGGCCGAAGTCACAACCTCGACACAAGGATTTTTCTTGGGGGCTGGAGCCGAAGTCACGATCTCAACACACGGGTTTTTCTTCTGGGCAGGAATCGAAATCTCGATCTCATTGTGGGAGTTAGGGTGTCTCGCAATCTCACCAACAGCCGGAACTGGCACGGGAACTGGAAGATGAGCACCCTCGACATGATTTCCATCTAGGCCGGCTGAGTATTTGGTGATGTAGGTCTTGCCGTCGTCTCCGATGTAAGAGGTCTCGCCATCGATGACCAGAACTTCTCCACATCCGTCTGGGTTAGGAACTAGCCGACCACGTTGAGAGACAATGGTGCCCTCAGCAGTGACGTACCGAAAAGCATATTGTCCATGTTCGTCTCGTACTTCATCAAACTGTAAAGCTGGCTGCGCTCGAAGTGCAGCCGTTTTAGGGTCCGTAACCGTAACCGTACCCGTACCCGTACATCCAGCTGGTGCAGCTACTGTCACGCTGATTAAGCATAGGGCTACTATAAGCTGCAACATAAAGATTTTGGCTATAGGATAACCGTTCCAATCCAAATAACGAAAAATTATATTTACTGAAAGCAATGCACACATGTAAAAACATTATCCCATAATGTGCAAAGTCGATATTTTTATTATATTGTTGTAATAAAAAAATCTAAATCAAAATATCGGTTGTAAAATATTGCACAAATTATGCACAGAGCGAGACAACAAAATGCAAAGAAAAATGGTTTAGTCAAGCATCGTGCACAAGAAACGATAAAGACTGACAATGAACTATTGTTTGCAGAGGAAATAATCTCTAGAACTTTTTACAACTACTTTTTACTATATTTAAACATATTGAACGTTATAATAAAGGAAATTTTCAAGTATTCTTTTGAATGCAATGTCATAAAGAAACAATATAAACTTACCATTTCCATCTTCATAATTTTATAATATTATAGGGTGAATGTAGAATTTAGTTCCGTTAAATGCAAACTGATATAAATTCGGACTAAAAGCTGTCTTTTATAGTAAAAATAATGGAATTTAGAAAGATTAATTATATCCATTTAGATAACGAGTCTCATTTATTACTATTGCCCAAGATATATCACAATTGTTGTACCATAAGCTAATTAGCAATTACACTAATTAATAATTGGACTGTTTTACAAAAACCTTAAACCGACTTCAAAGAACACTAAGAAGTAATCAAATCCTGATCTGATGACAATGGGACCAAACGGGAGGCGTACCCTTTCAAATAAAAAAAGAATTTTCCAAATCGGTTAATAAATGAAGGAGTTATGAGGTAACAAACATAAAAAAATAAACATTCGAATTAAGAACCTCCTCCTTTTTTTGAAGTCGGTTAAAAATGGTATAATTGCTTTCAAGAGCTTACCGATCGATTCATGTGTAATTTTATATAATAATACATTATACAAAATTTCATCCAAATGCACAATTCTTCTTTCTGTTATACCTAATATCAATAAGAATCGCACTGCTATCATTTCTGTATTCAGTACAGCTGCTAGTTTTTAAACAGTGTGTTTTATTACTGCAAGTGTTTGAATGTTTTTGAATTATTTTAGATGAGATGAGTAGGTTAAAAGAACTTGCCTTGCTCTATCTACATTGGCACAAAAAGGACATTATTAATTTTTTATTTCATTCAATGTGCTTGCGTTAACCTCTGACCCGCCCATTAGGGACGAACAAAATTCGAAGCCTATAATGGAACACGCTTACCCAGAAGAAACCTATTCACTCTGGCCTTGATTTTAATACCTATTGTAAGAGTCGGAAAACACAGACGCCTGAAGCAAGTTCCACTCCCCTGCTGTACGCATTATAAGTGAGTATGCAAAACGCTGTGTCCGTATTTCCGGTATATCTACAACGAACGGATGAGAATTTTCCCAGCGTCTTGTGGTTCGGTGTAAAAAAAAGGGAATGTGGAATATGGTTGAACTAAATCCAATTTGTGAATAAATAATTGTTGGTAATTTTCATTAACTTTGCTTGAGCGAAAATTTTAAAAGGATAAAACTTCTTCTTAAACATGACATGTTTTTGTTAAAAAAAATATTCTGAATACAAACTTTTTTGGTGATTATGCTTTTTGTTGACTGTACTTGCATTGTCTTCCAATATACTCATGTATACCAAAAATCAAGTCAATCTGACCACTGGAAGTGGATGAAATTTGACTTGCAAGATTTGAACCGAACAAACATACATTGCAAGTTTAATAAATGCTTGTAAAAAAGAAATGCCAAGTTATGATAAGTAGTATTATGAATTGTATCAAGTTGAGGTCAACAATAGGTACTTTTATTGTATTTAAACACACTCTAAAGCTGACATAGCTTTAATTCCTTATGAGGTTTATATGCAGATATGTTTTTTCATACATAAACATAAAAATATGGATTTTTTTTAATCATAATATATTTTGATGTAATTAACCAATTACAAAATTAATGCACGCCAATTAAATTCTTTTCAACCATAGATAATGGTTAGATATAGCTATATATGTATTAAATATTATTAAACTGCAAAAAAATAATCTGGCTATGAAATTGGCAATGGTAGGCACCTAAAAAAACATCCAATTGGAATGATACCTAGGTAAAAAAAAAAAAATTCTAATGAATCCGTCAGTTTGATTTACAAACAATACTGGACACGTATTTTTTGCATTACCAAATCATTAAAAATTTACAAAGACAAAACGACTTTTGATACTCTAAAAGATGGACTAAATAGATTTTTTATTACAGATAACAAATTTATTAATTTCCATATGGAAATCCATCAACCATAGTACCATCTTATAATATATAAAATGATAAACTGATTGTTGATATATCAGCCCACAGCCCAAACCGCTGGACCTAGAGATTTGAAATTTTGCACACAGATACCTTATACAGTGGAGGCATCCACTAAGGAAGGATTTTTGGAAATTCCACCCCTAAGAGGGTAAAATAGGGGATGACAGTTTGTATGCAAATCCGTCAGTTTTGAAGTTAGGATCTTCAAATTTTGTGTTTAGGCTGACGATTGAAAATTAATGTGTAGTTATCTCAGCGTTTGTGATAATTCCACCACCGAAGGGAGGAAAAGGGGGATGAAATTGGGTATGCAAGTCCTTCAATTTCAAAGTAAACTTCACTAAATATATTATTATACGGTGTAGGCATCCACTATGGAAGGATTTTTGGAAATTCCACCCCTAACAGGGTAAAATAAGGGATGAAAGTTTGTATGCAAGTCCGTCAGTTTTGAAGTTAGGATCTTAAAATTTTGTGTTTAGGCTGACGATTGAAAATTAATGTATAGTTATCTCAGCGTTTGTAATAATTCCACCACCGAAGGGAGGAAAAGGGGGATGAAGTTGTGTATGCAAGTCCTTCAGTTTCAAAGTAAACTTCACTAAATGTATTATTATACGGTGTAGGCATTCACTAAGGAAGGATTTTTGGAAACTCCACCCCTAACAGGGTAAAATAAGGGATGAAAGTTTGTATGCAAGTCCGTCAGTTTTGAAGTTAGGATCTTCAAATTTTGTGTTTAGGCTGACGATTGAAAATTAATGTGTAGTTATCTCAGCGTTTGTGATAATTCCACCACCGAAGGGAGGAAAAGGGGGATGAAATTGGGTATGCAAGTCCTTCAATTTCAAAGTAAACTTCACTAAATATATTATTATACGGTGTAGGCATCCACTATGGAAGGATTTTTGGAAATTCCACCCCTAACAGGGTAAAATAAGGGATGAAAGTTTGTATGCAAGTCCGTCAGTTTTGAAGTTAGGATCTTCAAATTTTGTGTTTAGGCTGACGATTGAAAATTAATGTATAGTTATCTCAGCGTTTGTAATAATTCCACCACCGAAGGGAGGAAAAGGGGGATGAAGTTGTGTATGCAAGTCCTTCAGTTTCAAAGTAAACTTCACTAAATGTATTATTATACGGTGTAGGCATTCACTAAGGAAGGATTTTTGGAAACTCCACCCCTAACAGGGTAAAATAAGGGATGAAAGTTTGTATGCAAGTCCGTCAGTTTTGAAGTTAGGATCTTCAAATTTTGTGTTTAGGCTGACGATTGAAAATTAATGTGTAGTTATCTCAGCGTTTGTGATAATTCCACCACCGAAGGGAGGAAAAGGGGGATGAAATTGGGTATGCAAGTCCTTCAATTTCAAAGTAAACTTCACTAAATATATTATTATACGGTGTAGGCATCCACTATGGAAGGATTTTTGGAAATTCCACCCCTAACAGGGTAAAATAAGGGATGAAAGTTTGTATGCAAGTCCGTCAGTTTTGAAGTTAGGATCTTCAAATTTTGTGTTTAGGCTGACGATTGAAAATTAATGTATAGTTATCTCAGCGTTTGTAATAATTCCACCACCGAAGGGAGGAAAAGGGGGATGAAGTTGTGTATGCAAGTCCTTCAGTTTCAAAGTAAACTTCACTAAATGTATTATTATACGGTGTAGGCATTCACTAAGGAAGGATTTTTGGAAACTCCACCCCTAACAGGGTAAAATAAGGGATGAAAGTTTGTATGCAAGTCCGTCAGTTTTGAAGTTAGGATCTTCAAATTTTGTGTTTAGGCTGACGATTGAAAATTAATGTATAGTTATCTCAGCGTTTGTGATTATTCCACCACCGAAGGGAGGAAAAGGGGGATGAAGTTGTGTATGCAAGTCCTTCAATTTCAAAGTAAACTTCACTAAATTTAATATCATACAGTGTAGGTATTCAGTAAAGAAGGATTTTTGGAAATTCCACTCCTAGGGGGGTAAAATAGGGGATGAGAGTTAGTATGAAAGTTCGTCAGTTTTGAAGTTAGGATCTTCAAATTTTGTATTTAGGCTAACGATTGAAAATTAATTTATACATACAAATAAACTATAATGTTCTATATACAATTAAAATTAACCAAAAACAAAATTAATAATAACTATCTAAACTATTTAAATAACGTCTAAAAAGGGCCCTTCAAATTTTGTATCTCTTAAAATTAGGATCTTCAAATTTTGTATTTAGGCTAACGATTGAAAATTAATTTATACATACAAATAAACTATAATGTTCTATATACAATTAAAATTAACCAAAAACAAAATTAATAATAACTATCTAAACAATTTAAATAACGTCTAAAAAGGGCCCCCCTGGCATTTCCTCGCTGAATAGCGATACTAATACGCTGGGCGAGGAAGCTGCCAGCCATTTGGTCTCCGGTGGAGTCGACGAGCCGTTTTGAAAGCTCCTTAAATAGTAGCCGGGCATTGGGACCCCACGGACCGAGGTTCTGGACACCGAACGGCACAAAATGGTATTGGGTGCCGAGACCCTGGTATTTTGAAATTTTGCGAGATTCAGCCGCCTCTGCCGCCCCGCCTGCCTTGACGGTGGTCCGTGGTAGATGTGACGGCGCCAGCGTGTCTACGCATGTCGCGTCCCATACCATGGTCATCCCATCCAGTCTCCCGCCATCGTCCCTCGAGACGCCGTTTGGTTCGAGTATCGCCGGCGCATCGACGGTGGCAAGAGCAAACTATACATTTCAAAATTTATACATGTTTCAGCTTTTTTGACAATTCCATCCCCGACAGGGTGAAAAGGTATGGGATATAATATGTAGTATTCAGTTTCAAAGTAAAAGACTCATCGTCCTCCAAGTTTTACAGAAACCAGAAGACAGAAACCAGTGGAGGCAGATCATTCGCTCTAGAAGCAAACCCGATGTTGACCACGATCCTCAGACATGAGGGAAAGAGAGATAAGGCCTCCAAAATTGTGCTGTGGAACTAGACTACAAGTAACAGCTCTCCGCCGCAATGTTATTGAGGCCAAAATATTTACTGGTTCTGCCAGAGGAGAAACAGTCTTCTTGCCGCGTATACCATTGATCCCAAATCACCTTCCGTTTGAATTTAAAAGATAACAGTTCCTAATTAAGGTTTGTAGTCACAGGGAAAAACACTGAAATTTGCTAGAGTTGATTTGCGGCAGGACTGTTTCAGTTTTATGTGGCATCCTCGCATATGAGCTCTTAATCTACCTGAACTTTTGTCAATATCACACGTAGTGGCGAACAATAGCCATGAACAAAGCTCTATATTGTTACAATGATTCATATCTAGAAAAAAGAAATAATCTACGCGGACGAAGTCGCGGGCTATAAAGCTAGTTGTGTATAAAATTTAAATCATTATGTATGTCGATAGGTATGTAAAGACTAATCGGGAATAATAAGACTTTTATTATTCGTAGTGCTTAGCTACATATCAAACTAGTGGTTACACTGTAACTGTGTGTTATATCCGTGATCCAAGCTACCCCTACAAATACAAAATAGGTCCAGCCCAAACCTAAGTTTACCCCATTTACCATTTATAAAAGCTTCAAGACAATCGGTCAGTGCATTATTTTTCACCCTACAACCTACTTACAAATTATGTCAAAAAAATATTACAAATTTGATTATCTGCTCCATGAGCAATATTTTCACCATGTTTCGTATTCCAATTCCTTTCCACAACAAAGATTCATACAAACCCAACAAGACCCTGATCAATTCCATATTCAGACCGATGAAGATGACGAACGTTACATCTATCAACCTCCTAACGGACAGTATCGAAAACAGAGTTAGGCTTAAAGATGGATCCGTAGATGGTAAGTAAAATTTTAATATTTCCCCTGAATATTAAATGGCAAATTAAAGTAACGCTGTCCAACCTTAATTAATTCCAGGTACAACTGGATGGGTGGGCGCAGATGGTTACTTACATCTTCAAGACTACATTGCGGACGACCAAGGCTATAGGATCTACAAGTCAAAAACTGTTTACGTGGGACAAAACCGACCAATTGGAGTATTGTACGTATCTACCAACAATACTTTTATTTTATTGACTTGCGGTTAAAAAAAATAATTGATTTATATTGTTTTCTTCGCCCGCGCGTGTCGTCAAACAGTCAAAGGAAAAGCTACAGAAACAAGCTGATAATATTTATTACTCACTAGATGAGTATATGTATAATAATAGTATACTTTCCTAAAACGCTTATAAAATATCCCCTTCCCCTTTTAGTTAGGGGATTCAATTTCAGGTAGTGTTTTCCTAGCGAATGCCTTCACACTATAAAGAAGTAGGTATGTCATTGTCAGTGGCGTGCATTCCATATAGGCAAATAAGCAATGCTTACCTCATGAGATAGATTCAATAAAATAATATTTTGATTCAATTAAACTATATAATCATTTTAAAAATTTAAATAAAATTTCTAACCTAGCATTCAATACGAAATTTCAAACATTGCCGCGCATGCACTCGCGAGTTTGTGTATCAAATTCACGCACACTAAAACGATTTCGGAATATGCATACACACACACACACTTCTTTATGATAATACGACGAAAGCATAAATCACGTATTTGCTATGCGTTGCACACTGACATTTGACATTCGCGATTTATAGACCAAAAGTAACCATACCTACTCTTTTGTGACAATTGTAACCCATCCAAATTAAAAACACTACAGTTTACCAACGTCAGAGCAATTCAAATATAACTTCGCAATTTATTTGTATTGTTTTGTTTATGGTTTGTTTGGCTGGTATTGCACAGGGTTACCGTACTTTAAAATCGATAGATTCAAATTGAAGTGTCTGATATCGATTAAAAAAAATTATATAAAAGAATTAATTGATCGATCCTTAGAAAATCGTTATTTATATTATATTATGGCATAAATATATTTCTTAGTTAATTAGTAGCAAAAATCGTCCTACGTGACTGACTTTTTGGCGGGAACTTGCAGAGTGACGTAGCGTTTTAATTTTAATTTTCATAAATTCGTGTATTTTGAGTTTTATTGCATATTATTAGTGGTATTTTATCCAATAAAGATCAATCTTTGTGTACCAGTGACGTGAAATGAAATGAATATGTGTTTCGTAACTTTACAAGTTGTCTCAAAAAGTTCGTGAAAAGTTTTCGTACAATGACCACCATTTTACTAAAACATGACTGGACGATGACTAATCATGCGGACTATGTGAAAGTGAATGTGCGGACTATATTAAATAGATATTATAAATAAAATGTATTCGACTGAAGGACTTTGTATCCATGGTCAAGAACAAATTATCAAAAAAAAAAACCTACGTGACTGACGTATATTGTGATTTGTTTTTGTTATTTTTTGTATATGTTAGGAAATGCTGTGCTGTGTGTCTGTTCTGTGTGAACATGGATAAATTGAAGTGTAGTACGTGTGGTGAAGATGCAATATGCATCGAAAAATTACGTGCAAAACCACTCAGTCAGTTTTCCTTCGTTGAAAAAAAACCAAAATACCTAGTATCTTTCCCTAGACCACACCAAAACTTTACTACTACTACTACATTTATTATCATAAATATTCGTGTACAATTATCTACATAGTGCTTGATTGCCTACCTACTCCGAAAACCAATGCACGCCACTGGTCATTGTAGGCTTTATAATTACTAAGGTTTCGTGATAAGTGTGTGGTATTAATTTTTTTTTTATTTATTTATTTATTTTATATATATTTATAAATAGGAGGAAGTAAAATTATGCAAAATCTATGGCCGTAAAATATTTTGGGTTTATAAAATAGTGTAACAGGGTTAGGATAACGAAAGTAAAATTTAGGTTCGGTCTATGAAAGTGTATTTTATGATTGAGCAGCCGGAACAGAAACTGGAAGATGAGTTCCCTCGACGTGGGTTCCATCTAGACCAGCAGAGTATTTGGTAACGTAGGTCTTGCCGTCGTCTCCGATGTAGGAGGTTTCGCCCTCGACGACCAGCACATGAGAGCGACCGTCAGCAGTGGGAACTAGCCGCCCACGCTCGGAGACGATGGTGCCCTCAGCGGTCACGTACCGACGTGCATACTGTCCATATTCGTCGTGTATGGCGTCATTCTGTACAGCTGGAGCCGCTCGACGTGCAGCCGTTTGAGCGCTAGTGCTGGGTGCAGCTGCTGCAGCAGCTATCAAGCACAGGGCTACAATAAACTGGAACAAAAAGATTTTATTTTATTAAATGGTTAGCTAAAAATAAATAATATTGAATAGTAATTCAATATAATTATATATAATTATATCAAAAGGAATCCGAACTTACCATTTTCATTTTGAGTATTTTGTTATTTTTTGGTTGGATAGAAACGTTGAACACTTGTGTTGAATGGAAACTGATACAAATTGGTACAAAAATCTATAATTTATACGAAAAATAATGGATGTTAGAATGTCTATACAACTGTGGTAATGACTCTCATTACCATTACCTACAGGTTACATTGTAATACGGGTTATCATAAAACAGGTAAGTTTACTTTGATTTGTGCCAACTAAAATAACATCTAGATTCACAGGAAAGTTACGGTTTTCTTTGATTAAAGTACAATTCCATCTACTTTTTCAATCCCTTATTACAAAACATGGTTTAAAGCAAACCCAGGTTTTAAAATAGCCTCGTCTAGAAAGTGGCCGAGTGACTTGGTTTTACTAAACTTGCTTTAAACCTTCTTTTATAATAAAACTAAAGCCCCCTGCTTTAGTTTCGTCACACCAGTCCATCCATTTCATATAAAATTAAGTCTGCAATTTAAAAATATACACTCATATATAAGTATGTTACGACATCTTCTTTTTTGCTGGTTCTTTGTAATTTGCATTTGTAACAGATTAAAATTTCAGGCAGGATTTATCCCGATAATGACCATACCGATTTGGGCTAAAAAAAACGGGTCATACCATACCACAGGGATCCATCGTACTTATAATTAAAATATGTGTAAGCCGAGGTATTCGGGCTTGGCTGATTATGTAATGTACTTGTACGTACACTTTGCTTAGGGAATGGAGTTTGTGAACTAGAAGAGTCATTAGGCGCGATGGAGTTCTGAATAACTTCAGTCTTTTATAGTAAAAAAAAATATCGGTACCTATTCGGGAGGAACTGTCAACATTTTTATTTTCATACTCAACTATTTTTAATAGATCCAGATTGGCATATTATAGAACTTATAGTTTCCACTTAAATTGAAATCTACTGATGGATGGGCGGACGGAAATTACGAAATTATAAATGTTCCTTGTTTCACTACAGAACCCTAAAAAAGGAGAAGGATATTCTTTTCTAATTTCTGTAAGTTCTATCTCTGGGCTTAAAACAACTACCTCTTTAGGATTGACGATATTCATTTACGTTTTTGCCGTCCTAGGCTAGAAATTAGAAATTGTCATGATCTAAGATAACCTTGAGCCAAAATTCATCAAAATCATAACTCTACCTGCTACGCTTAGGGGTTGAATTTTGCTATATTATTTTTTAGATAGTAGTACCTCAGAGTATATAAATACTACGTGTAGTACTATCCCTTATTAGTAGCATAAAAATTTTCAAGAAAAAATTGACCCATACAAATCCATACAAACATTAATGTAACTGGAAGCCATTCCACCCACGCAAGTGTCCTAGGATTTCATGATTAGTGAGTGATTAGTATTTTGCTTGTATGTAAATAATAATAACTAACATTTAGTTTGCTTTTATATGTATTTCTATTGCCTAATTAATCAAACGTAATTAATATCTATAATTATGGTTACATTATTGAAATATCATTAAAAACCTCTTAAAAATTAAAAGAGTCATGCTAATGGTAAGTATTAATTATGAATATATAACACACAGCTTCGGTTTTTAGTTCAGAGCATGCTGAGGAACGTAAAGGTAAATAGAAAAGTTAAAATTATATCGCAATATTTTACCTGCATATTTCACAATTTTTGTTTTTTTTTTTTCAGAAGATGCTTCGTTTATTTATTTGCTTCTTTTTGGGCTTAGCCTTGGGATCTGATATCAACACGTATAGAAGGACTCATATTAATATGGCTACCACTACTCTAACCCCGCCGCCAATGGAATACAATGAGAATATGTACAACAGGAATCACCAAACCAAACCGAATACAAACTTAATTTTCAATTTCGAACAGTTCAGAAAGGACCAACCTCCTCAGATTGAACACCGAGAAGAAAATCTAGGATTGTACATGCATAGACGGTGGACGACGACGACTACCACTACGCCAAAGCCAACTACTCGTATAGTTACAGAATATCCAGCATCTAAAGCTACAAACGCTGTAT
The DNA here is from genome assembly GCA_951394255.1 of Polyploca ridens. Lineage (NCBI taxonomy): Eukaryota > Metazoa > Arthropoda > Insecta > Lepidoptera > Drepanidae > Polyploca > Polyploca ridens. The sequence goes on from OX596250.1 coordinate 9,909,338, forward strand.
TAACACACAATCGGTTTGCCATTCATTCACCAGAACATTCCATTAACCCAATTTCGACCCTCGAGCAATCCAACCCAACGTTATCACCGACAATTTCAACTTCGAGCTGGCCCAAATATACTAGTTTAAATCGTCAATCTTTCCCACAACTCCCATCAAGGAGGTTCAAAGTTGCTCCGAGATCCAAACCCTATCATCCGCTTCATAATTACCCATCACAACATCAACCGATTATAACTACACTAAAACCAGAAACTCAATCATCACAAGACTTTGATAAAATACAGCAACCACAAGGCTATAAATTAATGTCGCTTATTCAAAATGTGTCTCAAAGGACACATCTTCCACCAAATAGAGGAAACTACAAATTTATCCGCAATGACGCCACAGTGAATCCTGAAGAAACTGTAACAAGCAGCACACCATACAGCGTGCCACAGCAGGATCGCATTCCACCTCCCCCGGTCCCCACTCTGACTCCTTGGTATGGTGATAATTTAGGCAAATAAACAGCATTAGTGAACTTAAATGTTTTTAAATTGATACCAATTATTACGAGTACATGCTCTATTGTTTCCCAAGGTAAAGTACCTACTATACACAGATATGCTCATCAATTTTTTTTTTAAATTGCTCATCTATTTATTTAAATAAAAAAACAATTTCCACATGTGTATAATAAGAGCATCACTTGAGAAGGGTTTGACTGATTTGGTTGATTTTTTATTTGTTGTGTTGGTAATTAACAGGACAAGGTTTATATGAAAGATTTTTTTTGGAAAATCCTCTGGAAATGTCAGATATTTCACTCAGATGACACAGAGGTGTCGTTCCATTCTATACAAGGCCAGAACGCAGCCATAGGAAACTGCTCGCGTATATATTGTAATGCCCGAAAACGAGTATTATTAATATCATTCAATTTTTTTTTGAAAGGCCACCTTTTAAAATTATATAGAAAAAGGAAACACGACATAACATTTAACCAACATTTAACGTCTGGCATAATATTAATAATGCTCTGTGAAAAGTACTTTTTTTAATAAAAATATTATGGCTATGAGTCATGGTTATTTATTTAATCGTAGGTAATAAATTAAATTTTAAATATAATTCCATATTTTACTGAATCAATAAAAAACTAGATTTTTAACACTCTTGTCAAGTGTAATATAGTCGGGCGGGAACGAAGACGCGAATATCCACGATACAAACTATACACGATCAGTAATAATTCGTGTATGCATTGTAATCACAGATTTAAAAACAGCATTGTAATCATCATATCATCATCATATGCTTAATTAAATATTTTAATTAAGTATTCAATTGTATTTATCATTTTTTATAAATTAATTATGCATAAACAACAAAAAACCGTTAATAAAAAAATTTACATGAAATGATGACGATTCAATGTTTAAAATAGACACCCAGATATGAATTACCATGAAATAGAAAGAGAGGTCAATAAATCAAAATGGCGAACATGCAACTACTCGCTTATAAATTGTAATCTAGAGTTTAGCGCGCTTATTCCGATACATACACGATTAGTCCGTATGCGTACTGGCGCTGTACATTATGGAACAAGATATATTTACCTACGTTACTACGAAGTATACGCTAGTATTTGCGTACTGCTTTGTATGGATAGGAAAAACTTAGTAAAGTTATTTCCAATATCGTTTGAATAACATTTAACAAGATTTCTATTAGGGTCATACACATATCATACAATAAAAAATCCTTTTTTTTTGTGATGAAGGAGTGCATTGTTTTTAAAAACGTGACGTTTTGTTTTGGAAATGTATAGCTTGATGTGTAGCCGAGTGTACCTTGCGGTTTACAGTCTACACTTCAGTACACATTCGTATTTTAATACCCCTTATTATACAACAGTTGCATAAATAACTATTTCACACTGTCAAATACCCTATTGCTTCATTGTCAGATTAGAGTTATTTCATACTTTTTAGAAGTCGATTTAATTTTTTTAAATTTCTTTTTTATTGCAAAATTTTTAGTTTTTCTTAAATTCACAAGAATTTGACCAAGGTTTTGAGATGTTTTTCGTTTGACACCACACCCGTAGCTCGTATCAATATGCCAGGCCGTCACACATATTTGTCCATATCTTGAAAACTACTGAACCGATTTCTATGAAACTTGCACTGTTCCCTAAGTTGAAGTAAATGTAAACCAATAAAAAAAATATAATTACAATCCGATTAATATCTTCGGAGATATGCGTGGACAAACATACATACATACAAAAACTATGAAATTTTGTATATTTGTTTGGAGGCCCTAATAGATCATCATATGTGAATATATTCCAGTTCCAATAATATTACATACATAAGTATCGTATCCTTTTTTTTTTAATCGATTAAAAAGTATGAAATAACTATAATCTAACACTGATATTCTGAAGTCGCATTATTTTTTTTTAATTTCCTTTTTATTTCTTCATATTTAGTTTTTCTTAACTTAGGGAACAGTGCAAGTTTCATGGAAATCGGTTCAGTAGTTTTCAAGATATGGACAAATATGTGTGACGGCCTGGCTTATTGATACGAGCTACGGGTTTGGTGTCAAAGGAAAAACATCTCAAAACCTTGATCAAATTCTAGTGAATTTAAGAAAAAAAAATGACGAAATAAAAAATAAATTTTAAAAAATTAAATCGTCTTCAAAATGCTCTTTCACTGACTTTAAATTAGTGTCAGATTAGAGTTATTTGAAGTCGATTAAAAATGCTGCGGTCTTGTGAGTGTATAAACGGCCAGCGTGAATTAAAAAACAAAGGTAAACGCGTCCGCCCGCGGCAGTGACGCGATGTGTTCCATAGTTAAAATTTTAAATAGACTATATAAATTGGCGGGAAACTGACTCTGTAAGCTGTATCGAAAGACTTATATCTTAAGTGATTCTGAAATGTTGACCCCAGACTCTGTTAAAGACGAGGCAAATACAGTTTTTACTTTCCTTATATTCGAAATGAAAAGTAGTAAGCACTCTACTTTTCATTTCGAATATAAGGAAAGACATCAATTTCTTTCGACCGTCGTGTAACAATCTACTATTATATTAGAAAACATGTTATTAATTTACAACTTGTTCAAAATATTTCCTATGCAGGTAATGACAAATATCATTTGCTAATTTTCTAGTCCCTAATTAGTAATCTGGTTTGCAAAAATTATGTGGTTCGCGTCTGATCATCAAATAATTTGTTAGTATTTTGAATTATGTGCTATAAATTGATGATAATAATGTCAAACAATATCAGTCTTTCAACATTCTCCATAGGGAACACAAGTAACTACAATGGTAAGTTATCTTAGCAGTTAAAGTCGAAGCCAATAAAAAAAAAACATCTTATTAAAAATGTAACTCATATATAAATCAATTAGTTAATCGTGCTTATCGCCAATTTGCAATTAAGTTTCAAAGCATTTTTGGCTAATAAAAGCAACAATCGGCAATTGTGACACATACGAAATTTTCATATGTTTTTTATTTATTTTTTTCAGATTCTCATCACTGGATTGTTTTTGTTCTTAATTGGAACACATTTATCAAACTCGTATCCTTCAGGCATTAAATATGGAAAATCATCTTCGTCATCAGTGCCGTGCCATGCAATGTCAATGCAGATTGATGAAGTGACAAAAGAGTTAAGGCATCCTTGTGAATCACAAAATATGCACGACAATACCGTAATAGAAGAATCGGAAGCTACCGCTGAAGATGAACCTTGTAATCAGGAGCTGAAAGAAATTCCACCTGCTCCAGGTTTACCTCCTTTCAAGCTTTCTGAATCACCTATAGTAGTACAAGATATCGAACTCCCCGAGTGTGAGGAGATCGCTGAAGCACCTAAATTACCTTCACGAACATATGATATTGGAAACGAAATCGACCCGTGCCCAACAGAAGCGTCTATCGAAGATGTAAACGAAACTCCAGTTCTTCCAAATTTACCAACTGCACCTGAATTGCCTCCATTAGTTTCTTTCAATGTGGAGGAAGATTGTGATAATACTTTAGATGAATCGGATCCTTCTCCTCCGAAACCTTCACCATCATATGACATTGAAGACGAAGTTGCCCCGTGCCCAACGGAAGAATCTATTGAAGAAGTAAACGAAACTCCAGTTCTTCTAAATTTACCAACTGCACCTGAATTGCCTCCATTAGTATCTTTCAATGAGGAAGAAGATTGTGATAATGGTGTAGCCGAAGCGGTTCACCCTCCTCCTAAACCATCTCAAACTTTTGAACAACCTTCACGATCATATGACATTGAAGACGAAGTTGCTCCGTGCCCAACAGAAGAATCTATTGAAGAGGTAAACGAAACTCCAGTTCTTCCAAATTTACCAACTGCACCTGAATTGCCTCCATTAGTATCTTTAAATGAGGAAGAAGATTGTGATAATGGTGTAGCCAAAGCGGTTCCCCCTCCTCCCAAACCATCTCAAACTTTTGAACAACCTTCACAATCATATGACATTGAAGACGAAGTTGCCCCGTGTCCAACAGAAGAATCTATTGAAGATTTAAACGAAACTCCAGTTCTTTCAAATTTGCCAACTGCACCTGAATTGCCTCCATTAGTTTCTTTCAATGTGGAAGAAGATTGTGATAATGGTTTGGCTGAAGCGGTTCCCACTCACAAACCATCTAAAACTTTTGAACAACCTTCACGATCATATGATATTGAAGACGAAGTTTCCCCGTGCCCAACAGAAGATTCTATCGAAGATGTAAACGAGACTCCAGTTCTTGCAAATGTACCGACCGCACCTGAATTAGTTAATTTCAATGAGGAGGAAGATTGTGACAATGGTTTGACTGAAGCGGTTCCCCCTCCTCCAGAACAATCTCAAACATTTAATGAGGAAGAAGAATGTGATACTCCAGACGAAGATGTAAAAAATCACATAATTATCCCTCCAGCCCCAGAAATCCCAATTATTGCACTTCCCAAATTACCTCTTGATATTGTTCTTCCTAAAAGAAAAGAAAATGAGGTGAAAGTTCCTTTACCTAACGTTTATGCTCATAATATAGTCCCTGAACGTGTGGTACCCGACATAATTTGTAGGAAAACAAATTCTTCGAATAAAGGCAACCTCGTTCTCAATTCAGCTTGCAAACATTTGCATTAAATCTGGCAAAATCAATAATCATCCAATAAACCTGCATCTTTCTTATCGAATGTATTAAAGCAAATAAAAGTAAAAAAAATTTAAGCAAAATAAATCATGCTTCAAAAATAATAATTTATTTTATTTCTTAATAAAAACCAACACACATTGTCAGCAATATATCGTAAATTAAGTGTCTTTATCATTATCTTTGAGAAAATGATAAAGACACTGGTTGATCCGGCCTGTTTATAAGAAGCGTTTGAACTCCAAGTTTTCCACCCATCCATTTAACTTTGAATTCACGTAGGAGCTGTAAAATAATTATTTCATACTCATTATAATAAATTAATTTGTTCAAGTAACAGAGACTCATTATTAGTAAACGGAACACGCCATATAATTTAAATGTTATTATGTATTAGTTTCTCTTAAACTAGCTTGATTTGCCTGAAACATGTAGGGCACAGCAATCGACGTATGTATAGATAATCAAGTCTGTTGGCTATGATAGCCAGGACGCGTACGGCCTGTGGTATGGCTCAGGAAGTACTGAACATTATTTTTCAGTTCGTGATGGCAATAGACGTCTCTATTGAGCTTCTTCAAAAAGGGTGTAAAGAGATTTTTACAGTATCGGTGAATAATTCCGTCAGCGTCTAGAGGCAACTGCTTAACATCAGGCGGGCCGAAAGCTTATTCGCTACCTTAATAGTATATATATAGTATATAGTATTAAACCCACAAATGTTGGTATTAGTGAAAAGCAATGTGTAAACAAAAAATCCTACCTTAATCAAAACGATGCTCATATTTTGCTCAGCTAGCCTCCTTGCAATACATGACCTTGGCCCAAAGCCGAATGGTAAACTTAGGAATGGATGAATATTTTCATAATCCAGTGTTCCACGTAACCATCGCTCAGGCTTGAAACTTAAAGGGTCTTTGACATACTGTGGTAGACGAGATGCTATCATGTTTTGTGTTACTATTACTGTCTGAAAAATGAAAAATTTTCATAAACACTGAGCAAACTGTGATACTATTACAAAGGTATTCCTACGACCTCTTTCTGAAGCGAATAGATTCGTAAAATGGCCGAGAGAATGGAACTCTGACAGAACTCGCGTTCTTTTGACCGCCGCGTTCTCTGTGTGCAAATATCAAATGGTGCGTCCATGCTACGCGAACCGAGCACGAGCCGAGCCTACAACGAGAGCGGTGCGAATCCCTGTGTTCGTGAAAAAAAGACAATCGGGCGGAGCGCAGTCGAGTGCGAGACGAATGCTCGTTTGAGGCTCGCAAGTCCGTCCACGCTACGCGAACAACGAACGAATCCTGTTCGTTCGTAGCTCGGCTCGTACTCGCTTCGCGTAGCATGGACGCACCAAAGGCGCCACAAAGATTACAGTGAACGTGGAACGCAGAACTCTAGAACTGTCTCTGTGGGATCGGCGCTTTACTAAGGCGATGCAGCATAGTGATGTTTGATTGATACTCGTAACAATTTGTGGTGTCAAAAGTGACCCGCGGACGGTGGAAAAGCTAAATATTCTCGAAACACGCTGCTGCATCGCCCAAATAGCCGTCGTAAGCGTATCCCTAAGAACATTTTCTACTATAACAACATGATTAAAACATTCAGGTAGTAGGTTCCATTTGTAATTAAATGTGCTTTAGTAATAAATAACGGTTATTTTCTTGAAATCTCATGAAATCAAATGTACTCACCCCTTTGGGAATTAAGTATCCTCTCAGGATTATGTCTTTTTGCAACAATCGACCTACTCCAATCGATACGGGATTAAGTCTCAAACTTTCCTTAATACAGCTTCGTACATAAACAGCTTTCATTAAAATATCAGGAGTTATCTTTGAATCCTTAGTAGGGAGCAATGTTGCTACTTCTTCGAATAATTTCTCTTGACTTTTTGGATTGCGACCCAAATGGTAAAGGGCAAAACTAGTTGAGTAGGATGTCTAAAAATAAATTCTTGTCGATGTACTTATTTACAAAGTGATTGCGGTGTAACTTAATAATGCCAAATAATACATCTAAGTGTATACAAATGTATATAAAACCTCACATGGAGGGAACAATAAAAAAAATCTTTACTTCTGTACCTATTGCATACATGCATCGGCCTTTACGCAAGCCGCAGGGCCTCTACTATAACAATGATTACTTTAAGATTTTTTGAGTTATGGTCAGGATGTCATTATCATTAGTTAGATAACCTATTAAATGAGAATAAATAAAGTAGTTGTTTAATCGGTTTTTTTTTCGTTAACTGGGGAATGTAATAATTTAATCTCATATTTTTACACCGAAATAAGAACAACCTTTATTTCTTCTAATCGTTCATGCCCTATGATGAATAGATAGTTGCTCAGGTTCTTTAGCTACTGTGCAACATTTTCTTTATCTTTCTACAACGACTGGCACCTTTGCTGTGACACAAAATATCAGGAGTAACGGAAGCTAGTGCAAAAAAAATAAGGAAAGGAAGGGGTTGACATGAGGTTTTTTATCGATAAACTTAGATGAATTATCTAGCCTTAAAGTCTTAGAAGTCGCGCCCCTATCACACTGTACATAAAATAGGGTGTATTCATAGTTAAATTAATTATGTTAGTTGGTTTTCAGAGAGGAGTGTAGCGTTTATAAGAGAGGTAGAGCGTAGCTTTTATTCGCTCAAACAGCACCTTCGACTGTGGAAGTACCTACCTCCATCATACAGAATACCCCAGCTAAATAACTTTATGTTTTGTAAAGTTGTGTTACTGCGCGGGTAAGGTCGCCAGAACTCATAGGGGAGGGGGGAAAGGTCAGTAACGCGAGAGCGATGCTTCGTGTGTAGCAGCTGCGTCTATATGGCTACGATAACCACTTACCATCAGACGGGCCGTATGCTTGTTTACCGAATTAGTCGTATAAAAAAAAACTAGACTTATAATAAAAATGCATTATTAATTTTTATATCGGTAATAATCGGTATCGAATTTAATATGAATTTTCGTTGTTCAATAATAAAATAAATAAATAAATAAAATAAATATCCTGGGACATTCCTCACACACGGTCATCTGATCCCAAACTAAGCAAAGCTTGTACTATGGAAACCAGATAACTGATATAATACATATACTACTTTTTGTTTGTAAATACATACTTATTATACATAATTACACCCAGACTCAGGACATACAGACATGTTCATGCACACAAATGCATGTCCTGTGTGGGAATCGAACCCACGACCTGCGGCGCTATAGGTTAAGACGCCACGTTTTAACCAACTGCGCCAACTGACCCGTCAATAAAAGTTAATAGGTACTAAGTACGTGTAAGGCGAAGATAGCTCAGAGGTAGTGACGTCTAATACCGAAACGAAGGTCACGGGTTCGAATTCGAATCCTACAATTAGCTTCGAGCTTTCGGTGAAGGAAAATATCTTGAGGAAACTATAGTACCCACCAGGCTGGCTACCGCCCTCAAGTTGAAGATCTGTCGCCAAGCACCTATCGGTGTGTTCCGACAGCTGCGCTTAAGAGCCAGTTCCTTCTAGGCTTTATGTGCTTATCACATCCGGCCACATCAAAAAAAGTAAGTCACACCACACGGTATTATGTAATGTAAAGAATAACTCATTACTTGGTAAATACTAAAAGTAAATAATAAGTTATGGGTAAATATACCTACCTACACGAATAGAGCAAGAAAAGATTAATTTTGCCAAATGTCTTTTAAGACAGTGTAAACAATATGCTAATAACTATGTCGTGCTCAGGCAGGTACTCGTCACTCAACGCTTCTCACACACACTCACACACACACACACACACACCCACATGATGCGACGACCGTTTACTTTATTAGTTTATAGTTTCTTTTATAGTTTCCTACCCACCAATAATTTTGTTAAATAATTTTAAGTTACAAAGTAGATATTCATTATTGGCAAATGTATTAGTAATATAAGTTTCTATTTTTTATAATTTTTTGTTAAATGCTGTGTAATATCATGTTAAATAAATAAATAAACTAAACAGACACCAGGGGCCCAATTCTCACTTCCCTCGAACTAGCCTTCGAATCGAACTTACGGTTCGAGTCCTATTCGACTGTAAAATTTCGAGGGGCGGAGTCAATTCGAACGGTCCCGACCAATCAACGCTCTAGCTGACTGGTTTACCTTCTAAATATGCCGGCCTTGAAATTGCCAGAATAACGTAACGTTCGTTCGTAAAAGTTAGAATTCGTGCTTTTTTCGATCGAGCGATCAGTTTCGATTGGGTGAGAATTGGGCCCCTGGGATGTTACGTCCTTGGTTCTTAATACACATACTGAACGAAAAAAATACGAATTTCAAATACCAAATCAATATTATACACCTACCGTGTCGATGGCAGCCATCAAGATATCGACCATCATTCCGATAATGTCTTTATAGTCTAAATTTGGCTGCTGTAAAAATGATCCCAGGAGTGATATATCCAGCTTGCTATTTTTATTCTCAAATAAATTAACTCTGTTCATGAGAATTTCCATCGACACTCTTAAACGAAAAATTTAACAATTATAACAACTAATAATATGCCTTGTGTAATGATTGCCTCTGGTCGAGCAGCTCGGAAGCCAGGTTCAACATTCGGGCCAAGCCAGCCTAAAAATTGCGAAAATGCGACATAAACACAACTTACTTTTCTAAATATTCCTGAGAATCCGCCAATTTCGTGTACAGTGGAGTTTTAAATATTTTCCAAAGGAAACCTTTATCTAGTTTCATGATACCGCAGTTAGATCCAAAAGCCGACGCTATAGTTTTACTGCTGCGTGAATCGGGATGCTGTTCGTTTGAAGTGAAACTGTGGAAACGCTCATTAAAAGCTACTGCACCAATAACTGAAAATAAACGAATATAGATACTTAGAACCATCATTACTATGAACTTACTCCCTTTGTACAACCACTTGCAATTGAAGAACTTTTGCATTAGATATTTTAATCCATATCCATACACAATTAGTATCACATTCAAGGTTATGCAGAGCTACTTATTCGGTAAATAAAAAAGCGATGTAGGAATACTAGGAACTGTAATCTGACATTGTTTTGTTTGAAGTCAGCGAAAGAGTAGCACGTGTTTCAAAGAAAATATCAAAATCTACCAAAATATATGGTAGGTACCTATCTAGTACCTAAGTTTTTTCGCTAGAGGTTGATTTGAGTTCCGACTCTTTTACTGTTTTTTCCGTCTAGACCCACAAGGCGGTGCAATTTTTTTGTTAAAAGTTAATTTAAAGACAGATTAAGCAGGTATATATGATTTACCTTCTAAATTCAATCTATTCAGATAACTTAAGTAATCCTTATCGTGGGTAATTTTGCTACCTCTCATCCATTGAACGAATTCCCTTACAATAACATCTGTAACTTCCACGTGTTCCTTTACACTTTGGGGGCTAGTGAACTTCTTTTGAAATGTGCTCCTTAGTCTCCACCATTCCGGCCCATTGCTAGATTAGGAATTTAAAATGATCATCCCATCTGTGTAACTTGGAAATATTTAGTGAGTAGGTTATAATTATATTTATTATATAGGCTTGTTTGACTACAATTTCACCGAGATAAATTACGATATAGCTTTAACCTTTAACCTTTCGGTAGGTATATTTATAAGCTGTAAGAAGTTAATTCAATTAAAAGCACTTTTACTGGACTTTTATACTGCGTATTATTGAATTTATGGTGAGCATGCAAGAGGCAAGAGAAATTAAGCGGATTTTTCTAGAAATTGATATATCCGTGATTGCCTCTTTCTGCACAATCGAGCAGAAAGAGATATTAGTCACTCAACATCAACAATACGTTACGTGGATAGCAGCCCTCCCGTATTATAAACATTTTTCTTGTTCATCCTGTAATGATACATGGCAACGTGACTTCTTCTCGCTGGATAACGATCATCTTGCCGAAACACGGACTCTATATCGTCGGGATCGAATACGTGAAGTAGCTTTACTCCTGGATTCTCTCTTACGAGTGATCCGTAACGGCGCCAGTTGAGCCATGCGTTCTTATCTAAAGTTTCTGCGTTATAATCCCCTAAAATTATTTTTAATTATTAATAAATGCCTATACTTACTTTTTGTAGGAAACGGCATTTGAAGGGGAGTTAATCAGTTAGCGGGTATAGAGTAAGTTCAAATGGCAAGGCGTAAGCTGAGTCGATAACTGATAAGGACAAGACTTTCAAGCACCGCAGCATCACATCTGTACTTGCCCAGCGGACTCTCAATAGGTGAACTGAATTTGCTAAGAACCGCTAGAATCCATTGGATGCAAGTGTAGGCAACACTTGCATTCTACATCGTCAGTGCGCTCTCATAATAACTCAGACAGCGATGTAAAATATTGCAAATGAAATACTTTTCTAAAACTGGTTCCTGCAAAGATATTTACGCACCTATCTACTTACCAAGATATGGAATATATTTGTGTAGAGTCCCAATAATTGGATAACACTTGGGACCGGGGATATCATCAAAATTCATTAGACTATTTTTGCTTATGTTTCCATTCTGTAGTTGATTCTTATCACTCACTGCACATAACTGGCGAAATAAATATCTATTTAATTTTAAATATAACTTTTTTTCACTGTGAAGCAGTGAAAACATATTGTTGAGAGAATTTATAACCAAAACAGCAAGCAGTACGAGCGAATCGTATCGCATCACTGAGCATGGCATCACATTACAAGATCCAACAATCCCCTCGTAATCAAATGCACATAAACAGGCAAAAAGTTGAAAAAACAACTTGGGTCAAATCTGATCCCTGCCTGACTGGTAAATCTAAATAATGTATGTGTATTATAATGTATCTTTATGGATACTGAGTATAGGATGTAAATAAAATTCGAGGTACCTATGTTCACTGATATTATTTGTCTTAGCACAGCGAGTTCATATAAAATCTATTCTAATAGACTTCTAATAGAGCATAACAGTGTAGGTATGAAGTTATGCTTGAATAAGCTGAGCTCAGAAACTGCCCGTTTATTTGGGAAGATTATATTGTGACTTTTGCGCCGCCAATTTTCAGACTTTAAAAACTATACACAGTGACTTTTTATTCGTCTTAGAAACGCAGCCCACTCAATTTCCACCCAATGAAAAGGTAATGTACATTAGTAAATTTTTTTTTTATCATAATTTGTATATTTTTTTGTACAGTTTTTAACTACCTACCTACTGCAGTTGTTAGTGTTTTATAATTGGTGCTATGAAATTGCCGTTCTGCAGTACTGGCCATTTCAAATCAAAATATTTTTTGTTTGGCTAAAGGGCTTATTACACCTTCCTATATTTAGGATCCTAACTAGGATGGTTCTAACAAGGAAGCAGGAAGCTACTTATTACACTACACTATCTTGCTTTCTAACTAGGACGCGGCAAAGAATATAGCAACTATACTTAAAGCGGGACGGACGACTCGTAGGGATGTAACAAAGGTCGATTTAAAAAAAATATAACTATACCTACATCGATGTTCTTCCGATTTTGAAGTTTTTTATTCTCTCAAACCGATCACACAAATTAAAATTTCAATGAATACAAATGAGCTCCTTTATGTTAAAATAAAACAAAATTGAACTTTATGTAAGTAAGTACCAAGTATTAATTTATAAATAATGTAGTACTTTCAATGTACGGATTATTTTTCTATTATTGTTTCTTGATTACTAATGACCTATACATTCATCCCTCAAAATATACGCCAAGACTTTAGAAGGGCCTTATATAATTATTTCAAAACATCGATGTTTTGAAATAATTATACAGGTCGTTGTTTTGGTCAGCGACGAGCGACTCAGGGTCGATAATACAAATGATACTGGTGCTAAAAAAAATATAAAAAAAATACTTTATTTTTTTTTATAATAAAAATAATTTTTTTTTGAAAATCATGTAATAAGCTAAAGTGTAGACATAATACTCAACGGGAGTACGAGGGAGTAAAGGGGTGGGGTGATGGCAGCTTGAACCTAGCTCTAATCTGTGCACGTGCCTAGTAACCATACGTTGCGGTAATTTTATTTCAAATTGAATAAGGTATTTCTCAACATATTTACAGTATTAAATGAAATTAAGTCCATTTTAGGGGATTATATATTTTGTACTACCGCTCCTGGGTCGCTTGTCGCCGACCAAAACAACACCCTGTATATTGTACGGATTATTATTCTATTATTGTTTTTTGATTACTAATGACCTATACATTCATCCCTCAAAATATACGCCGAGACTTTAGTAGCCTTATATAATTATTTCTAAACATCGATGTTTTGAAGAACAATGTTACATCCCTAAACGTCCTAAATCGGAGCGACGCGATTACACTTTCCTGTTTAAGGAAGCAGAGCGGTTGGGACCTTCCTATCTCACTACTTAGGACACTAACCGTTCTTTCTGCGATTACACGTTCCTATTTCCTAGTTAGGATCCTAAAAATAGGAAGGTGTAATAAGTGCTTAAGAATTCTAATTTCAAATTAAATTTATTTTAAAAACATGGAATTCTTTTTCCTAAAGTAGTCATTTGTTTATTTATTAGTGTTACATTTTCATCGCATTTCAATCTTTTTCGTCATCATGGATACGTTAAAAATAGTAATTATGGAATATGAGTACCGTCGTGGCAGCAACGCGGCACAAGCGGCACGCAACATCAACGACGTTTACGGAGCTAACACTACAAACCAACGCACCACCTGTTATTGGTTTGCTCGCTTCCGTTCTGGGAATTTCGACCTGAAAAATGAACCTCGCGGTCGTCCGAAGACTTTGGTCGACAATGACGAATTAAAGGCGATTGTGGAAGCTGATGATACACAATCGACGGCTGAATTAGCAGCAGCTTTCGACGTTAGCGTCAAAACAATATTGGTCCATTTGCGTCAAATTGGCAAGGTAAAAAAGGTTGACAAGCCCCACGAACTCAATGATCGCCAGCGCGAAGTACGCGTCGAAACGTGCCTTGCACTGCTCAACAGACACACAAATGAAGGAATTTTGAACCGCATTGTTACCTGCGATGAAAAATGGATTCTGTTTGATAACCGCAAGCGCTCAGCAAGTTGGTTGGATCCTGGTTCAGCACCTAAACAATGCCCTAAACGAAAACTTACCCCTAGAAAAGTAATGGTCACTGTTTGGTGGTCTAACGCCGGTGTGATTCATCACAGCTTCTTACCAAACGGAGTGAGCATTACTGCAGATGTGTACTGTGAAGAACTGAACACAATGATGGAGAAGCTGGCACATCTCCAACCAGCATTGGTCAATCGCTCGTCTCCGCTGCTCCTGTACGATAACGCGCGACCTCATACTGCACAGCAGACGGTCTCCAAGTTGCAAGAACTGGGGTTGGAAGTTCTCCGTCATCTGCCCTACTCACCAGACCTTGCGCCTACAGACTACTACTTTTTCCAGAATTTGGATAACTTTTTGGCGGGAAAAAAGTTCATTACCCGAGAGGCAGTACAAAATGCCTTTGAAGAATTTGTTGCCTCCCGTCCAGCTGATTTCTTTAAGAAGGGCATCAATAAACTGCCACTACGTTGGCAAAGATGCATTTATTGCATGGGTGATTACTTCGATTAATACAAGTAAAAAATACATGAAAAAAAATCGTTTAAATTTTTTCATACAAAACGGCAATTTCATAGGTAAAGACCACGGAATACCTACGGCCTTACTCATAAACGCTATTTAACTAAATCTACTGAATAAATGGTCAAATAAATAACGTCACCTTGCTGTCGTTGTCAAACAATTTGACGTTATTTAGGTGACCACTTAATCAGCTTTTTAGTTAAATATCGTTTTATGAGTAAGGGGGCTAATATTTTATTGTATAAGTAATTGTTTATATTCTAATAAATATGTTGACCGAGCGCGCTTGTCAAACCGACTCGCCCAACGTATACAGGAACTTTTCTATTTTATTTAGAGATTTTGGGGAATACCCTTATATCCAACATCTTGCCATTTTTAAGGGGATTAGCCCATTTTTTTTTCTATCCCTCCCACATATTAATGAGAATTTTATTTTTACCCGACTACGGCGAAGCAAAAAGGAGGGTTATGATTTTGACCGGTATGTATGTATATATGTATGTGGGTATGTATGTTCATCTGTTCCCTCATAACTTCTTAACTACTTATCACAAATTGACAAATAAGGTATTGTTGGAAGCGTCGTGATCGTCCGCTGGTTATACTATGACGTTACGTTAAATTGTATATGGCGCCCTCTAGAGGAAGAAAAGTCATGAACTTCAAAAAATATTTGTTTGAATTATGCCGTGTTGGGTATCAAATGAAAGGGCTTAATTAGCACATTTCAGAAATATATATTGGGTTGGAAATGAAATGAAATGAAATTGTTTATTTCGCCAGAAATTTAGTAAAATTTAGGTGTTGTCTTAAAATAGGGTCAACACATTTCGCTACAGAATAGCATGCAAAATTATAAATTTAAATTTAATGTAATACAATATAATAACTGGCAACTAATAAACCCGCCACTTTTTTCAATCAGTGTCTAAAACGTTATAGAACTATCTCGAATTTCTTGGAGTAGTATATAAATAAAGCAAGAGTTGTATGTCAAATCAGTTGACAACTGGATCTCGAATAGTAAAACTGCAGTAAATTAAGGATATTTCTCGTAGAGAACTTCGGCTGCTTTTACTTCACGAATTTCGCTTAGGTCGAAAAGTGACTGAAGCAGTGCGTAATATATATGAAATGATGGGTAAAGGCTCTCTCTCTCTCTTACGATGCCATCAAACATTGGTTCAGAAGATTTAAGGATGGAAATTATGACCTATCTGATGAACCTCATCCAGGACGACCTCCTACAATAGATGTAGATGAGTTAAAAAGACTCATAGAAATGGATCCCAGGTTAACTTCACGTAGCCGTTGTCTGGCAGAGCAGCTTCAGTGTTCTAAGTGTGTAATACTGCAGTAGAAAAACAACTCCACGCTTTAGAAAAGACCTGGAAATATTCAGTTTGGTTGCAACATGAGTTGACGCCGTTTCAACTTCAGAAGAGAGGTAACGTGTGCATAGAACTACTTAGTTATCATCGTACCAATGAGTGGCTGAGGGATGTAATTACGGGGGATGAAAAGTGGGTTATGTACATACATTTTTCGTGGAAGCGCCAGTGGCTTGGACCTGGAGAAACAGGAGTACCGACGCCAAAATCTGACACGAGTAAAAAAGTTCTTTTAAGTGTATGGTGAGAAATAAACGGAATCATATACTGGGAGATGTTGCCATCTAACACTACAATCACGGCCAATATTTATGGTGACCAACTGGATAAAGTAGCAGCGAGATTACCGAAAAATCAAAATAAATATATACGTTTGCACGATAATGCTCGACCACATGTAGCAAAAGCGACTCGTGAAAAATTACTTTGGCTTGGCTGGGCCGTCCTTCCTCACCCACCGTACTCTCCAGACATTATGCCCTCAGATTATCATCTATTTCGTTCTCTAGCCCACTACATAGCAGATAAAAAATTTAAAAATGACCAGCTTAAAAGTGACCTTACCACCTTTTTTGATCAAAAGCCTAAAAACTTCTACGAGGAAGGCATTATGTCTCTGCCAGCGCGTTGGCGACAGGTGATAGAAAACGACAGTGCTTACCTATATAGTTGAGAAATAATTTGATTTTGTATACCTAAAAAAAAAGTGTACAAAGATGGCGGGTTTATTAGTTGCCAACCTAATATATTGTTAGCTATCGCTGGTGGCTTTGCTTGCATGCACCCAATAATTTGGAAATAATTCTAAAATCCCGTCTCGAATGTGAGCCAAACATATTTTCTCTCCAAACCTACCCAAAATACAAATGTAATAAATACGTTTTTCATGATGGACTATGGTACACATGTTTAAATAATATACCTAAATAAATAGCCCCAAAATAATTTAAATAAAAAGTAAGTACTAAAACTAAAACCCGACTACGCTCTAAAAAGTATGAAACAAGAAAATATTCTGATGTGAAATTGTTATTTACACACTATTCAATATTTATCGTCTAGTAAATAAACAACTTACACGCAATATATTTTAATGTAATTAATACATATTCATAGTGATGTTCAGTACGCCTACCATGAGTTTTCTACACTAACGTAATCTACAGTCGCTAGCGACTACGGTGAAACATTTTGTATGAAATGCTTCCAAAAGTGTCCACTAGAGGCGGTGCTCGTCATGTAAAATATCTACCGTAGTCGCTAGCGAGTGTAGATTACGTTAGCGTAGAAAACTCATGGTAAAGGCACAGAGGATAGCTGTGGTCATATGCCGCCTACCCCAAGAAAAGAATATACTGTAACAGTAGTAATTAAGCGATCATAAGCTTTAGGCACAGATTAAGACGTAACTTTAGGGCAAAGGGCTAGCCTGCAATGCTGGGAACCTTGCCGTCAATCGGAAGCAGCGGCAGACTTGAGGAAATTTTCTATTATAGATTGTAACTTGTGCATATTTGTTGTAAATAAATCATCGTCATCATATCATCAAGTCCTAATTGTATGTGAAACATATGTGAAAGTTATTTCAATCAAAATGTCGTCAGACGAAGAACCTACTGCCTGTGGTACAAACGAATGCGAGTGCGTAACAGGGTTGGATTCAGACCCCCAGAAAATTATTGTCTATGGAAAATAAAATTATACTACTTGGAGAAAATAATACTACGTTTCGCGTTTTTCGTCCAGTTTATTATGAATTTAAATAAAAATGCATTTGGAAAGAAAATTTTGATTTTACAAATCAACCAAATTAAGGCAAGTAGATGTTTATTTCAGCCAATTCGTCAATCGGAACTTCGTCTTTGGCATTGACACGACATAGCATGTCGTCAGATAGAATAAATTCAATACACATTAGGTACATTCACTTTCTTTCACAGCATCGCATGAAAGTATCAGGAGTCAATAGAGCGATTTACTACAACTACAACAACGATTACACTTAATTTCGTAATTAAATAATATTTTTTGATATATATCAACCAATAACAGTAGTCAATCGACCTAAAGGTAAAATTATGGTATTTTCGCGTAGTATAATGGCATTACGATACTACATACTACACATCACAAAATTATGGTACAAATAGTATAATTATACTACGAAATCCAACCCTGGTGCGTAACCAAAAAATACTTAGGGTCCATTCACACCGAGACGCGACGCGACGCGACTTGCCGATGCAATTGTTTCGATATGCGCAGCGCGGGGCGAGGCGCCACGTAACACATCGTGATGCCTCAAGGCACATTCGAATTATGTGTATTTTTTTGTTTAGTTAAAAGTGAAAGTTCTATTAGATCGCTATTTTAAGGCCGGCCGCATACTATAAGAAATTTTCGGACGCCCGCCGGAAGGCACTTTCCCCATACATTTTGTTCTAGACCCCGCATACTATCCGAAAATTCTGACGTGTCTGACGTCCAAAAATGTATGAGCAAGCGGGCGTCCGAAAATTTCTGACAGAAAATTTCTTATAGTATGCGGCCGGTCTAAAAAGTACGCGTCCGCGTGGCTTCGTCTCTCATCTCGTTGTGAATTGACCCTTACAGTGTTTTTTTTTTTTTTTTTTTTCAAATACCGGTCTTAGTCAAATATACTGATTTTAATCGGCAACTCTACCGATTATGCATTTTGACGTTTGAGACGACAGACGACTCCACAGACGACTCTGACTGACGGACATCTATTATTTAATCTGTGCGGACGTGGGTGAGTGAGTGAGTGACGTTGACGTAGAAAATTCTCTTTGCGTTGAGATTTTGAGACGGTAAAGTGTGGAATAATAAATTTATGGTAAAAGAGAAGTAAAATATCCTAATTTACAACAATACTAATAGTGCTAGTATCCCTAAGTAATCAGTTCAATAGTGATTATTCAAGATCATCGTAAGTAACCAATACCTTGTAAAAAAAGTTTTGCATTCACGTTTTATAACCAAGACAAAATCTTGCCCTAAGGCTTGTACAAGTGTATAAGGTAGGAAGAGAAGAAGCATTCATTGTTCACTTAACTGTATTATTGCTTGGTTAGATTCCTAATTGCAAATCTTAGGTTACCTTGTAAATGTAATACAAGATGTTTGCCTTTCCATCAATTTGTCGAATTGTACAAGTTATACATCTTTATAGATGCCAGTAGCTGATGAAATCCAGTCGTCATGGGCGGATGAAGTTGAAATTGATTCAGGAGCTTTACCACCACCTTCAGAGGTTGTTGAAAATGGATTGAAAGTTGTCACAGAATACAAGTATGACAATGACAACAAGAAAGTGAAAATTGTCAGAACATATAAAATAGAAAAGCGTGTTGTCTCAACGGTATGGTATTGATTAAGCTATTCATATTGATATTTGACTTGGTTTAAAAATTCTCATAATACGTAGTTGTATGATTATGGTAACATAGTTACTCCAGTGTTGGATATGTCCACTTTATGCATCCCATTAACCTGTAGACTGTTTGGCGATCCGCGCGGATTTATTATTAATGACAACCTTAGACTGTTTGACGATCCGCGCGGATCGCCTTGTTTACGTCTCATATTACCGCTCGAATTTCATGTTATTGTTACACGATTACGTTACTAAAGTGCCCCAATTTTGGTACGTGAATAAAGAGCATTAAATACCACACCCGTGAATAGGTAGAATTATGTTATGACCAAAACAAAAAAAAAGAAATATTGCCCGTTTTTTGTGGTGAACGGGCTGAAAGAGTTTTCTCACTCCGAGTCTCACCAAAAATTAAAGTTTAGGTGTGATAAAGTAACAGAATTCCTGTATAAGGTGACTTATTTGTGTAGTATATTACTTTATCTAACCGTTTTAGTAATAATTTATATACTTACTGATGTGTGAAACGAGAATTCCTTGAATCTAAACACATACTTATGACTCAAAGTACTCATGTGTTTATAATCAAGAAAATCTTATTTCACACATCAGTAATTATATAAATCATTATTAAAACGGTTAGATAAACTAATATTCTATATAAATCACTCACCTTTTACAGGCAATCCATTAAATATCACTATTCACACTCGTAATTTGTTTTGAGTCTCGACACGAGGTTAACATTCACGTAATTCCACTGCATTTTTCAACAAATTATTGTTTGAACCTTATGCCAATACCTTTAAGAGTTAATAATTAGGGACTCATACAAGCTAATAATATCAATAATGGTTAGAAATTCATTTACGATGTGTGAGTACCATGACCTCAAAATGGTGGTCTATTTTTAGATATAGTCCGACTAATCTAGCTGGTTTTTTTTATTTATCATCGATTATTATTTAAATCTAGTAACATTCGACGAGTTTGGCTACTTTTTGTTGGGATATGAGGCAACACCGACCCTAAAGTAGCCTAAAATGAGAGAACTATGGTCACATAAAAAAAAAAGTTGGGTTGTTTACATTGTGTTCACAATGTTAACTTTAGCATCGAATTTCTCTTTTTTGCTTACTTGAGACTAGTAAAACAAATGTATTTATTAGATATAACGTGTATTCGTGTTGATATAAAGGTGTGTAATATGTGGACAGAGTTATTCGTCTTGAAGTGCAAACTCAAAATGTTTATGAAGTGCAGTTTTTTTACAGTTGTCATTTTTTCCTGGTTTCTTATTGGAATGTTGTAATACTTTATTCCAATTCCAATAAGATTCCAATAAGAACATTTATTCAGGATGAGGCTGTAAGTTACTGTTTCTTGATTAATACTGTAAATACCCAGATATTTATGATTTACTGACAATGCGGGGGGGAGGCCATTTGCAAATTCAGCAAATTCCGCGAAAACCGCAAGTCAAAGGCAGCTGTCAAAAAAAAAAAATCGCAATTTCAAAGGGTTAAAGTTCCTACACCATTATTTAATTATGCAAACCCACTTTAGACTTGTTTTTTCCCATTGATTGGTTCAAAATGGGTGTTTATTCACAATGTTATGGTCATACAGCCAGAAGATGACAAACCATCAAATATTTCGACGGTCCCTATGTAAACACAGACATGTCCCATATATCATGTATGGAACATGTCCATTTATATGTAGGGACCGTAGATTTGTTCACAATCTTCTGGCCAGTTATAATCTTACTAGTTTTAATATAAACAAATAGTTTACACAAGCATCTAGGATTATCTAACCAATAACAATATCACCATGATTAGTGATTATGTGGCCAAGGTGGTATGTACATGGTGTGGTGTCTATCTAGTGCAGCTGCCAGGACATATTGGGTGCTCAGGGACATATTTTTACTAGAGGGTGGTAGCAAGCTAGGTAGTACAAAGTACCCACCACCATGCAAAATTCTTTCCAATGATTCTCTGCATTCCCTCATAACATTTACTGTAATGCTAGGCTATATTAATATCTTAACTATAGTGATTATTTTCAGAGTATTGCCAAGCGTAAGACTTGGAGCAAATTTGGTGACTCTGCAAGTGACAAGCCTGGACCAAACCCAGCCACTACTATGGTTTCTGAAGATGTTTTCATGCAGTTTATTACAAGCAAGGAAGAGAGCCAGCGCCCTGATGATGGAGAGTTGGACGGTCTCAAGGTGAGTAACTTATGTTTTGAATTCAATTTATATCACAATATCAATATTTATAGTTATACAACAGCATGCGTAAAGCTATAAATAAAGTCTTTTGGACAATACCACTTCTACTGGCTTTGGAACCCTAACCTGAATGTGTTCATACATGCACTTAGCCCATTTTATACTGCAAAGTTTAATTAAAACTATTATATGTTATAGCCTCCAAGCAGCAGTGTTATCTTCAAATGCCGTACTTGTCAAGGTGACCACTGGACCCTAAGTTGTCCCTTCAAGCACACTCAACTTGCACAATCAAAGGCAAGTGAAGCAGCAAAGACTTCAGGTAAGATCTATTTATATAATATGTGTCATGGCCATAGTGAGGTCCTGGCAAGGAACGGTGGCTGTCCCCCTCCCCTTAGAAGCGGATTGTCCACTGTGTGAAACTCATAGGTTAGAAACAACTATCAAAACAATATAATCTAGGATATTCTTTGTCTGCCCCCAATATACAATCCTGCCTATGCCCTTGTATGTAGTGCCTGGTGATTTTACATAGTGGTGACACAAAAATTATTGTCTGCAAGTATTAAATATTTGTCAAAAGTTCTTAATTTTTTTTATATCTAAGTATCATTAACTGACAGGATTTGACTAACAAAAGTAGAGGTGAGTTGTAATCAAGAACATACATAACAAGAGTTTTCATTTTAGATTCCAAAACCACAACAACCAACAAGTATGTTGCGCCTAACCTGCGTGAAGGCGGCGCCGGGCGGGGAGCGGGCCGTGAGCCGCCTGGCGCCCGTCGTGATGACATTGCCGCCATTCGTATCTCAAACTTGAGTAACTTTGCCGTCGAGGCTGATCTCGAAGATCTTGTCAAAGGCTTCGGTCCCGTACAGAAATTGTACCTTGCTAAGGAAAAGGTATTTTCTTTTTTTATTTCTTGAGCTTTTTATGTAAATCATAATTAAAGACCTTGTCATCAAAATTGATCGAGACCTCCGGAGACCAGCGGGCTTTTTCCGCCAACGCGTAAGCTTGGCTATCCAAAGAGGAAACGCTGCCAGCCTTCTGGGAACCCTGCCATTAATTGGAAGCAGCGGCAGGCTTGAGGAAATTTTCTATATATAGATTGTATTTTGTACATATTTGTTGTAAATAAAAATAAAGGTTAAGTAAAAGACCAGATTATATGCAACATAAAAAGCTAGTTATATGCATGAAAAATGCTTGAAATATGCATGAAACTTGTCAGAATATGCATGAAAATTGGCAGAATATGCATGAAAAATGGCAGAATAAACGAAATTAAATGATACGTTAATTTTTATTTTATTTTTTATTTCAAAATCAGCATACAATTAGTATATTATCCGTTGATAGACGATAATAGGTAGGTACAATACCATTACATTACATTTATAATATTTAATATTTTCGTAAACGTAAACTCAAGTATTCTTCCAAATGTTCAGTGGTAAGATTGTGTCTTCGATCATTCAAAATATTTTTTATAAGTGGAAAAGGATCGCTTCACATCCACACAGGTAACTAGGCAGAATTTAAACTTGGGTGCTATGTTAGCACATAGGTCGCTTGCTCGATAAATATTGTAAATGTATCGATAATATGCATTATAACTAGATCTTAGGTAAAATATGCTATTACCGTTGAAAATCGCTTAAATATGCAAATGCATATAATCCGGTCTTTAATCATAATCATTTGATTTATTTATAAATCACAACTTTACATAGTCTTCTCAGTTTAAATATATTCTATGAGCAGTTGAGTACCTATATTGAGCAGTTGAGTATACTATTGTGACGTTTATAATTTGTATGGTGATAGTTGCAATTGTCATTCATTAAAAAATGTGTTGAATATTGACTACCTACTAGCTGTCCCCTGTGGTTTCACCCACACGTTCCCGGGGTAAAAAGTAGCCTATATCCTTCTCCATACCATAGGCTATGTGCATGCCACATAGTGTTGCCAGGTCCCGTGTGTCATATTTCGGAACGTAAGGATAAAATAATCGGGATTTTGGGTTTCAAATCGGGACAGTAGTGAAAGTCTGAATTTGGTGAGAAAAAATGAAAGCAAAAATATTTTTATGTAGTAGCAGCTTAGTTATATTCACTTTTCCTGTCAAAATTATCAAATATAGTAAAGACTCATGAGGTTAGTGTAAAATCGGGACATTTGGCGTCCCGATCAAGGGTTAATCGGGACGTGTCACCAGACCCCTGAAAATCGGGACGTCCCGCGCAAATCGGGACACCTGGCAACACTAATGCCACATGATGATCGTTTGAGTAGTTGAGGTGTGAAAGTGTAACAAACAAACTCACATTCGCATTTATAATATTGATGTTGAATAATTGTTTAATTTTGTTTCAGAGCACTGGTCACTGCAAAGGATTTGCTTATGTTCACTTTAAGTTCCGTGCTGACGCTGCAAAGGCTATTCAGACATTGAATGGTCACGGTTATGATCACTTGATTTTGAATGTGGAGTGGTCTAAACCACCTCAAAACTAATGAATATTTCCATTATGCTTTGTAAACAATTTTTCAATAAACTGGATTCATATATTTACCTTTATGCCATAAATATGATATTATCAAAATCGACACCGTTTGTATTTGTAGTTATCAGAACGTAAAAAAGTTATCAGTAAACTGCTAAGTAGTTCGAACAGATTTCAATTCGAAAATTATTGAAACTTATTGCAACAAAGTTACATAATCGCCTTGTAGGTCTACGGCCTATTAGCAAGTGAGCAAGGCAAGCGAGCTCCTCTTTGTACGGTTTTCATCTACGACCAAACCAGCCCCCCTAGACAAGATGGCTATCAACAATCGCCATCGTTAGTAAACGATCAACCTTTGTATGGCACTGACATAAGCGATTGTTAAAAATCACGTGATATTTCGATTTGAAATGTCAATCCCATACAAAGGTTGATCGTTTACTAACGATGTCGATTGTCGACAACCGTCTTGTCTAGGGGGGCTGGTGCGGCCGAACCGCCGAAGACAGCTAAAAAGAGAATGTGACGCCTAGCTGTAGGTACCCTTTACTATTTTTTTACCTATAGCGCTGTCTCCCTCTATTCGATGGTTCGCCGCACCAGCCGGGCTATTGCGTATCTTTGGTGATAATCGTAACGAACACCATTAATTGTTTCATCCAATGACGCGCTCGCAGTACGACACGACGATGACCATTCGTGGGCCCTGATTGGATGAAATTCATTAATGGTGTTCGTTACGATTACCAACAAAGTTACGCGGAAGAGCCCCGGGTTCGGTCGTCTGGTAATGTCATAAGCACTTATTACACTATCCTATTTAGGATCTCTAGGATTTTAGGAAGGTGGATATATTATCTCATGTAAGTATACTGTATAACCTGTATATTTTTTTTAGCTGACATAAGTAGGGTCGCTTCATTTTCTAGCTTTAATGCAGTGATCCTATTTGTCAGTTAAATAAAACTCATTCCTCGCTTGCTACACATCTGATGGATATCCACCCTTAGGGTCCTTTCACACAGACCGGCTTGGAGAGAAGAGCACATTAGTAGAAGTAGTTGTACAAGTAGAGATTTCATCGGAGACAGCTTCGGCGAATTTTTTAACGATAAGCGATAAAAGAAGATTGTAGGTACCTATGTAGAAACGCGCCAAGTGCAAGTCGTACTCGCATGCGGAGGGCTCCGTACAGAAATGATATCAAACTCAAATTTGATTTTACTTGCAAATGACTGCGCACACACAGAATACCTACATTTTATATATGGTTATTCCGTAAGGTGGAGGCATGAATGTATTATAAATCGATGGGTGGAGGTATCTACTTCCCCAGTCGAGCTGCTCTTTGAGCAAATAAACGCTGTTCTCTCTTATTCTCTCTACGTTTATTCAGTACAGGCACTTACGAAGATTCTTATGGTCTAAGAGCCCATGAACCCCAGACATTCGTTATTTTATAAAAGCTGGAAGTTTGTCAGCGCATGCTCCCAACACAGGTAAGAATGATGTACCCTTATGAAGTTTGAGGACGGGAGGATTATTTTCAGAGAGGTGCATCTGTATCCAAATATTAACTAAACATAATTGTATAACAGTGCAAGGTAGATAAGATCAGCTTAGGTGTGGGGCACACCTAACTTGAAAAGGTCAAGTCAATGATGGGAGAGAGACACAATGCTAGCCAACCTATCTATGGTCAGGGTTCTTAGGAAAAGGGTACAAAAGAATTCCTTAACAGAGGGGTGCAATGTCGTCCCGGCGCCCATAGTAATCATTTGCAGCCATTGCTGTGAATGGGTTTAAGAATCGTCATAAAGTAAATAACATACAATGTGGATTATTTATTCATAGCATATAAGTGTGAAGACTAGATATGGATAGCTCTAAGTAACCACAACACAAACATTACAAAGTGTGCAAATATTTTTAAGCAGCAAGTAGCCTTAACTGATACCATAACATTATTGTTGATGAACCTCTTTGTTTACTCATATTTACATACAAAATACTTTGATAAATATATCTAAATATCTATGTCATATTTTTCATCATCACTATTGGGGCTATAAGTGTCTTCTGGAAGATGTACTTCACCACAAAACATTAGTTCTACATATTGGAAATAATCTAAAGCGATATTTGTTAGCATAGCGCCTGTTGTTACCCCTAATATTGTGCCTATGACAGGCCGTTTTCCAACTGAACTTCTTAGAATGGCCCATAAGAATATGGAACCTAATGGCCACAGACAACCACCAAGGAATGCCCATGAAAAGCGCCGAGCTGGCGCTGCTGCAGCCATGTGTGGCCTTGCCCACAGCCACAGTCCTGCTCCACCACCAGCAGAAAGAAATAATACATCAGTTATGTCCCGCTGTGGAAATAATCTGAAATAAAAAACCATGACCATAATACTTCTAAACATCACATCTTATCTTACAAAATAAAATGTTATACACACCTGACCATTATATGAGGATTCATCACACTTACTGACAAAGTTGTGTAACTGACCAGACCTTGTACAGGTAAATAATAATATAGCACATTGTCTTTAGTGAATGGTGGCAATCTTACATTATTTACAGATTTGTTAACGTATTCAATAGTTTTCGGCACTGAAATATGCAGGCCTGTTATATGGCGTTTAGCATTCCTGTAAATCCTTTCTAGAATCTCCATTTATAACAGTTATTAGCAATATGGTCACAGCACATGAACTGCACTATAGTGCACTCTAGACGTCTGGGAGACGAGTACGGCGACTAGTTAGTAGGTTTGTTAACGTTGCCAATTTCGTTGCTGCACATTCATTACTGATATTACCCAACCCAAAGACGTCTACTTGAAATATTTGGCAAATGGGTTTGTGTAATATTACTATAATTAATCTAGAGTACAGCAGGCAAATACTATAGCAGTGGTCTCCAACGTCATAGAGCACAAACTAAGAGAGATTGAGAGATACTAGATACTAGTCATAGAGCGAGATCGGTAGAGTTGCCAGCCCAAGAATTTAAAACGTCCAGAAGGATAGTCGCCTCTATGGGAACATGTTATAAACAAGCCAGAATTGACAGTATTTGACAGTCTGTGTGGTCTGTGTGGTCTGTGTGGTGAATATGACTAGAGTCCGTTTTGTCGTGGTCAGTTTGAGATAGAGAATGAGCTATATGTAGTTATACGATTTTTATACATGTATAGAACTGGTGTTACCATATAATTATTTTTACTCGGATTTTGGGAAATTATTATTTGAGTTCTATATAAAGCTTATTTAAAAGGGGTTAGAACCTTTGTGGCATAGCTAGCCGCCGCCATTTTAGTTTTTTTTCAATGTCGCGGCGCACGATGAAACTGGTATATATGGGTAGAGGACACTTATACAAACAAAAAATGTTAATCAATATGGTGGCCTAAAGTGTCACATTTCCGAGATATTTGAAGGTAAAGATCGCCATATCAGAATTACGATAATCATTAAAAATTAACTTATTACGTGTTTATATGCATTCGATTGTATTCAAATAATAGTTCCCATGTTGATTTATACATTTTTTAGAAGAGAGTTAAACTAGGAGCACGAAAAACAATATCTTTAATTACTTACCTACTAAACAGCATCGTAATATTCGCTATGAACCACAATGTTGTCAAAGTAGCTCGGATCGTGACTTGTTTTCCATCTTGTCATTATTATGCAAACAAAAATGACAATACTTGTCCTATAATCTTTAAGTAGATTTTTTGATAATACTCAAATCAACACAATGAGAACGTTTACAAATATAGCACACAAGGTTTTTTTTTTGACAGCGGTGAGCTGTCAAACTATTTTACCCGTTTAAATTAAAAATGCTTGGTCTAAATATCACTTGCAGTGAGGTACAAACTTATCATAATCAGGATTATACCTTCATAAAACTGTGCGGTAATGTAAAGTAAAAAGCACAAATGGGTAATAAGCTGCATTAAGATACTAAAAGCGGTGCAATAAATGTTACTTTACGAGCGAGTGTGTTGAAAATAAATAAAAAAAACCGGTCCCGCCCGACCCGACCCGACCTAATAAAACTTACACCTAAATGAAAGTCCCGTCTTCGTCGAAGACTGCTCACGTGCACACAATGCCCAAAAAGGGCGATAGATCAGACCCGATGAATAACAGGCCTATTGCCATCACCTCCCATTCTCTCCAATGTCATGGAGCGAGTGATCAACACGCAGCTCTTGATATACCTAGAGAATCACGATTTGTTGAGTGACCGACAATATGGCTTCCACCTTGGCTGGTTACCTTCTAGTGTATCTCTATGTGATGATGTGTCCATGTATACACTAGAAGGTCACCAGCCGAGTGGTCACTCGCCATCGAGAGTCAAGGTGGCGAAGGCGTTCGATCGGGTCTGGCACTGGGGTCTTCTTACGAAGTTACCAGTATATGGGATTCCCGAGGGACTATGCAAATGGGTCGCCAATTTTTTGTCCAGCAGATGCATACGATCTGAGAGACATAAATGCTGGCGTCACGCAAGGGTCTGTACTGTCCCAAACACTGTTCCTGCTGCATATCAATGAAATGCTGTCTATTGACGGCATTCATTGTACAGAGGACGCTCATTGCAAATATTCCTCGTTTCGTGGTGGAGGAAAGCCGCGAACGGCTTGTGTCTGAAATCGAGAGCACACTAACTAGTATCTCCGATTACGGTCGACTAAACCTAGTCCATTTCAACCCCACTAAGATTAAAGTCTGCGCGTTCACCGCTAAGAAAACCCCATTTGCTGTGAACTCACAATTCCAGAACACGAACATCAGTGAAAGCATCGGGATCCTCGGCATTGACATTTTTAACGACGTCAATAGGCCGTCTAGAAGACAAGGTTAAGCTAGCATCCAAAAAACTCGAAGTGCTCAACAGAGCGACGCAGTACTTCACATCGGGGCAAAGACTGCAACTTTACAAGTCGCAAGTCCGGCCTTATATGGAGTACTGCTCTTTCCTGGATAACAGTTTGGGCCTTTAGACTCGGTTCAGCGACGTGCTATTAGAATTGTCGACGATCCCGAGCTCACAAGCGGCTTAGGGCCCCTCAATCTGAGGAGAGATTTTGCCTCCTTATGTGTGTTCTCCCGCTTGTGCAACGGACAGTGTTCTGTAGAATTGTTTAACCTAATGCCCACGGCTACCTTCTACCATCGCAAGTCTCGCCATTAACTATGCGGTCTCAAAGGAGCTTTCTTCCGCGGACGCTTAGACTATGGAATGAGCTCCCGCCGTGGTTTTCCCAACGGAGTACAGCGTGGGGTTCCTTAAAAAAGGTGTGAAGAGATTTCTGTAGGGTCGGCACCGCGCGAGTGATACCCCTGGTGTTGCAAGCGTCCATAGGCTACAGTAACCGCTTACAATCAGGCGGGCCGTATACATGTTTGTTTAAAAAAATCCTTTTTTATTTAAAGGTTTGAGGTCACGGCTTGTTTCTATTATATTTATTATTTTATTTTTAAAACCGTGACGCAATATTATTTGACCACAGTTTATTGCTTAAAAACAAGAACATACATTGTACTTAATCAACTTTAAACTAATGTCAATCTTCTCATATTATTTATACATCGATATTCCAAAATCTCGGTAATAGTATATTTTAAGACAAGTATTGTCATTTTTGTTTAATAACGGAGACATGGAAAACATGTTGACCACTGCGATCCGAGCTACTTGACAACATTGTGTTTCATTGCGAATATAGCGATGCGGTTTAGTAGGTAACCAATTAATGAATATTGTTTTTTCGAGCTATTTGTTTTGCTATATTCTAATAAAAAGTTAAATCAACCTGGGAACTATTATTTGAATACAATCTAATGCATATTAACACGTAATAAGTTCATTTTTAATGATTGTCGTTATTCTCATATGGCGATCTTTACCTCCAAATATCTCGGAAACGTGACACTTTAGGTCACCATATTGATTAACATTTTTTGTTTGTATAAGTGTCCTCTACCCAAATATACCACTTACACCGTGCGCCGCCACATTGAAAAAAAATCAAAATGGCGGCGGGTGGCAATGCCAGCTCCCATACAAAAATGTTCGTACCCCTTTGACATAAATTTAGAATAATAAATATCCTGGGTTCACACATATAATGCGTCAAATAAATCGTATTATTTCGTGATAAGTATTATTTGTTATTATAGCGGCAATAGAAAATTTCAACTGTCTACTTATTACGGTTCATGAGAACCTCACTGTCAGATAGACGGACTGACAGCGAACGCTTAGAAATAGGGTCCCATTGGCAGCCTTTGGGTAGGGAAGTAAAAAAAACATTAATTTGTAATCTCCTTCGTAAAGCCCCACAAACTTATCTGGCCCCGTGGCCAGGTTTAGTTTAACTTTGACGGCCATTGATTTGGGATTTCATATTTACGATTTATAACGTATTAAAAAAGCTACTTACTAAATCTCGTTCAAACAAATTTTCAGTGGAAGTTTGCATGGTAAATCATATATTTTTTTTAGTTTTATTGTTCTCTTATTTTAGAAGTTACAGGGGGGGACACACATTTTACCATTTTGGAAGTGTCTATCGCACAAACTATTCACATTAGAAAAAAATGATATTTGAAACCTCAATAACATTTTTGAAGACCTATCCATAGATAACCCACACGTATGGATTTGATGAAAAAAAATTGTGAGTTTCAGTTCTAAGTATGGGGACCCCCAAAATGTATTGTTTTTTTTCTATTTTTGTGTGAAAATCTTAATGCGGTTCACAGAATACATCTACTTACCAAGTTTCAACAGTATAGTTCTTATAGTTTCGGAAAAAAGTGGCTGTGACATACGGACGGACAGACAGACAGACAGACATGACGAATCTTTATGGGTTCCGTTTTTTGCCATTTGGCTACGGAACCCTAAAAAGAACTTATTATATCTTTCGAAAACAATAGCATAAATGAATGTGATGAAACAATATTTCTTGGCATAAAGTTAGATGATAAAGCAGGATATGTAAGAAAGTTAATCCATTTTTTTTGCATTATGGCGTTTGGTGAACATTGCAGGTGAACATACGGCCATACAGGCAAACCACG
Source organism: Polyploca ridens (assembly GCA_951394255.1). Taxonomy (NCBI): domain Eukaryota; kingdom Metazoa; phylum Arthropoda; class Insecta; order Lepidoptera; family Drepanidae; genus Polyploca; species Polyploca ridens. The sequence continues at coordinate 9,940,855 of OX596250.1, forward strand.
GCTATGTATGTTCTGTCATTAGATATGGTATAATCGAGTGGGGAAATTCATGCCATTTCAATAGAGTATTTATTGCGCAAAAGCAATGCGTGCGAGCAATCTGCAATGTAGATAGTTTGACTTCTAGCAAACCATTATTCAAAAAATTTAATTTGCTGACGGTCCCTTGTTTATACATTTTTGAAATGTGTTTATTTGTTAAAATGCATATTATGCAGCTATTTAATCGATTTAGTGATGAATGTAGTCTTATAGTAGATTGCCAAACAGATTGAGACTATCAAACATAAGAACAACGCTTTATAGTAACAACTGTTATCCAATGGCTGTAAAAAATTACAATAAATTGCCTGAAAGTATTAGTAATTTACCATTAAATAAATTTAAAATTATATTTAAAAAAATGTTATCATGTGAATGTTTTTATCAATTATGGTATGAATAAAAAATTTAAAATCTTATAGATATAGTTTATGTTATGTGAATCTTAAATCTGTTTTATTGCTTAATTTATTTTGTGAATGTTAAAACTCAATATATTATAATTTTATTTTCTATTGTATAAATTTTTTACATTGTATTAATTAATTTTGCATACCACTTGCTGGTGAAGAGTGAGCACGTTTATTATTATGACCTTGTGTGTACCACAATTCGAGCAAAATAAAAATCATTCATTCATTCACTAGAGTGGGAGACTGAAATTTTATGTTGGCAACACAGATTTGAGAAAAGTTGGCAATACCGAAACGTCTTTGGAATGTCATTATTTATTTCGCGAACTAGTTCACAAACATTGTAATGACCTTGAAAAACCGACATTCGAGTAGGATAAAAAATGCTAGCGCTCTGTCTCGTTTCTTAACGTGTATTTCCAATAAGTGTTTCTCTTTCTGTGTGAATGAGTCAGAAGATATCTCAAGGTCTATAGCTTTCTCTATCTACGGTCTGTGTAGTTTGCATAGGGTGGCAGATAAAAATATTTTCCCTTAAATGGGGGAATTTATAAATTTCGGTCCGGAGATATTTATTATTACTAACTAAATATTACATATACATAAGTACTATTATATAAGCAATATTTGTAAACTGGTCAGCGACGAGCGACTCAGGGTCGATAATACAAATGATACTGGTGCTAAAACAAATATAAAAAAATACTTTATTTTTTATAACAATATAAATTTAAAAAAAAAATGGAAAATCATGTAATAAGCTAAAGTGTAGATGTAACTCAACGGGAGTGCGAGGGATTAAAGGGATGGGGCGACGGCAGCTTGCACCTAGCTCTAGTCTGCACACGAGCCTAGTAATCACACGTTGCGGTAATTTTAGTTCTAATTGATTAAGGTATTTCTCACTGTATTAATAGTATTTAATTAAATTAAGGCCATTTTTGGAAAATGAATTTTTTTTTTGTGGCGCCCCTGGGTCGCTTGTCTGTCGCTGACCAAAAAAACACCCTGTATAATATATATCCTATACCATTAAATGTACAATATTTGTATGTTTGGAGATATCTCGAAAACGGCTCCAACGATTTCGATGAAATTTACTATATGGGGATTTTTGAGGGCGAAAAATCGATCTAGCTAAATCTCATCTCTGGGAAAACTATTGTCAAATATTTGTCTCTTTTACTAAAATGTGCCGAGTGTAGAATCTTTAGGAAAACTAAAAATAACATAACATATCATAAAATATATGAAACATTCTGCACTAGGTCCATACTTACTATTGAGGGCTTCCCCGTAACATTAAACATAAATGAAAAGGGTTGCCAACTTAAAAGTGTAAAATCGGTAGAGAAATCGGGAGAATTTCCATGTATACTCTGAAATAGTAGAAAAATCGTTATATTTCGGTAGAACAGAGCCCATATCGGTAGAAATACAGAAAAATCGGTAGGTTCGAGAACACTGTACTACTCACTAGTGTTGCATAGCAATATTAGCAATAGTCGTAGATTGAGGGTTAGGTAGATATGCAGTCAGCGAATAGCGAAGAAGATAGCGATAGTTCGACATATTTACATACAGGGTGTTGTTTTGGTCGGCGACAAGCGACCCAGGAGCGGTAGTACAAAATATATATTCCCCAAAAATGGACTTAATTCCATGAAATACTGTAAATATGTTGAGAAATACCTTATTCAATTTGAAATAAAATTACCTCAAAGTATGGTTACTAGGCACGAGCACAGACTAGAGCTAGGCGTAGGGAATGCAAAACCGTGGCAAAATGAAAACCGGTTTTTATTTCGGTTATGAGATGAAAAAACCGGTTAACCGGTTTTAAACCGGTTTTTTTAATGTTCGCTCGTTTTTTTTTTCATGTTATTTCTATAGCTCGAATTATAGATAATAACCGTGCCTAAGATTTAAAAATCGCAAACTGAGGAATTATTGTCAGTTAAAGTTAATGAAGTGGGTATAAAAGAAACATCAAAGACACCATCACCATTTGCCTGTCCTGTTCTCTATAATTTGGGATCGGCGCAATATGTACGCTTCTTCTATCCGTTATACCAACATTCACTCGTTTCTTACCAATATCATCTTTCACACAATCAATCCATCTCTTTTTCATAAAATTTATGGAAATAATCGTTTATTTAACTCTGTAGATCAGATACTCGTTTAAATAGACTACACGGTTCGTTTATGTTTCGTAAGTTATAATATTAATTTCACACGTAATATACATGGCATATTGTAGCGGCACAGCAACTTGCGTGTACACTAAAACGTGGTTATTATTATACGAATGTTTTCGTTGATAAAAAAAAAAATAACCTAGTTTTTGCCGTCGTGCAGACGGGTAAAAAATAACACCAATCATGACTGATTGCTTGCTTGCTGTCTGGCAGATACATAAGAGCCTTCGTTGATAGTAGTTGCTCCGATAGCATGACATTAATGCTGGCGTCCCGAAAGGCTCTAAATTATCCCCAACACTGTTCCTCCAGCATATGAATAATATACTCTCTATTGCCAGCATTCATTGCTATGCAGATGAAATTACATGGGACGCTCATTACACGAACCGTGCAAATATCTCACGTTCTATATTGGAGAAAAGGCGCGAAGGACTTGTCTTAAATCGAGAGTACACAAACTAGTGACTCCGATTGGGGTCGACTAAACCTAGTCTATTTCAACCCCACTAAATCACACGCAAGCCTGCAATTCACCGTTGCGAGAAGTCCATTTGCTGTGGCTCCTCATTTCTAGAACATGTCCCTCAACATCACGAAAAGCATTGGGATCCTTCACGTTAATATTTGCAGCGACGTTCTGTTCCAAAGTCATCTACAAGATATCCAAAAAACTCGGTGTGATTAATAGAGCGAAGCAGTACTTCTTATCGAGACAAAGACTGCAACTATATAAGTCGCAAGTCTGGCCCAAATGAAGTAATGCTGTCTTCTGTGGGCACCTGGATACCAGCTTGGGTATTTAGACTCAGTTCAGCGACGTGCCGTTAGAATTGTCGATGATCCCGAGCTCACAAGTGTTTTAAAGCCCCTTATTCTGAGGAGAGACTGCCTTCTTATGTGTGTTCAACCGCTTTTCCAACAGTGTTCTGAAGAATTGATTGACCTGATGCCCAGTTACCTTCATCCATCGTAGTCACCGATGGCGAGTCCATCCTCACACATCGGAACCAAAATGTTCTCATACTGTGCGGTTTCAAAGAAGCTTCCTATCGTGGATGCTCAGGCTGTGGAATGAGCTCCCCGCTTCAAAAAGGTTGAGGGTTGGTAACGTGCGAGTGATAACCGTTATGTTGCAAGAATCTATAGGCTAGAGTAACTGGTTATCATCAGGCGGGCCGTACGCTTGTTTGCTACCTAAGATTTGTAAAAAAAAGTTTTACATGCTTTATATCTATCATAAAAACAATCATTATTTTAAGTTATTTTCTTACCAGCTCAATAAACTACACATCAACACACTTCAGTTCATCACAAAAATACTCACTGCATTGCACTTAGTTTAAAAAACGGCGGCAAATCTACCTTTTTTAGTTTTTCCAAACATTGAAAGAAAAACCGAAAAAAATCGAAAAACCGGTTTTCGTGTTATGTGAAACCGGTTTTTCTTGTTGGTCAAAACCGTACCGAATAACCGGTTTTTCGATTTTCGGTGAAACCGGTTTTCATTCCCTAGCTAGGCGCAAGCCGCCATCGCCCCACCCCTTTGCTCCCTCGTACTCCCGTTGAGTATTATGTCTATACTTTAGCTTATTACATGATTTTCAAAATTTTAATTTTTTAATATTTATTATTTAAAAAAAAAAAGATTTTTTTTATATTTTTTTAGCACCACTATCATTTGTATTATCAAGTCGCCCGTCGCTGCCCAAAACAACAACCTGTATAATACAGCGACGTACAATTTTATTAATAGTGCCATACTTACACTTTTACCTCATTATGTGGGTAAACTGGTATTGGGTATTTTGGTTATACTACGAGTCGTAATTTATCAATGGTCTGGCAGGTGATATTGTTATAACTTTATAGAAGTCATAATAAAACACGGGATTGATGAAGTATAGTTTAATTAAGACCTTAGACATAGTTATACAAAATAAAAAGGTGCGTACTGTTATTATATTGGCAATGCACCCCTTTTCGCTTACTACGGTCTTTTCTGTCAACTCAGCTTTTTCTAACAATAGTCATTCATTTTGCCCGTTCAATCTTCAGTCTGATCCTAATATCCAATCAAGCTAGACGGCTGCTTTTAAAAACTTGAAAATTGTTTTTTTTTAAAAACCTATTCCCTCGAAGCCCTATATCATTTTGGTGGCAGCGTTAAGGGATTTTTAGAAAAGTCCCCGGTACCGTCTCCTAAAGTTCCCGCGAAACCGTCGTGAGTGCTGTGAGTGACTCCATTGTGCATCAGTGTACCGAGTTACTTACGATCTGGTCTGTGAAAGAAGAACCATCGAAGCCATACCCACTGTCACGTAACATCCAGTATTGTGACCGGTATTGGCCATCCGACGAAGCTAATCACCACAGACAGCCTACACTTAACGTCGTGAGCATCCAAGATTCAACGCCGAGACGCGCTCTTATCTACATCCTACTACATCCCACTGAGCCCCGTGAAAACATCAAATCAATGATAACTATCGTTATCACTCTGTCCATATTCAAGTAAGTGATTTTGAGTATATTGGTCATTGCGAATATCAATCTTTTGTTTTATCTTTCTATGTTTAATTTTGTTGTGTGTGTTTAATTCTTTTGTGTTTTAATCTTCAAAATGTCCGAGAGTAGATCCCAAAGTCCAAAACCCGAAAAACCGGAACTCACCGTCACTGACACAGAAGAAGACGGTTTTCTTCCTCCGCCTTCTGGACCTACTACCAGGTCGAGAAAGAAAACGATATCCGCGAATAAAGTAGAATTAGATCTATCCACTTTATTAAAATTCATAAAGCCTTATGATGGCTGCAGAGAATCTCTTAATTCCTTTTTAGTCAACTGCAATAACGCCCATGATTTAGCCACAGAACCTCAAAAGGATATTCTCTTTAAATACATACTTTGCCAACTACAGGGCAAGGCGCAAACTGCCTGCTCTGTTAAAGAGTTCACCAATTGGTTACAATTAAAAGAATTCCTAAAAACCCAATTTAGCGAGAGAAAGCACTATGCCCATTTACTTACAGACTTACAAGAAAGTAAACAACAAATTAACGAGCCAGTGAGCCAGTACGCTCTACGAATTGAGACATGCCTTTCGCAATTGCTAACAGAAATATCCATTTCGCATGGTCACAAGAGTAGAGAAATGATAGGACGCACAGCAGCCATGGAGGAATTAGCCCTCCATCATTTCCAAATGGGTTTGATTCCACGAATATCAAACATCGTTAGGTGTAAGGTACCTAAAACACTTAACGAAGCGGTGAACATAGCTACATCAGAAGAGAAAATACAGCAGTTCCTCTTCAAACAGAGTCCATATACCGGCACACGGCAAGAAAGGCCCAGCACTTCAAGGGCAAACTTTCAACCGTCATCATTTCGTCGCAATCAGAGTCAGCAATTTCCAAATCAATCTAGGCCAAAACCAAATTTCTACCCTAATCGATCAGGAAACGATACTTCCACACCAATTTGCAGATACTGCAAAACGCCTGGACATATCCTAGAACAATGTCGTAAAAGAGAATATAACAATAACCGGTTCAGACTCGATCAAAATCAATCAAAGGCACCTCAACCAATCAATTTTACTTCTAATGCCCCTAATGACGAACATCCAACCGACTTTACTGAAGAAGAAGGTTATGATACCATTGATGCTGAAACAAAAAACGACTAACCGTCTCGTCGCGGTGTCGTACCTAGTAATTTAGAAACCGACGCCCTTAATCAAACCCCTAAATCCAAATCGACTCCGATACATGGAAGTCATCCTTCAACTATGTCAATATCGTCGCAGACATCACTACATATCAGTCTGCCAAAATCCACTGTATCCGCGCAGCAACACAAAGGTGTTGATCTGCCAAAATCCACTGTATCCGCGCAGCAACACAAAGGTGTTGATTTGCCAAAATCCACTGTATCCGCGCAGCAACACAAAGGTGTTGATCTGCCAAAATCCACTGTATCCGCGCAGCAACACAAGGGTGTTGATCTGCCAAAATCCACTGTATCCGCGCAGCGACACAAAGGTGTTGATCTGCCAAAATCCACTGTATCCGCGCAACAACACAAAAGTGTTGATTTGCCAAAATCTACTACATCCAAACAACAACAAAAAAGTGTTGGTCTGCCAAAACCCACTGTATCAACGCAGAATGCAAATCTGCTTCAAACTTCTAAATCCAATGTCTTTGAAATTACCAATAATCCTGCATTAATGTTATTACCTCATGTTCTCGTTGAAACTACCGTATCAGATATTCCTTTAATCTTGCTCGTAGACTCAGGATCTTCAGTGAGTCTATTGAAACACTCTTGTATAGAAAGACACCCTAAACTTGTAAAAGAAAGAATCCAATTAAAAGGTATTGATTCATCGGAAGAATCTATCAAAACCCGTGGTCATTTCCAACTAAAATTACGGCTTCCCAAATCTAACATTTCACACCAATTTCATGTCATTGATAAAATACATTTACCTTATGACGGCATCATAGGTTCCGATATGCTTAACGCATATAGCTGCAACATAGATTATACCAACAATTCACTTCACATTGGTAAATCATCCCTGAAATTACATTTCCATGACCCTGCATACTTAATTCCTGCAAGAACTGAAACTGTTATTGAATGTTCTGTTCGAAATCCTGAAATAAAAGAAGGATTAATACTAGATCAAAAATTATCTGAAAACCTTTTAATTGCAAATTGTTTAGTGCGTGTAAAAGAAAATAATAGAATAAATATATCCGTTGTAAATACCTCTGAAGAACCCGTAACATTACATTCAAATCTTAATCTGAAACTTACCCCAGTTGATCCAGTAGATTTCAAAGAAAACTCTTTCAGTACTGTTAACCATGTACATCCCACAACAAATAACGTTACACGAACGGAAGAAGTCCTGAAACAATTGCGTGTCTCACATCTTAATAGTGAGGAAAAGGAAGCCCTCTTGCAATTATGTTCTGAATTCTCGGATATATTCCATCTTCCCGGGGAAAACCTTACGTTTACAAACGCCCTGAAACATGAGATAAAAACGACATCAGACATACCAATTCATACTAAGTCTTACCGATTCCCGGAAGTCCATAAAGCCGAAGTTCGTAATCAAATTGATAAGATGTTGGAACAAAATATAATCGAGCCCTCTGATTCTCCTTGGTCTTCACCCATATGGGTTGTTCCCAAAAAACTTGACGCTTCCAACACTCAAAAATGGCGAGTCGTTATAGACTACAGGAAGCTCAATGACGTCACGATTGGTGACACATATCCCATTCCACAGATTACGGAAATCTTAGATCAACTTGGCAATAGTAAGTACTTCTCGACCTTGGATTTAGCATCCGGTTTTCACCAGATCCTTTTAAATGAAGCTGACAAAGCCAAAACAGCCTTCAACGTCCCGGAAGGACATTACCAATTCTTGCGAATGCCTTTTGGGCTTAAAAATGCCCCTTCTACATTTCAAAGACTAATGAACTCTGCCTTATCTGGGCTCCAAGGCATCCGATGCTTTGTTTACTTAGATGACGTAGTCTGCTACGCCTACGATATCCAAAATTCTATCATAAACCTCCGGTCAATCTTTCAAAGAATCCGAAATTTCAATCTTAAATTACAGCCCGATAAGTGTGAATTCTTAAGACGAGAGGTTTGTTACCTCGGTCATGTGATTACTGAACACGGGGTCAAACCGAACCCGGAAAAAACAAAAGCCGTGTCCGAGTTTCCTATCCCTCAATGTCCAAAAGACATTAAATCTTTCCTTGGCCTCGTGTCATATTATAGACGCTTCATACCCGACTTCGCTAAACTAGCTAAACCTTTACTTTATTTTAACATCTCTGTTAAAGAAGGAAATTCCCTTTAAATGGGAAAACGAACAACAACTTGCTTTCGAATCCCTTAAAATAAAACTATTCTCCTCCCCAATTCTGGCATACCCTGATTTTACAAAACCATTTCTTTTGACGTGTGATGCTTCCAATTACGCCATATCGGCAATATTATCTCAAGGTCCTACAGGACAAGATCGTCCCATCGCATACGCGTCTCGCACCCTTAATAAAGCAGAGTGCAATTATAGTGTGACTGAGAAAGAGTGCCTTGCCGTTATTTTTGGCACCAAAGTCTTCCGACCTTACCTATACCGTCATCGTTTCACCGTTTTAACGGATCATAAACCGTTGGAATGGCTATTCAAATGCAAAGATCCAGGGTCACGCCTTATACGTTGGCGCTTAAAACTAGAAGAGTATGAATACGAAATCAGATATCGCAAAGGTAAGTTGAATTCTGTTGCCGATGCTCTTTCTAGATATCCCATAAACCCTGTATATCCTGAAAATAAGGATAATCTGAACCCAAATCCTATTAACGATACTAACCTCGATACAGAACTTCCAACGGTATCACCATTACCTGATATCCCTCAAGAAACCCTCGATGAATGGATACGAATAGATCTCAGTCCATTAGATGATAAAGATTATGATTTCAGTCCTCTGAATCCTCCTATTCCCATAGATCCTCTCTTAGAGGCAATTGAACCACATCCAGAACCAGAACCGCAACCATCAACCAGTTGGCAAAACCCTGAAACCTTACCTGCATCTACTTACCCAAATCCAGAAACTCCTTCTCCAATACCTGAAACCTTACCTGCATCTACTTACCCGAATCCAAAAACTCCGTCAGTACCTGAAACCGTTCCAGATGAAACCTATACTAAGTTCCTAAAATCGAAAACCAAATTATATGATACTCCTATAACGGAACACAATGAAAACTTATTAAAAGGAGCACAGAAATTAATAATAATACCTACCTCATTGGACATGGACGAATCTATGCCATATATCCAAGAAGTACTAAATAATTGTCCAGACCCCCAACGCGATGAATTCCTGAAATTAGAAAGAACCTTACATACATGTTTACCTCTTACAATCCAAAACAAAACTTACCTCTTTTTATTCACGAAAGTACATCATTTCGATGATCACTCATATCCTGATATATTTAAATCTCTAAAATACGCACGTGATGAAATAATCATGTCATATCCCACGGTCAATGAAATCAGTATATCCGATTTTAGAAATCCATTCGATAAACACTCTTTCGCGAAAATCTATAATATATTAGCCTATTTATTCGAAGGAAATAATATCGGTATTCATATCTATTGTAATGTATCGAGTTATAAAGTACCTACATTCATATTTATATTATTATGATGTATAATGTAGGTACTTTGTAGCACAGACCGCCAGTCCGGAATACACCTCGTTGACACAAGGACGTGTGTTTTATTAGCCCTTCCCAGCTACCTTTCCAGAATATTACATTGGCGAACGAGGATTATTTACGGGAAAATAATGTCGATTGGCAAGTTACGCGAGTTTGAAGTGCAGGGCGGTGCGTGGTCATCTTATGTGGACAGACTAGAAATGTACTTTGTGGTGAATAACGTTAAGGATGACTTACGGCTACCTACATTAATAGCTTTTATGGGTGAGGAAGCCTATGAACTATTAGTGAATTTGGCTAGCCCTAAGAAACCGTCGGAGCTGAAATACACCGAGGCAGTCGAGCTACTGCGACATCATTTGCAACCGGCTCCGTCAGAATTAGCGGTGCGGTATCGGTTCCGGCAAAGGCGACAGTGTAATGATGAAAATGTAGCTAGCTACGTGCCGGAATTGAAGAAACTTTCACGCGACTGTAACTTCGGTACGGCACTTAACGACAACCTGCGTGATCAGTTCGTGTGTGGGTTAAAAAGTGACATCATTCGACAAAGGCTGTTTGCAGAAGATGATAAATTGACATTCAACAGCGCGGTCAAGGTAGCGAGTGCAATGGAAGCGGCGGAAAGAGACTCGGCAGCGGTGGAGGCACCAATATCGTCGACGGGCAGCGAGTCGAGAGCGGCGAGCGCTGTGCATGCGCTGGGTGCGTCGCGGACGCGGCGCGGGTCCAGCCGCGGTAGTGTCGTGTCTCACCGCGATCCTATACGTAAACGTGGCGGGTACAGTGCGGGCGGCAGCGGCAGCGCCGCCGGGGAACCGAACTTGTCGGCGCGCGGAACATTGCGGGGTCAGCGGCGTGGATACAGTTGTCATGCTTGTGGATCGAATGAGCATGATATAAATTCGTGTAGATTTAAAGATTTTACATGCAGTAAGTGCCATGAAGTGGGCCATCTAAGACGTATGTGCCCGAACAGGTGGAGTACCACAAAAAGAAGCATAGAGGAGCGCGGCCGACTCCACTATGGTGACGTGGACGATGCCACGAGCGAGGAAAATGAGGAGGACGTCGAGGAGTATTTGAATCAATTATGCCTTAACGATTATAAGGCGGTGAGTTTACCTATACTTATAGACAATAAAGTTATAGCTAAGGAAATAGATACCGGTACGGCCATATCGTGTATTAGTAAAGCCACTTATGATAAATACTTTGGCAAGTTTCACTTACAACCCGATAAGACTGTTTTAAAATTTTACGATGGGTCAAAACTGAGACCTCTAGGCATTATAAAACCGGAGGTAAGATACGGTGGGGTCAACAAATATTTAGACTTGTTTGTAATTGATGGCGGAACAACCTCCCTTTTGGGTAGACAGTGGCTGGCGGAATTAAAAATAAATATACCTAGTTTCGATTGTTATAAGATAGCTTCTAATTCAATTAATGTTTCTGACGATATTCATGAATTGCTCAACAGGTATAAAGAATTATTCGACGGTACGTTGGGGCGGTATACTGGCGGGCGAGCTACACTGCGGGTCCACGAGGGTGCTCAGCCCGTGTTCCACCGTGCGCGAACGGTTCCGTACGCGCTGCGCGAGCGCATCGATGCTGAGTTGGATGCGATGCTGCGCGATGGCGTCATCGAGCCCGTCGACTGCTCCGACTGGGCCTCCCCATTGGTACCAGTGAGTAAATCTGATGGATCTCTTAGAATTTGTGCGGATTACAAGGCAACTTTGAACCCGGTACTGCTGATCGATCGATATCCTTTGCCTAGGATTGAGGATGTTTTAGTGGGTTTAAATGGAGCTCAATTTTTCAGCAAAATTGATCTGTCACAAGCTTATGCCCAGATATGCCTAGATGAATCAAATAAGTTCACAGTTATTAACACCCATAGGGGTCTTTTCAAATATAATAGGTTAGTATACGGATTAGCATCTAGCCCGGGTATTTTTCAACGAATAATGACCAACGTATTACAAGGTATTCCTAATGTGCAGGTATTCTTGGACGATGTGATAATTGGGGGGGGTACTCGAATTGATCATATTCAGGCTTTACAGTTAGTATTTCAAAGATTACATGAAAACGGATTGAAATTAAAAAAAAAATGTGTTTTCTTGGCTAAGGAAGTTTCATATTTAGGTTACATTGTATCTAAAGAGGGTATCAAGGCGGATCCGTCAAAAATTGAAGCCATAAAACAAATACAAAAACCGGGGAATGTATCTGAGTTGCGTTCGTTTTTAGGGCTCGTTAATTTTTTTGCAAAATTCATAAGAAACTTTAGCCCACGTTTAGTTCCTTTATATAACCTTCTGAGAAAAGGTATAGAATGGAATTGGGATAACGAGTGTGAACGAACTTTTAGTGAGGTTAAATCATTATTAGTAGGTACAGAAGTTTTAGCACATTATAATCCTAATAAGAGCTTAACTCTCACGTGCGACGCGAGCGCGCGCGGGGTAGGAGGCGTCTTGACTCAGCCGGGGCTCGGCGGCGAGCGCCCAGTAGCGTATGCATCGAGAACTTTGAATGAGGCAGAGAAAAACTATTCTCAAATTCATCGTGAAGCTCTCGCCATTATATTTTGTGTAAAAAAAATTCATGAATATTTATACGGTCGGAAATTTAAATTAAGAACAGACCATAAACCATTGGTTTCTATATTCGGTCCAAATACGGATATACCTTCCATGGCGGCTAGTAGAATGCAGCGATGGGCGATTATTTTATCAGCTTACAATTATGAAATTGAATATGTAAAGACAAGTGAAAATAGTGCTGATGGATTGTCACGTCTTCCTATGATAAACAGTAGTGATAATGAGGGCAATAGGAAACTGCCAGAACAAACATACTTGCATTTTGCTCAAGACGCTTTATTGCTCGATTACAACGATATTAAAAAACAAACTAGAAAAGACCCCATTCTATGTCGAGTGTTAAGTTTCATTCGGGACGGTTGGCCGGATAATTGTGAAATTGTAGGCATGGAACCATATTATAATAGAAAATCGGAACTGTATAAGGAACTGGGGTGCATAATGTGGGGTCACCGAGTAGTTATACCGGCTCCATGTAGGGACAAAGTTATTAAAATAATTCACGAGCCTCATATGGGAATAGTGAAGTCCAAGGCCTTAGCTCGTAGTTACGTTTGGTGGGCTGGAGTCGATGAAGCGGTGGAGGCGGCGTGCCGCGAGTGCGCGGCGTGTGCGGCGCACGCTGACGCGCCGCCCCGCCACGCGCCCCGCTCCTGGCCGTGGCCGACTCGCCCCTGGACTAGGCTTCATTTGGACTTTCTAGGCCCCATATTTGGTAAAACCTACCTGGTAGTTGTCGATGCTATGTCAAAGTGGATAGAAATTTTTCACGTCTCTAGTACGGCCGCTGCGACGACTATAATAAAATTAAGCGAGTTATGGAGTAGGTGGGGTATACCCAAACACATAGTCACGGACAACGGACCTCCATTTTCGAGTCACGAGTTTAAACAGTTTTTAAATAATGATGCAATCGAGCATACCTTTACAGCGCCATACCACCCGTCATCCAATGGAGCCGCGGAGAACGCAGTTAGAACTTTAAAAAAAGTTATTAAAAAAGCGGTTTCAGAAAATAAGAATGTATCTATAGCTCTGAATAATTTCTTACTATACTATAGGAATACTGAGCACACAACAACAGGTGAAAGTCCAGCCATGTTGTTGATGGGCAGGCGATTAAGAACGCGCTTGGACATTTTGAAACCGGATAGGGAGTTAAACGTACGTAGCGCTCAGCAGCGTCAAGTGGAGGCAACGGGTGGTGCTATTAGGGGCCTAAAACCCGGTGACGAGGTATGGTATCGTCAATATCTTAAGGCGGATAAATGGATACCGGGTAAAGTAAAGGATAGGAGGGGTACGACAGATTACACTGTTTTTGATCAAAATGGTCAACAAGTACATAGGCATATCGATCAGCTAATGCATAGGTCTAGAAGTTCCCTTGTGTTCCCCACAGATTCTATGCCACAGCGAAATCTTAATTCTGCCGACGATGAACCGGCAAATAACCCGGAGCGGTTGGAGCAGGCGAAGGTTCGAGAGTCGCGGGGGGGTGAGGAGTCAGACAGAAATACGTCTGATTCAAATTCAAATATTGCACAAATACCGATACCTGGCCCGCCTGTCAATATATCGCCCCAACCTCGATTACTAAGAAAATGCAGATTAAATAAACTACCTAATTATAAATTATGAATGTGTAAATTGTATCTACTAAGTACCTATATTATTGTTTATATATTTGTTGTGATTTTATTTATGTTATAGTTACATTTATGTGGATATTAACAATTAGTGTGAGGGATTGTAATGTATCGAGTTATAAAGTACCTACATTCATATTTATATTATTATGATGTATAATGTAGGTACTTTGTAGCACAGACCGCCAGTCCGGAATACACCTCGTTGACACAAGGACGTGTGTTTTATTAGCCCTTCCCAGCTACCTTTCCAGAATATTACATCTATCATAATAAAATTATATATCCTTCACTGAGTGAAATTCCCCAAATCCTAAAAGAGAACCATGACATCCCCATTGCAGGACACCTCGGATCCACAAGGATGCTAAGCCGCATCAAAGAAAGATTATTTTGGAAGAATATGGGTAGTGACGTCGAAAATTATGTTAAGAAATGCCAATCCTGTCAAACCAACAAAGCCTTGCGCAAAGTAAATAGGGCTCCAATGGTTATAACGTCTACTTCTACGTCTCCATTCGAGAGACTAGATATCGTAGGTCCTCTGCCTGAATCCGGTACCAGCTAAACTCAAGTATATCCTGACTCTGCAAGATGACCTAACGAAATACTCGTTGGCATACCCCATTCGAAGTAACACTGCGGCAGAAACTAGCGACTGCCTTCTCCATTTTATATCTCTATTCGGAATTCCCAAACATATTCTCACTGACCAAGGCACTAATTTTACAGCGGAACTCTTTAAGAAAACTTGCGAGTTCTTAAAGATCAAACAACTTTGGTCATCACCATACCATCCGCAAACGCAAGGTGCCTTGGAAAGGTCACATTCAACTCTGAAAGAATATCTTAAATCATACGTAAACGAAAATCAAGATAATTGGCCCCAATACGTATATACTTCTATGCTAGCATACAATACCGCTGTGCATTCAACAACACATTACTCACCATATGAATTATTATTCGGACATAAACCTAATATCCCTGACTCAGTTTATAACGATACCTCGAATGCTACCTATCCCGAATATGTAAAACTATTACAACATCGCTTGAAACATGCACGCGATAAAGCTTTAGAATACATCCATAAATCTAAAACAAACTCTAAAACCTATTACGACTCACGTACCCGTCCCGTAGAATACAAGGTAGGTGACTATGTCCTATTAAAAAACCACCTTAGGTTGCGTAAAGCCTTATCACCCGTATGGAAAGGTCCGTACAAAGTTGTCAAAATACATGGCAATCATACCTTATCATTACTTATAAACAGACGTCATGTAAAACATCATTACGACGAAGTTAAACACGTGGAACACTCCCACGTAGAAACATCCAGTTAAAATATATTTTACTTCATACAATTTTTATTTGATATTTACGAAATTTTTAATATACACGTTTTTCATCTTATTAAATAAATATTCCTATAATGTAGAATTAAACTAAAAACTTTACGAAGTTTACAGTTAAGTTAGGATAGTTAGACTTACGATTAGAATAATTAAGCTTAGTAGTAATTTAGATGTCTTTTCATTACAGCGTACTGGCCCAAGGTCAACAAGAATATGTCCACTATAGATGTGAGCCCGGACGGTAGCTGCTCCAATAGCATGGACATAAATGCCGGCGTCCCGCAAGGCTCTGTGCTGTCCCCAACACTATTTCTTCTGCATATCAATGATATGCTGTCTATTGACGGCATTCATTGCTATGCGGACGACAGTACAGGGGACGCTCAATACGCGGGCCGTGCAAATATCCCTCGTTCCGAGGTGGAGGAAAGCCGCGAACGGCTGGTGTCTGAAATCGAGAGTACACTAACTAGTGTCTCCGATTGGGGTCGACTAAACCTAGTCCATTTCAACCCCACCAAGACTCAAGCCTGCGCGTTCACCGCTAAGAAAACCCCATGGTCTGTGGCTCCACAATTCCAGAACACTTCCTTGAACATCAGTCAAAGCATCGGGATCCTTGGCGTCGACATTTCTAGCGACGTTTTGTTCCGAAGTCACTTGGAAGACAAGGTTAAGCTGGCATCCAAAAAGCTTGGAGTGCTCAACAGAGCGAGGCAGTACTTCACATCGGGGCAAAGGCTGCAACTTTATAAGTCGCAAGTCCGGCCTCATATGGAGTACTGTTGTCATCTGTGGGCGGGGGCACCTGGATACCAGCTTGGGCCTTTAGACTCGGTTCAGCGACGTGCCGCTAGAATTGTCGACGATCCCGAGCTCACAAACGGTTTAGAGCCTTAGTGGTATAAAAAAAAAAAAAAAAAAAAAAAAAAAATTCGAATCATTCCGATTGGAATTATTCTCCAAATATGGAATGATTCCGTATTATTCCATAAAATGGCGTTTAATTCCTTTAGAGTTAAAAACTGAGATTTTTATAATAAAAACTATTTTCTTTTATTTTTTGAGGCATTTAAAGGGCAATTATAGAGTTTTTACCTTCAAGTATGGTAGGTATCATGTGATTTGAAGGTTTCCGTGAATTTTAGTTAAGTAACCTGCCTATGCTACCTGTAAATAAGCACTTTATTATTAAAACTGTGTTGATAATCACTTTTTTGTTTTCAATGTTTTAAATGGTATAATTCACATCGTTTTATTTCGTAAAATATGGTATCATTCCGCTGGGCGCCGAATCATTCCGAAAAATGCCAAATGCACACTCTCGCGCCGCGTGAGTGTATGAGTTTTGTGTACGTATGCGACGGTTCACCAAAGTGTTGCCTACTGTTAGCAGTCAGAAAGTCACAATTAAAATCGAAATTCTCTAGACAGATTTTTTAAAACGGATAATTTCACTATACAGTTAAATGTTATTAAGAATTTAATATTTAAGAAAAAATCTGTTTTATATCCACCTACTTTTCAAGTCTGCCAATGACTAAATGATAGCAAATTTAATTGAATTATTTATTTTTGTACTGCTTTACTTACGAAAACACCTCAAAAGCAATAATTGATAAAAAGTTTAGCTATTAGTTTGATAAATTTGTAGTAGCCTGACATCACAAATTTGCTAAATCTTGCTGTGAAGTAACTAAATTGGCAACACGAAGTAGCATCGTGGACGATTAGTTTTAATAGTAATTTAGCTACTTTATATTGATTTGAATATTAAATCAAACTTCAAATTGTGTTTTCACAAAGTGTAAAATAAAGTATGTTTATTTTTGTAGGAGAGTATAATTCAGAATAATTCAAGAATGATTCGAAGGTCATTTGGTTTTATACGTATAATTCCGGGATTTTTACATCTGTATGTCCAACCAATCAACTCGAGCTCCGGTGTTTACTTTGATCCAATTGGTGAACTTAAAATTAATATTGGCCACCTAGATATAGTTACCCCATTCGATATCTCTTACATTGGACCCCATATTCAAAATATCAACTCAATACTAGGCACTATACGTTTCATATGCAGTCAAATCCAAATTGAAAACCCAAGCAATTTAGAGTGTCATAACACATTAGAGCCACTCACAGTTAGGTATAACGATATTGTTACCGAATATTCCTCCATTGCTCATCTTATAAATAATAATAGATTCAAACGTAGCGCATGGATAGGAGGTATAGGTACCCTATCCAAAACTATCTTTGGGACTCTAGACGAGGACGATGCTGTCAGATATGACAATGCCATACGGAGTGTTCAAAATAATGAAAAAAGGCTGGGTTCATTAATGAAAGAAAATATTTTAATTACAACTTCCACCTTATCCAAATTTAACAATACTTTATATAATATAAAAATTAATGAAGCCAGGCTTAATGAAGCTATCGACAAACTCTCCGAAAAAATTAAAAATATATCATTAATTACAAACGATTTGAATATAAAAATTACTTATACTTGCCTTATCGTTTCAATTAGAAGACATAACAAATGCTATCATGTTTAGTAGTCAAAACATTCTTCACCCGGCCGTCTTACCTCCCACGCAATTGTATCAAGAGCTTGTCGATAACTACAGACACTTACCTGCAGATTTGAAATTACCCGTTAGTTTAGAATTAAGTCATATTCATATATTAATGAACATATCCAGTGTTGTTTGTTATAGTTTAAATAACAAAATTATTTTTATACTAAGAATACCTTTAGTATCCCCTAAGGAATTCAATCTGTTTCATACTATAGCGCTACCTACTCCACATAACAGTGTAAAACCAAACTCATTTAGTTTTATAATCCCTAGTAGTAAGTACATCGCAATGACCAAAGATAAATCTGAATATTGTAATCTCGAATCGCTGAAAGAATGCAGAGTGATAACACACCGTCAGCACATCTGCGACGTGATGACCGTGTCCCCTACTAGTGCAACTCCCAGCTGTGAAAGTGAGTTAATGTCGAAAGTGATAAGTGCCCTACCAGTGCATTGTCAAACTGATTTTATTTATGGAAATTTAGATCTATGGAAACCGCTCTTTAATAATAATTGGATATATGTTCAATCCCAGAGCAATAAGCTATATATTGAATGTCCCGGTCAGAAAGGTTTAGAAATAAATATAATAGGAACAGGAATTTTAAACATACCAAACAATTGTATTGCATACTGTAAAAGTACCAAATTAATAACTAAGTTTAGTAATATAAAAATTAACGTCACTGTATCCCACTCTGATTTTAATATAATAAATGATTCTTGTTGTACCTTAGATAAGTTTAAAATGGAAATAAGTAATGAACCTCGTATCAAATTACAAAACATTGATTTGGATATTTTCACAATGGAAACAAAATCAAAATTAAAATCGATGTCAGATGAAACTGATAAAATTTTAAATCAACATCAAATAATCAAATACGAGACTCATTACTCAGTTGTATTTATTTTAGTAATTTGTATTATCTCTCTTTATTGTTCTATTAAACTGTTTTTATATATTAAATCTCACAGCCGTCTATCCCGTCACTTTGTTAGTTTTTCCCAATCAATTCCCATAAATTCTCCTGTAGTTCAGACTCCTAATCCTGACCCTGTTATCCCTGTAAAAATTAGTAAACATCATCCGATCAAGGAAGATGTTCCATCTCCTAGTATTAGAATAAACACATAATTTATATCTCTTCCTAAACTTCGAATTTTCAACCCCGAAGTTTAGTCTATCCCAGGGAGGTGTTATATATTGGCAATGCACCCCTTTTCGCTTACTACGGTCTTTTCTGTCAACTCAGCTTTTTCTAACAATAGTCATTCATTTTGCCCGTTCAATCTTCAGTCTGATCCTAATATCCAATCAAGCTAGACGGCTGCTTTTAAAAACTTGAAAATTGTTTTTTTTTAAAAACCTATTCCCTCGAAGCCCTATAACAGTACGTACAGGCTAGATGATTTTTTTTGTATGAGTTGTGACTTATCACGTTTTGACCGCAACCTTCTCAGTAATGGATTGTTTATACTGTACTGATAGGTGATGTATTCTGAAGACACAATTAAATACCTAATTATCCTTTGCTTCCATATAAACTCGCAAATTTTCACATTTAGAGAGTAACCCTAAATGTGAAAATAGAATGCGGATCTGAAAGAGAAAAATCATTGAATTATTACACATAGAAACAAAGTACACGCGCGAAACACAATCCATTCAATTGGAGCCATAATGGCTCCAAATGACCGCCGCGCTGTCAGTGTACTGACTGGCGTTTTAATGAGTGGAGCTCTCAGAAAAATAATAAATATGACGGTTTGTGCAGTAAAATTGTGTCATAATTCATCAGGGAAGAAAGATTAGAATTCTGTTGTAATATTCCATAGATAAGCCACTAATTTTATTGCGTAATTCATCGAAAATAACAAAATTCAAAAATAAAAATTCTTCACTCGGATTTCGAGCAAAGTGTTGCCAGCTGTTTGTGTGCGAATTTGTGTTGTTTTACGTAATTGATACTGATTTTTGTAAGTGTTGAGTAAGTAATTGAGTCCGATAAGTTGTTTCTTATACTTATAGCTATTATAACTGACTAGCTGTCCCCCGCGGTTTCACCCGCGTTCTTGGGATAAGTAGTACCGAGTATACTCGGGATAAGGTAGCTTCATATTAGTGAAATAATTTCGAATCAGACTGGTAGTTTTACACAGTAGTAGTTTTACAGGTAGTTTTTTTTTATAGAAATTGACCCGTTTAAACAAACAAACAAAAAACTCTTCCGGATTCTTGTATTATAAATATTAATATTTTATTAGTATAGATTCAGTTAGATATTATAAGAATGTATAGCTATTCGTCTTTTATACGATAATGATAATTAAATACCTACATACTTCTTAATCTTCTTTTTCTGTACAACCTATCATATATGAAACCTATCATTACCAACAATACCTACTACAAATTGTACGATCGTTCATAGCTTTGCACATTGTCTTGGTTTACTATGTTAAAATACCCAACATAAGTACTATGAAACATAACCATTCAACTAGTAATAAATAAATAACAGGCCTGTGTCTATGATAAGATAAATTATCTAAGACGCAAAACATTTTAAACTATTTAATTAATTTTATGAATACTTACTTCCAATTTCATTCACTAGTATCGGAAGGTTAATTTTACCGAAAAATTTCGTTTAGCTTGCAACATTACTCGTGCGCTTGTGTGCGTGTCAGCGAGTGTAATTATATGGTACTCACGCACACATTGGTTGTCAAGTGGCCTACGAGTCGCGAGGATTTTTGTTCGATACTTCGCTTCTAAGCGTAATAATTCAATGAGAAAAATATTTGATTTCATGATACATGACATATATCGTTGTTATTTGTAAGTTATTATTTCCGCGTCTGACGAATTCAAAACAATTACTTTTTATGTATCAAACTTACCTATAAATATAACTATAAATGGTTTTTTATGAAAACTACAAAAAATTAAACACGCTATTTTAAGTGCTAAAATTAATTAAGTGGTAAAATTTATAAAATGCTGGTATCCCCATCAACTTATAATCCGACTATTTACGAATGACACGTAGTACCATAGATAACCACCCCACAATAATAAGCCTCACACTTTGTGGTCGGTTAGCACTAAAAACAAATTTGGTTGATCATCGTATTTTGACAAAATTATTTATTAAATTTTTCTATTTAATCCTTTGATTTCCTAACTATTTCACTTAAAAAAATCTACTTACCGATGAAAGGTTATGTTTGGTTAATTTCGTTCACTACGGCTTTTACAGCCAATTACACAACAATTCACCATCACTGCACACTAAACAATATCTTTGAGAATATAAATAAGTCACAAATAACATTCAATTAAGGTTTCACAGCTCTCATCAACAAATATCTTTTGCAACCAGAAACTTGCTTGCCATCAACGAGTTCAACGACACCGATTTTGACACTGATGTCTAGAATATAAACCTATACGCGAGATAGGGACAAAAAATATGCTTAGTCCTCCTCACACATACACGTTTTGCCATATACGTATCTCGCTTTCGTAATTATAATTATTTTAGTGCCCAATCTACCTAATCCTCAATCTACGGCAATAGTGAAACCAGTGTTGCCAACTGTCCAAAAGTCACTAGAAGTCGTAAAAAATAAAATTTCAAGAACTCTCTAGATTTTGATGATCGTTGAAAAGTTATACTCAAAACTTTGACTAATGATATATCCAGACGGAGCTACGAAGCTGTTTACGCGTAGATAAAAAAAGCCCCTAACTGTTAGGGGCTTAATCATTTTCTCGTCTTCAGTGTCAGTCGAGTCGTCACTGGGACACAACCAAATTCACCAAAATTTTATTGTTTCAAAATGTCGTTTTGTGTGATAAAAGTGTATAAAAACTACATGGGTCGATCTAGACCAACGAAAAAACTCACCTATCATCGGTAAGTAACAATATTTCCTATTAGTTTCTGCAATATAAGCCATTGAAATGTTTCGAAAATAAATATTTTGAGTAAGCGCCATTTTTTATGTGTTGCCTGTGCTGCCAGTTTTTGAACTCAAAACTCCCATGGTAATATCAGTCAATAGTTAAATACGAGTATGTAGATACTGATATAAATCAAAAGCGACGGTGGACAAGTCGAATTTTTGAGTGGAAAGTCGAATGTTTTTTTTTAATACTAATGACGATTATGTCATGTAAGATAAGTAGTCGCTTCAGTAATGAAAAAATCAAAATGGGTATTAATTTAAGATTTTCCTCGAGCTAATTACGAATATCATTTTGAATTTCATGATGGCGGACCTATTTTTTTTATGTTGACGTGTTTGTCGTTTTCGGTTTTCCATCATAGTCAGTGATGTATATAACCATGGATGCGGTCACCGGAACATTTTGTAAAATACTTCTTCATACAAGTAAACTGTACAGCCATCTGTTTAAAATCATTTGAACTACGTAGTGCCGCGTTGCATAGGCGTACGATGTAAACTTGTATATGTGCGTACCATGCACATTTTGTTTATTACATTTTTATTTAAGTCGGATATTACTAAATTAAAAAAATAAGGTTATTCGACACGCGTGTATGTAATATTATTGGAATTGCAAAATATTCACAATTTAAAATAGTGTCCGCCATATTGAACTATTTAGTTATTGGTCCGATTGCTCTCAAAATTGATATTTGGGAGACTCTTGGACCAAATAACATGAATCTTTGCTCAAAATTCAAAAAAGTGGCCGCCATATTTAACTATTTTGTTATTGGTCCGATTGCTCTCAAAAATGAGATTTGAGAGACCCTTGGACCATATAACATAAATTTTTACTCAAAATTGAAAAAAATGGTCGCCATTTTGAACTATTTATTTATTGGTCCGATTGCTCTCAAAATTGATATTTGGGACAGTTTTGGACCATATAACATAAATCTTTGCTCAAAATTGAAAAAGTGTCCGCCATTTTGAACTATTTAGTTATTGGTCCGATTGCTTTCAAAATTCATATTTGAGAGAGCAATCAGACCAGTAATGAAATAGTTCAGTAGGGCGGCCGCTTTTTTTAATTTTGAGCAAAAAATTATGTTACATGGTCCAAGGGTCTCTCAAATATCAATTTTGAGAGTAATCGGACCAGTAACTAAATAGTTCAATACGTCGGCCACTTTTTTCAATTTTGAGTAAAAATGTATGTTATATGGTCCAAGGTTCTCTCAAATATCAATTTTGAGAGCAATCGGACCAGTAACTAAATAGTTCAATATGGCGGACACTTTTTTTCAATTTTGAGCAAAGATTTATGTTATATGGTGCAAGAGTCTCCCAAATATCAATTTTGAGAGCAATCGGACCAGTAAGTAAATAGTTCAATATGGCGGACACTTTTTTAATTTTTAGCATGGATTCACGTTTTATGGTCCAAGGGTCTCATAAATATAAATTTTGAGAGCAATCGGACCAGTAACTAAATAGTTCAATATGGCGGCAATTTTTTTTCAATTTTGAGTAAAAATGTATGTTATATGGTCCAAGGGCCTCTCAAATATCAATTTTGAGAGCAATCGGACCAATAACTAAATAGTTCAATATGGCGGATACTATTTTAAATTGTGAATATGTTGCAATTCCAATAATATTACATACACGCGTGTCGAATAACCTTTTTTTAATTTTGTAATAACTGACTTAAATAATAAGACTTTTTTTACAGAATACCAATTGATCCAATTTTAAGAAGCCAATGGATAGACATCATTCGGAGAAGCCGTAGTGAAGATCTCTGGACCTAGCCAAAAAAAATGTTTGACTTGATTTAACTCGATTTGCTTGTTTTGACTCAATTTCACTTGATTTCACTCGGTTTGACTGGATTTGCTTGATTTGACTTGGTTTGACTCGGATTAACTCGATTTGACTCGGGTTGACTCAATTTGACTGGATTTGACTCGATTTGACTTATTGACTCGATTTCACTCGGTTTGACTCGATTTGACTCGATTTGACTGGATTTGACTAGATTTGCTTGATTTGACTTGGTTTGACTCGATTTGACTCGGTTTGACCCTGTTTGACTCGATTGGACTCGGTTTGACTCGATTTGACTTGATTTGACTCGATTTGACTCGATGTGACTTGATTTGACTTAATGGCGATGATAGCTCAGTGGTAGTGACGTCGGATACCGAGATGAAGGTCCCGGGTTCGAATCCTACAATGAGCTTGAGCTTTCGGTGAAGGAAAACATCGTGAGGAAACCATAGCACGGTGGTAGGGTACTTTGTACGGGACATCGATGATATGATCTGCCTCTTTAAGGACACCGAACCAGACCAAACACCAGTTTTTGTGGCAAAAAATTTATATAAACTACCTGCAGTTGAATTTGATCACCTGGATGCTTCGAAACTCTTGAAAGATATAATTATTCTAAAAAACGAGCTGAAATTGATGCGGGAAACATATATATCTACAGATGAATTCAACTTATTGAAACTGGAGGTAGAAAATCTAAAAATTGCATCTATAGTGAATGTTTTCGATAATAACGTGAATAAAAGACGTGGAGCCGGTCACTTAGATTTAGCCTAAGCAGTGGCCCGATAGGCCTAACACATATTCCTAATCGAGACACAGCATTGTCTACTGGTTTGCGAGATAATGAACCGAGAGCGAAAAAGGAAAAACAACGCAATCTACCTACGACAACTTTGAGTGAAACGGGCATGCAAACAAATATCGTAGCTGACTCACAGCCCGAGCGAGTAGCGAGTCCGGACGACGGACAAAAACTGACTGACACGGCCAGCGATATTGCGATGCCTGCGAGTGCAGAAATCGGTGTGGAACTGGATGGTGCTATTCAAAAGGTCGCCGAGCAAAATATTAAGCCCAGTGTTACTTTGAAAACATCGACTTCGTCAGATAGACAACCAAATAATAGTTGGAAACTTGTCGAAAATCGAAAATCCCGCAAAAATAAGAACCAATTTATTGGTAAGATGGGAGTAGCTTCCACGTCGGAAAAGTTTAAAGCGGCTGAGAACAAAGTACCATTTTTCATCACAAATGTCCATAAGGGAACCAACGAGGATGATATAAAACAGTACATTTTCAGTAAAACACAAGAAAATATCTCGGTAATACAAATGTCAATAAAAAATGACGCGCACAAAGCATATAAGTTATTTGTTCCTCGAAACAATCTTGATATGTATCTAGATAGTCGTTTTTGGCCGGAGGGTATCATCTTTCGGCGATTTATATACAACAACCATTTAACCGGAATCAGCGGCAAAAGCAATGAGGCACCTATTAAAAATAATACAAATGGCGGGCAACAGTGAAGACTTAGTGCATAATACCGTCCTTGTGAGTTTCAATTGTAAATCATTGAAACGATCAATAGACGGTGTGAGGCAGCTATGCAGGGATGCGGACATTATTGCTTTGCAGGAGACGTGGCTTCTGCCGCATGACCTGCCTCTTCTGGCAAATATCGATGACGACTTTGGATACACCGGGACATCGGCGGTAGATACTTCCAAGGGTATACTCGTCGGTAGGCCCTATGGAGGCGTTGCATTGTTGTGGCGAAAAAGTTTATTTCCATATGTGTCAGTTATTCACAGTGATAACCCGCGCATTGCTGCAGTTAAAGTGCGAGTGAGTGGCAGGGTGATAATGTTTATAACGGTTTACATGCCCGTAGACTGCCGTGATAATTTAATAGATTTTACAGACTGTTTAAGTAGTATTAGTGCTATTATTGATGAACAAGAGGTAGAATCAGTTTTTTTATTGGGTGATTTAAACGCACATCCAAATGAGTTATTTTATAATGAGTTAATTAATTTTTGCTCAGATCAGGAATGGATTTGCGCCGATATTAATAAACTTATTGATTTTCCGAACACTTTTACGTACGTAAGCGAGATTAATGGTAGTAGCAGGTGGTTAGATCACTGCATTGTAACAAAAGGGGCATGGCCCTCAATAACAGACTGTTTTGTTAAGTACGATTGCCTGTGGTCTGATCATTTCCCTTTATTTGTAAAGTGTAAGCTGGGAGTTATTAATGAAAGAATTGAAACCTCGACTCAAACTGTAAATAAAACATTATGGGGTGAAAGAACGGTGTCACAAATTGAGAAGTATCAAACTACATGTAATGCTCTCTTGAGAGATATTGACTTTCCAGTGGAATTCCGGGATTGCTGTGAATCTTTTTGTCATGATGTAAAGCATAGGGAATGTATTGATCAACTGTATACACAGATCACTTCCGCTTTGTGTAACGCTGCGTCTTTATCATATGTAGCTAAAAAACTATCCTCTAGGAAAAAAGTTGTTATAGGCTGGAATAAACATGTTCAACAGGCGCATGCGAGCGCCAGGCTTTGCTTTAAATTATGGAATTGGTATGGTCGACCTAGTTCTGGACCTATTTATGTAGAAATGGTAGAAAGTCGCAAAATATTTAAAGGAAAACTTAGGTGGTGTCAAAACCATCAGGACCAAATTAAAATGGACATTTTGGCTTCACACCACGCAAGTTCTGACTTTCGACAATTCTGGAAATGCACAAATAAGCTAAACGCCAAGCCTGGGCTTCCGGTCAGTGTAGATGGCAAATGTGCAGCTAAGGACATAGCTAATGTATTTAAGGACCACTTCACTGTTAGGTCTCCGCTAGGACCATCTCAGGTGCCCAGTGCTGAGATACATCATGGCCCTTTTACCACGAGAATTCACGCCAAAGACATTGATTTTGTAATTAAACATATGAAGAGAGGCAAGTCTCCGGGCCATGAAAGTCTCAGCATTGAGCACCTGCAGTTTGCTGGACCTCACCTGCCGAGAGTACTTGCCTTATTTTATAATTTTTGTCTAGGTCACTCGTATTTGCCAGATGACCTGATGAGAACCGTAGTTGTGCCAATTACAAAAAACAAGACTGGAGATGTTAGTGACAAAGGAAATTATAGACCGATTTCACTTGCTACTACTATTGCTAAGGTACTTGATAGCGTTTTAAATAGACTTTTGGATAATAACATCCATCCACATGACAACCAGTTTGGCTTTCGGCCTGGTTTATCTACAGAGACTGCCATCTTGAGTCTAAAGCACGCTGTCAGGTACTATGGAGACAGGCGCACGCCAATCTATGCGTGTTTCCTCGACCTGTCGAAGGCATTCGACCTGGTCTCATATGACGTTCTCTGGAAGAAATTGGACAGGGTAGGACTTCCTCCGGAGCTGGGTGGAGTACTTAAGTATTGGTACTCCAGTCAAGTAAATGTTGTCAAATGGGGTAATGAGTTATCAGACCAATATCGACTGGAGTGTGGTGTGAGACAGGGCGGACTTACGTCACCTAAGTTGTTTAACCTATATATAGACGCACTGATTGAGGAGCTCAGTGGGACTCATGTTGGCTGTTATGTTGATGGAGTTTGTTTTAATAACATTAGTTATGCAGACGACATGGCACTGCTGGCCCCCTCGGTTGGTGCGTTAAGGAAGTTGCTATCGATATGTGAGACGTACGCGGCCGCACACGGCCTGATGTATAATGTTAAGAAGTCAGAGTACATGATCTTTAAGGCCGTCGGCAACAGGTACCCTTCAAACATCCTTCCTATCAAACTGAACGGTGTGGCTCTGAAGAAGGTGAGTAGTGTCAAATACTTGGGGCATATTCTTGTCGAGGACCTTAAAGATGATGCAGATGTTGAAAGGGAACGCAGAGCATTATCAGTTAGGGCAAACATGCTGGTGCGTAGGTTTTCTCGATGTAGCAGCGCAGTTAAATTAACACTGTTCAAAGCGTATTGCACATCGTTCTATACGAGCTCGCTGTGGATCACCTATACCCAACGATCGTATAATGCTCTGCGGGTCCAATACAATAACGCATTTAGGAGGCTTTTGCGGCTTCCCCGCTTCTGCAGTGCTTCAGCTATGTTTGCTGAGGCCCACACCGATGCATTTGCAGCAATTATGCGCAAAAAGATGGCATCGCTGCTGCAGAGAGTACGGAGGAGTGGCAACAGTCTCCTCAAAGCTATATCTGAGAGATGTGAAGGCACCTATCTCAATCATTGGCTGGAGCATACAAAATCTAAATTTGTTATTTTATACTAACCCTTAGTTATAAGTAATTGTACTAACAAAAAATGGATTCAGTTGTCCGAATAAATATATTTTATTATTATTATTTGTAGTACCCGCCTGGCTGGCTACCACCCTCAAGTTGAAAATCTGTCGCCAAGCACCTTTCGGTGTGTTCCGATAGCTGCACTTGAGAGCCAGTTCCTTCTAGGCTTTGTGTGCTTACCACCTTCGGCCGCATCATCACTTACCATGGTGAGATTGCAGTCAAACACAGGCCTATAAAGAGTAAAAAAAAAAAAAAAAAATTGACTTGATTTGCTTGATTTGAAACATCAACGCAAATAATTACTGTTCGTTGACATCAAAGTAAAAATAATAAGTATTAATTTATATCGGCGCCATTAATCTTATTCTTATTATCATGTATTATCCCGATTCCACTTTTATTTTCGGAGTTTAAAAAGATATCGACACCGTAATATATTTTTCCCCATTTTCTTGGATTTTTTTCAAGAACTGGTAACTGGTATAAACGTCACTATGACAAGCAGAATGACGTAACGCGAGGATAAGATGTAGCAA
Organism: Polyploca ridens; assembly: GCA_951394255.1. Taxonomy (NCBI): domain Eukaryota; kingdom Metazoa; phylum Arthropoda; class Insecta; order Lepidoptera; family Drepanidae; genus Polyploca; species Polyploca ridens. The sequence goes on from OX596250.1 coordinate 9,969,697, forward strand.
AGTTGGCCACTTTTTAAAAGTCATGTAGTATGGGGATACTCTTTCTAGACATATATATTTTCTAAGACTCAAAATAATAAGGTATTCAAACATCCATCTATCATATTCATCATCCATTCTAAAATCCAACAATACAACATTATACCTTTAATTATTATGAGCTCGAAACTGCAAAACCAGGGAATATGTTGTTTTCATAATGCTCGTTAAAGGTGCGCGTCCATTCAAGGTACTACGGGGGAATACCCTGAATTTGTGATAAACATTCATTCAATTTGAAAGAGACCGTTGAAGGGTACAAAACCAGGTGCTCCATGACACCATTGCACCAATCTGTACTTGTACCCACTAACGTATAAAGAATGTTCAACGGCCAAGTCACACAACATTAACTATAATAATAAAGAAATCGCAGTAAGGAACCTTAGACTTGGCACAACTTTGTCTAGATTTCATTACTTTTTAGAGACAAACAAACAGCTCGGCCGAGACTTGGCTAGTTTTTTACAGAATGTTTTTGGTGGGATTATACTATTTGGTAATATACTATAAATTATACTAATATCATTCTGCAGAGCCTCAAATATATCAATTTAGTAAGTAAAATTGAAAATCGAATAACATCAAAAAGGCGCTAGATTGTTTTTGTCGCAAAATGAAAATAAAAAGTCGCTGTTTGTGTCGAAATGTCGCTTAATCTAACGACAAAGTCGCTAAATTGGCAACATTGAGTGAAACTATCGATAGTCTATCGAAATTATCATGACCTTGGAAAATAGTAACAATATCAATAGCACTATCGATTGTATCGATACTATCGAATTCATTGACTATCAAAATAACATCAAATTTAAGTTGCTACACATTCACTTAGTATGCTATGCTGGTATCATAAGAAATTAAGAAATTGGTTTGATTTTGGTTGAGCATAGAGGTATCATAAGAAAACTCATTATAACAAACTAGCTGTCCCCCTCGGTTTCACATGCGTTCCTGAGATAAAAAATGTTTTACAAAAAACTTAAACCGACTTCAACTGACGTTCTCCTTTTTTGAAGTCGGTTAATAAAATGTATGCGACTTAAGGACTTTGTATCCACCAAATAAAAAAAAAATTAAATCATAAATATACAGTGTTGCCAATGCTACGGCAATTACCGTGTTCTACGGCTTTCAGGCCAAAATATCACTAAATCCACGGCCTCCGGCTGCATCCCTGTGGCCGTAGCAGATTCTACGGCTTTTTGCAAATTCTACGGTAATTAATTAATTGATGGGTTGGTATGATACGGGTATTACTAATAAAAACATCGAAAATCAACAATAACGTCATCTTTATATATGGACATGAACTAAAAGCTTTCACAGTACATAGACTCAGTCTTTAGTTATAGGCAAGTAAACCATAGATGTCGCGCTGCTTCAGATGAATAAAACGATTTATTTAAACCCAATTATATTACAGACTAATTGAAATTAAATTAAAATTAAAAAAAAAAGTTTGTATTCGTTTTAAATTCAAAAATTCGAAATAATAATAACGACATGCACTCGAATTTTACACTTTCGGAACTCGCACTACTACTCAGTTTCACAGTAAGCGCACGCACACACAGCTACCGGCTACGTGGCTAGATTGGCTTTGGCTAGCCGGCCAGCTACCGGCGAGCCAGTAGCCATCCAGTAGCCAATAGCCAACTATCGTGTTGACAGATAACATAGCCGTGGCTATTTTGTGAATAGCCGTTTTTTGGCTAGTTATTAGAATAGCTACCACCCAGGGTTGGATTTCGTAGTATAATTATACTATTTGTACCATAATTTTGTGATGTGTAGTATGTAGTATCGTAATGCCATTATACTACGCGAAAATACCATAATTTTACCTTTAGGTCGATTGACTAATTGGTTGAAATAAATTAAAAAATATTATGTTAATTACGAAATAAAGTTGTAATAGTTGTTGGAGTTGCAGTAAATCGCTATATTGACTCTTGATACTTTCATGCGATGCTGTGAAAGAAAGTAAATGTACCTAATGTGTCAATGATATTATAATAGAGATATGATACCCTCATACTAATCGGCATTCAGTTATTGTTGCATTAGGTGAATGCGATAGATAATACGGAATATATGGTACAGAAAGAGATAGCTATATGTCGCCGCTAAGTAAAATTACGACAATTGTCTGAATTTGTCTGCAACAATTAGCGTGCGTTAATGCGATATCTACCTCTTTTTATTATAATATCATTGCTAATGTGTATTGAATTTATTCCATCTGAATGCCAAAGACGAAGTTCCGATTGATGAATTGGTTGAAATAAATTATTAAAAGAAACAAAAAACCCGACTGCGTAAAACATAAATTAACTGAAAAGAGAAAAACAAGCTCTTAAATCTATAGAATTTTGAATATAACTTGAATTTTATAAGGTATTGCAATCGGGGACAACCAATAACCTAAGTATGTATTTTTTTGTAATATTTGTTTATCCCCGACTGCAATACCTTATAAAATTCAAGTTATATTCAAAATTCTATAGATTTAAGAGCTTGTTTTTCTCTTTTCAGTTAATTTATGTTTTACGCAGTCGGGTTTTTTGTTTCTTTTAATAATTTAATTTATTTCAGACATTTTAGTTTTATACAGAAAGAGTTGTAGTAGGTATTAGTAAGTAAATGAGCGGTACGGTAAAGGAACGCTAACAACCATCGCAAATCTATGTTTTACGTATGGTAACGGCTCAGTACCTACTGTCCTTGCATTAAACGTTTTTTGCAGTTTACGTCAAAATGGTAGCATAAAAGTATTACAATATATACATATATGGAATGGTCTATTTACAAGCTTTCATTTGATACCCATATTGTTATAATAACGAAACTTTTATTTTTAATACCCCCCCTATTTTTTTATTCTTAGGCGCTATATAAAAATAATATACCCTATGACACTCCCCCAGTCAAGACGAATCTAATGACACCTCATATGCTTAAATCCATCAAGCCGTTTAGGCTGCAGAGCGGCACAAAGAAATAGACATACATACATACATACATACATACATACATACACTCGAAAAACATAGCCCTCCTTCCGGGTCAGTCGGGTAATAAACATCTTCTTGCCTAAAGGAGAATGGCGAGATTCCATACATGCTTGGACCTACATTTTTTTTTAACGTATATGACAACCACTGTTGAATTCCTCTAGATTATTAAACTGTTATGCTATTTCTAAAAAAAATATTTACTAAAAAGCTGCCGTTTTTTTTTTATCTGAGTTAAAAGGTTTTATAGGTTATGCCGATTTTGACGTATCAAATGAGTAAGGTTCGATATATTATAAGTACATTTTAAATGTGGATGAAATCCATCTAGTTCTTAATTATGATTTTACACTAGTTTTGTAGACAATAGAGACAGATAGAGACTGAATAAATATGTTAATACCTAACAATTGTCTCTAGGTAGATATATCGTACTGGTAGGTAGTAGGTACTTTGAAGTATCGGGACATGCATAGGCTTTCAATAAAACAAGGCCATTTTTATTTAGGTTTTTATTCTTCAAAATAAAATCGAATGACAATATCGTCCAAGAATTCTGCCGGTAGATTTATATTGCGTTCATGCAAATCCAAATAACACAGCCAATTGTCGATTATCTAAGGTCCAGATTCAAATGATGTAGTCACGTGTAGAAAAGAAATCGGTATCCGTAGAAAAGCAGAGGGTCGTGGTGTAGTCAGGAGTCAACCAAAAACCGTACGAACGCGCACAAAAAGAAAGTCGAGTTATATTATAATTTCGCAACAAGTCGATCAATCAACTTCACTCAAGGGCTGTGTTCAGTAACTACACTACACACCGTGTGACCGAATAAATACTATTACACACACTATTACACATACTATTCCACATACTATTGAACTATTACTGAACGCTATCATGATCGTCGGGCGATCACACGGCGTTGTTACTGAACGCAGCCAAGGAGCTCGCTGACGATAGACTACGTACGCGTTTCATTTGACGGAAAAAATATGTCATCGTGTTAAAAAGTTTTTTTTCTCATAGAGAGTTTGTATTATTAAATGCAATAACATTTTTAACTAAACTCTGTTAAAAATAAAATTATTTATCATTATTATGACTAACAGAAATCTTTCAAATAAAAAAAAAACAATGTAGAGATTAATACCGTACAAAGGAACATATGGAACGAGATTATGGGTGCGTTCCGAATCACAATCAGCTTAATTAACAGCCTAAAATATATTAATGTATATTTATATTTTCTAGACATACTGCTAGTCCTGAAAAATATTGAATTATGTTATTTAATTTAACTTTAATTAAGCAATTTTTTGATATATATTATGTCGATATACGCAGCTAGGGCCAAATTCGCCATTGTCCTTTGGGTAATTTGTACAATAACAATAAAACTAAAATTTCCTTCCAAATTCAATTTTATTTAAATTAATAACAAAATGGACGAAAAGCGAAACGTAGTATTATTTTCGACAAGTAGTATAATTTTATGTTCCATAGACAATAATTTTCTGTTGGTCTGAATCCAACCCTGCTACCACCTCTAGGGGTAGGAAAAAAGTCACTTATCATTTTGCGATGACGTTCCGCGTGTCCAGTATAATTTATAGGAAAGGAACATTCTGACCCGTGACATGCCCGTGACCAGTATACAATAGTAGTCTTTGCCCGTGACTACGTATAATAAAAGTAATAAAACTAAGATGAACGTAATAAGATTACATGCCTCAAATATTATAAATAATTGCACCAGTAAGCCAGCACCGCCGTTGCGGAAATTTTGTGCAAAGAGCTTCAAGTATAACCCGAAGAATTCAAACAATATTTTAGGAATAGAAACATCCTGTGATGATACCGGTTGTGCAATTCTCAATAGCAAAGGCGAAGTATTAGGAGAAACACTGCATTCCCAAAACCTTATACACCTTCGGAATGGCGGAATTATACCAGATGTTGCACAAGATCTTCATCGCACTTACATTGAACCGATTGTGGCTGAGGCACTACAAAATGCTGAACTTACTATGGAAAATATCTCATCTATAGCTGTAACGCTTAAGCCTGGATTACCACTTAGCCTCATAGTTGGAATGAAGTATGCAAAACATTTGGCTCATCTATATAATAAACCATTAATACCTATTCACCACATGCAAGCTCATGCACTGGTAGCTAGAATGCACCATGAGATATCCTTTCCGTATTTAGTCTTACTAATATCAGGTGGTCATTGTTTACTTGCAGTGGTACAGGATGTAGATCATTTTCAGCTACTTGGAGAAAGCATGGATTGTGCTCCTGGAGAAATTTTTGATAAAGTTGCTAGAAGAATGAAACTAAAAAATATTTCTGAATACTCCACTATATGTGGTGGACAGGCGGTAGAACTTGCTGCATCAAAAGCAACCAATCCTCATATGTTTAAACTACCGCTTCCATTAGCAGACTATAAAGATTGTAATTTCAGTTTCAATGGATTGAAAACTTCGGTACTACTTCAACTTCACAGAAAAGAAACTGAACATAAGATAGTAGCTAATGAATTAATTCCAGAAGTAAATGATTTATGTGCTGCTTTATTGATGGCCACAACAAGACATATAGTTCATAGAACACAGAGAGCTATGGAGTTTTGTAGACAAAATAATCTTATACCAGAATATAATAAGCAATTAATAGTATCTGGTGGGGTTGCCCGCAATAATTATATTTATAGAGCATTGGAAATATTATGTAGTGAATTTAACTATAAAATGTGTAGACCCTTACCTAAACTTTGTACAGACAATGGAGTGATGATAGCATGGAATGGCCTAGAAAAGTGGAGAAAAGGAATAGATATAATAACAGATTTAGATTTATTAGATATTGAATCAAATAGTCCTATAGGAGAAAATTTGATTAGTCAAGTTGTAAATGCAAGAATACCAACAAAACTTTTGAAAATTAAACTGTTGTAGCCTTGTCTAGAGTTTAGGACCATAACAAAAGCTAGTAAATAAATATTGTTCTTATTATGGGTTATCAGTTTTTATTTTATTATATTTATGTCATTATGTACCTAAGATTTAAAGAAAAATTGTTGTGATTTTTAATCTAATTTTAATGCTTCGTCCACACGTTTGCCGTTTGCCGCAAACTCCAAACTCCTACAAACGCTTGGACAAATTAAGGGAAACAAACATAGCCATCCACACGCTTGCAAACGCTTGCGAGTGCGTTGGTAGTGGTTACGGAATGTGAACATAAGTATTTATTTCTTGTATTGTATTTCCATAAAATGCTTATTTAAAATGTTACTGACATGATTCCACGCATTAGTATCTTGTTTCTGATCAATACTTTACGTCCAAAATGCAGGGTAATGCAGAAAATTCGAGCAATCAATTGTAAAATTACTGGATATACCATTAACTCATATTTTTTAAGAAGCAGGTTTATCCATTACTACATGCTTAATTACTACATGCAAACTTCGGGGTAGGTATACCTTATCCAATAAAAAAATAATTATTAAAATCAGACTACTCTATAAAAACTCATGCATGTTAATACATTCGAGGAATTGTAAAATTAAATTACTGTATAGTATAGACCATTTTTTACGCAGCGGGTTTATTTTTTAATGTTGGCATCACACGGCTTGTGTATTTTGCCATTTTCCAGTTATATTATAAGTTCTAGTCACAATAAATCACGTTCACATAGTCCTCAGTCAGTCACTGTCCATAAAAGTCATGTTTTAGTACAATGGTGGTTGTACTAAAACTTTTCACGGACTTCTCCAGACAACTTGAAAAGGCACGATACACATGATTAATTTCATTTCACTTCACTGGTGCAGATGGATTGATCTTTATTGGATAAAATACCACCGATAATATGCAATAAAACTCAAAATACACGAATTTATGAAAGTAAAAATGAAAACGCTATGTCACTCTGCAAGTTCCCGCCAAAAAGTCCTTTTTAGGCATTGAATAGTTTAAACCAATATAAACACTACACAGGCACACGTCTGTTCGCCGCCAGTGCGCAAGCGATACCAAAGAGGATATAATCACTACGTTTAGCGATACTACCTAGTATATAATAATCATCTATGGATACTGCTAACTTAACTACACAAGTGAGGGCGGGAAAATGATTTAGCCCCTAACAGTTAGGGGCTATTTTTATCGACGCATAAAGAGCTTCGTAGTCGTCTGTATATATCATTAGTCTAAGCTCGTACCCATGAATAAAAGACAAAATCAAAAATCTAAATTTCACCCATATACCGATTTTTGGTCCAAATATACCGATTTTACTTGGCAACTATATCGATCTCGCGTTTTGACGTCCGAGACGACTCAGAAGATTATTCATTCTTTCTTTTTTCCATTCATTCGCCATCTCCTCTCTTCTTCTTCTTATTTTTAGGTATGGCAACCCAATCCTCTTCAAAGGCCTTCTCGATCTTGAGTCTTGACCAAGGATTACTACTGCCAGTGTCAAGTGGGATATGTAGGTATGGAGTATTGAGGATAATGACTAGGGCGTATTGGAACAGTAAGGGCAATATATAAATATAAGTAATAGGAAGAAACTGACTACAAGGATATATCATGAAACTTTAGGAATTTAACTAGCGACTTTATATACAACTTATTATTTAGTGATAAAATAGATGATAGGTCGCAAGGAAGAGGAGCCTTATAATTGATCAAAATGTTGTACAAGGGAAGGGAATGGTACAAAGGACACTGAAACAATAAGTGTGGAATATTACCTTCCTCCAAACCACATTCGCACAAAGAAGAATCTAATATTCTTAATTTGTGTAAGTGTTGAGGACATGAACAATGACCAAACCTCAAACGAGCAATTGTTGATGACAGTTTCTTGTTAAGTTTAAGTTTGGAGAACCAAGGAATCAGGGACACCTCAGGTTGAAAGCGAGCGAAGAATCTTCCCTTGCTTTGCCCTGCCCAGTTCTCATTCCATGCTTTAATTAAATTTTGTTTTGGCAAACTAAGCAAATCTTGGCAGTACACTTTATTATCAAACCGACCCTTAACTACAGCAAGTTTGGCTAGTTTGTCTACATTTTCATTACCATGAATTCCTGAATGACCAGGAATCCATGCCAATATAACTTTTAAATTTAAATCTGCACATTCTTTTAATTTACTTTTAATTTCGTATGTAATAGGGCAAATATTATTACTTTTAAATGGATTGGATAAAAGAGATTGTAGGCAACTCAAAGAATCTGAAAATATTAAGGAATTGGGAAATTTGTTCAAAATTATAAAGTTAACGCATTCTAAGATTGCCATAAATTCTCCGGAGAAATTTGAAAATAGTGATGAATATTTAAAAAGCTTAAAAAAACCGGACGAACTTTGTAAAAATGCTGCTCCAGCATTTGTTGAATTAGCATTATCCGAATACTCCGTTGGAGTTTTTGAGGCGTCAGTGAAGAACACCTCTGCGTTTGGAGCGTTATTATTAATATAATTGTTTAGTTTCGAGTTTGCATCTGATGTATCCTTATCAATACCAATTGAAAGTTTTACATCAGGGCAAAATGTAAGGACCTGATAATCATAATAAAAAAGAGGAAAACAATGAAAACTTAAATGCTCGCAATTTAAACTCAGAAAATTTCTATAGCTTTGCACCAAATAAGGAATTGTTTTATTGCGCCAGAAACTACTATTGTTAGCAATTAAATCATTAAGGGATTGAATTTTCGGAAGTAGTTGATGACCCCTGAATTGTAGTGACTTATAAAAGAAGCGGTCAGACAAAAATTGCCTCCTAAGATGGAGGGGGGGCTCAGCACATTCTACCTGTAAAGCACTAATAGGGGTACTTTTCATTGCACCTATAACAATTCGCAGGCTTTTGGACTGCATAGCATCTAATTTACATAAAGCCTGTTTATTTGCTGGAATTAGCGTAAAAGACCCATAATCCAAAAGGCTTCTAATTAATGCATTATAGACTAATTTTAAAGAAAGAGGATGAGCACCCCACCAAACTCCAGCAAGCGCTCTTAAAATATTTATATGTCTTTCACATTTACTTACAATATAGTTGATGTGAGAAATACCATTAAATTTAGTATCGAATTTCCTTCCCAAAAAAAGTATTTCACTAGAGACAGGAATACATGAATTATTTATATTAATATTTATATCTGGAATGGATCTCTTTTTAGTAAATACAACAACAACACTCTTTGAAGTGGAAAGGGATAAATTATGTTGAGATAGCCATTCTGCGAGATTAGATAAAGATGTTTGTACTTTAGAAGCAGCTAACTCAATGGAACTCTCAGATGAATATACAAGTAAATCATCGGCATATTGGAGAGTAGAACAAAGAGGAGCTATTCCACATTTAAACATTTAAAGAGTCTAACTTTTGTTTTAAAATACTTAAATCAACATTGTCATAAGCTGCTGTAATATCTAAAAATGCTGCAACAACAGACTCATTTTTGCTAAAAGATAACAATATATCAGTTGAAAATATGCTATGATTATCTGTAACACTTTTCCCTTTTCTAAAGCCAAATTGTGAATTGGGTAAAATATTATAATGCTCTAAGAACCATTCTAGTCTATTTTTTATTAAATGTTCAGCTAATTTTGATACTACTGAAGATAGTGCCACTGGTCTATATGATGACGGAATAGAAGGATCTTTATGAGGCTTTAAAATCGGAATGATAATTTGATGTTTCCATGAAGTAGGAATGCGACCAGTATCAATTACAAAATTAATGATTTTTAAAATAAATGAAAGCGTATTTGATTTGGAATTCACAAAAAAAGAATATGGAATACCATCAATACCTGGGGATGAGTCAGATACACGACCTAAAACAAACTTTAATTCCTGTAGACTAAATGGATCACTCAAATTGCTATTACATGAAACATTTGAAGAATAAATGAATGGCATTTGATTACTATTTGGGACAGTATCTGGAGCTAAATGATTAATAAATGGTTCTACCCACTCCAGAGAAAAAGATGTTGTAGGAGTATTACTGAGAGACGATCGAAAACGCTTTATATTACTCCAAATTAAAGAAGGCGGGGAATCAGGGGAAAGGGAAGAGCAGAAACGTTGCCAGCCCTCTTTCTTCTTTTTCCGCAACAGTCTTTTAGTTGCAGCGGTAGTATTTTTATAGTGCAGGAAGGACTGAAGATTGAGATTATTCTTACATAATTTTTCTACATCATTTCTTTTTTTCACAGCTTCAGTGCAACCTTTATCCCACCACGGGGGTGAAGATAATTTACCACTGGCAACATTTTTCCGAGGAAAACAAAGATCAGCTGATGTCAGCATGCAAGAAATGAAATTATCATACGAATTCATCGAGTTTTCTAAATTTACATCGGGGAGTGAAGTTATCTTTTCTTCTAAAGTAGCACTGAAAGACTCCCAATCACAATCAGATAGCTTATATTTAAGTAAAGGTGGCAATGGTTGGACTACACTCCCGGTACTGGGCAATGTTATAAGAATAGGATAGTGATCACTACCATGTGTAACAGATAAGCACTTCCATGTAAAGAGAGAGAAAAGAATTGAAGAACATAAAGTAATATCTACATAACTTGGATTTTGGCCAAAGGTAACAAAACGGGTCGGTGAACCATCATTTAAAATGCATAGATCAAAGTCGTCTATTAAATTAACTATATTTGTACCCAGTCTATCGTTATTCGGAGCACCCCACAAACAATGATGGGCATTAAAATCGCCTAATATAACAACTGGAGATGGCAAACATTCCAATATATTTTTTAATATTGGAATTACTGATATATTTTTATTGGCAATATATATAGAAACATATGATACCCCACCTACGCGTGCAGCTACAGCACTAAGGAAAGAATTGTCAAATTGAGGAAGAGGCAGAGCAGTGAAAACAGTTCTTTTTTTTATGAGAAGGGCAGCCCCTCCCCATCCATCATCTCGATCATCTCTGATAACTGTGAAACCAGGAAACCGAAAGTGAGATCCTGGCCTCAACCAGGTTTCAGAAATAGCTATAATAAATGGATTAAATTGATTAACTAATGATATTAATTCGGTTAATTTAGAATGTATACTTCTACAATTCCACTGAAGGATGTGATCCATTTTTAATTAAGTCAAATATAGTCAAAGACATATTATTAATAAGTACTACTGCAACGGAGTCCGGTATGGAAGAATTGGTAATAATGTTTATTAATGATGCTAAGAGATTATTTAAATCAAAAGTCTCATTATTATTGTTTATAATGGTTTCAGAAGAAATTCCACAGCCATTCTTTGGGGAAGGTATAGAATATTTACTGATCAAATCATTGTGAGCTTTTTTATCATAACCCTTATGCAAAGGGGAGTGAGTTTTTTGCTTAAGGAAAACAGTATTTTTATGCGAGGTATTATTATTGGATATATTGGTTCTTGGATAATTCAAAGTACATGTAGTAGAAGAATCATAAACTAAGTCTTGTTGAGGAGTGGAGATAATTTCAGCATAAGATTTTTTAACAATAGGAAAATGAGAGGAAGCTTCTTGATAAGAAACTGAATGATCAGTCATATATTTTTTTATGTTTGTTTGTCTGATGTATTCAGTGCAATTTTTGTCTGTTGCCTGATGATTCCCAGTGCAGAAGATACATTTTAAATTATCCGAAACGCATGAAGCTCCATCATGGTCGCAACCGCATTTAAAACAACGTGGTTTGCTTCTACATTGAGCTCTGGTATGCCCAAAACGACAACAATGAAAACACTGTATTGTTGGATACACATACTGTTCCACCGGAAGAGATGAAAAATAAGAGAATACACGTGTAGGGAGAGCCTGACCATCAAAAGTTAAAACAACGGTCTGAGTAGGAATCCATGTCACTCCTGTAGGATTGACTTGTTTTCTGCTCAATCTGCGTGTGCGAACTATTTCTCCAATTCCTTTGGGGACTTTGACATTTTGGACAATATCATCATGAGACCAATCTGTTGGAATCCCTCTGACAATGCCCATTTTACAAATGTTGAAAGAAGGAATAAAGGTTTTATATGTACTGGCTCTTCTCAGCAAATGCAACCTTCCGAACCGGTATTAGAGTATTAGAGTCAGACTTTTCATAAGTGCCTGCGAAGGTCTATTTGAATAAATGATTTTGAATTTTGAATTTTTGAATTTTACTTTTTAGTAAATCATTATTTAGGAAAATATTTGCATCTGTGCAAGTTTTAAATTGGACAGACACTCTGTTTCTACCAATTCTTTTAATTCCATCTTCCAAAATATTTCCTAACTTATTCTTATATAAAAAATGTCCAAATTTAATAGTATGTAAGGTAGAGCCAGAATTCACATCAGGGGATATAAGTTCCACATGAACAATGTAAGGACCAGGGTCAGTGTCCAAATAAAGAGTTCTGAATGTTTTCTCTACTTTGTTTATAATATATTCCGTTTGAGACTCTACTTTATTTGTAATGTTACCCGTTTGAGATTTAGAAGTGTCGCATGAATCTTTGTTAGTAGTAGTTTTAACCATAACTAAATCTTTATTTAGATTTCCTGTGAAGGATATGGCATGGTGGAAGGGCCGCATGGGAAACGATTTTTCTTTTGTTTTACATATTGTATTCCTTGAAATTTTATTTTTACCTTTTTTATTATTACGACATATAATTTCAAAAGGCACATCATCAGTTTTGTTAGCCGCGTTTAATAGTGTGATTAAGGGGTCGGGTGGCTCTTCGGGCTCCGAAACCACGTCCATATTTTTAAGACTTAACAATAATTATAGAATAAAAATGTTAAAACTTACCTATAAGAGCAGCTACGATAATTACTACTACTAATATACACAAATAAATACAAACAATAAATAAATTGGAAATGAGGAAAATTTTTAGACCGCCCTGTTGAAAAGCCCGCCAAAAAGTCCCATCTCCTCTCATCTCAGTTGTCTATTCTGGAGTGCTGCCAACTTAGCGTTTTCGGCGCCAGATCTAGCGCTTTTTTTGTGTACGGCTCGTTTTAGCGCCTAGCGCTAAATCTAGCGCTTTTTCCACAATCCAAAATTAGGTTGAAAACTGACGCAGTCCGACTATCTGCTACATTTGGAGCAATCGAAATCGTATCACCGGTTAGTGAAGAAGTTCTAAGAATCAGATGATGATGTAATTACAATTACATTAACAACTTTTCCTGAAAAATTAAAGAAAAAAAAAGTTTATTTACTTTGATTTTTTCGTATCTCAGCCGTGCTAACTCATGCGAAATATTATAAAAAAATTCATGATAGTCACTTCAATTTATTGAGTGTTTCAGTTAGAATTTGGTGCTGAATGTAGGGATTTTCCCAACAGCATCTATTTTTGTCATTTATTTATCGTCTTAACAGTATTTAGCTCGATCTAGCGCTTTTCTTGCTTTTCTGCGGACTGGCAGCTCCTTTTCGGTTAGAAGAGTTGGCAGCACTGCTGTTCTGTGTTCAGTTTATTATTTTTATTTGTTTTAACTTTTATCAGTCCATATAACTTCAGTTTTTAATGGCTTTCTAACTGTTGGTAAGTTTTAGTGAACACAGTTTTATGGTAAATAATCAAATACAAATCATGAACGTATGAGACCTAGCGATGAAAGTTTGCACAAACGAGAATCAAGCTATCTAGATCGCTGATCATTTTGTTGCATGTCTCGAGCTTTGATGTAGGTAATTTTTAATGTTATGTTGTATACATCGAATGAAAAATCCATTGTACATACCTAGTAGACTAAAGTTTTTACACAAAAAATAAACTTATCACTAATTAAATTAATACCGTAGCTTCGACTCCGTAGTTTTATCCACGTTTACTAATGAACTAATATTCTCGGTATGGATAAAAAGAATAGAGTTTTTCGAAAAATGAAAAACATTATTATCGTTTTTTATAGTTTTTGCAAGATATTCCAACAAACCTGACTAATACATACACCTATCTGTTGATGACGCCTACCAGATGGCCCTTCAACCTGGGGCCTATATCGTATATCAAATGTACCTACAAAATAAATTCATAGTCTATCATTGTCAGCCTGTACCTATACGCCCACTGCAGAGTATAACCATTCTCCCATTTTAGGTTTTTGCATATCCAGTATTATCTATGCTGCACACCTAATGATATTTGATGGTGTTATTTGACCATCTAACTGACCATTATCTTAGGTACAGTCACTTAAGTGTGATGACACATTAGCAGAATAATAAAATGCGTAGCTTCAGCGTGATCAAGTAAGCAATAAGTATTTATTGCTTAAAAGTTATTCTAAACAATTACATACATTGTATATTATACACTTGGATTTCTATTAAGAAAAATGAACATAAAACTATTAAATTAAAATATCACGAATTGACAACCAAAACCAGAGTCCATTTTTTTCTCTATGTGACCTTCTCAGTCAATACAATTCAAATATAAAAAACAACATGCTTTTTATGATGTGCCAGCAATGAGATTATAAATAATAACAGAAAAACCAATAGCAAACCTCTTTGCTTCAACACTCCTCCTTAATCTCATGCTCATACATGAACAACTTCCATAGCTTTCATACATACAATCCCATACCTTTCACGCACCATTCAAACTTTCCTCTGGGAAGAGGTTTAGTTAAAGCATCAGCAACCATCTTCTCTGTCTGACGATACTCTAACTTAATGACTTTTGCCTCAACAGCATTCCGCACAAAATGATAACATACATCTACATGTTTTGTGTGTTGGTGATGCACTGGGTTGTAGGCGATAGCTATAGCTGATTAGCTATCTGAAAAAATATTCAGTGTCTTCCTCTTTACCAGTCAACTCTGAGATGAAACGCCTAAGAAATACAGCTTCTTTAGCAGACTCCGATAATGAGACATACTCTGCAGTGCTAAGAGCCACTGTTTGCTGCTTGGTGCTCTGCCATGTAACAGCTCCTCCTTGACTAAGAAATACTATGCCAGAATATGACCGTCGATCACTATCTCCTGCATAATCTGCATCTGCATACCTTTCAATCAGATTTAGACATTTCTCCCTATTGTATGTAATGCCCAAACTCTTGGTACCTTTTAGGTAACGAAGTACCCATTTTGCTGCAATCCAATGTTGCTCTTGATAGCACTCATTGAACTGCCTTAAGTAGTTCACACCATAAGCGATATCAGGCCTTGTACAAACTGCCAAGTACATCAATGAACCTATCAACGCTCGATAAGGAATATTCTGATCTGGACTCTTCTCATTTGCAGGTTTCTCCAACCTTTGGCCTGGTACGGCTGGTGTGACTACTGGTTTACAGTCTTCCATGTTATACATTCTCAAAATTTTCTCTACATACTTCTCTTGATGTATTTTGATCCCGGAAGCATCTTGCTCAATTTGGATTCCAAGCATTAACTCAGCCTTACCTAAGTCCTTCATTTCGAAGCTTGACATCAACTCACTCTTGAGATTGAGCATCTCTTGCTTGTTGTTCCAAAAGATTAAAATGTCATCCACATAAACAGCGATGATTAATACATTTCCATTTTGTGATCGTGTGTACACACATGGTTCATTTTCAGATCTTTTAAATTTCAACTTCACAAGCTCTGAATGTAGTTTTGTGTTCCATGCTCGTGGGGCCTGCTTCAAACCGTATAGTGATTTTTTTAAAAGACATACACAATCCTCTTTTCCTTTTACTTCAAAACCCTCTGGTTGCTTCATATAAACAACTTCTATCAAATCTCCATTGAGAAATGCCGTTTTCACATCCATATGATCGATGTTCAATCCAATATAAGCTTCTTAATGAACTATGCCTAACTACAGGCGAGAATGTATCAAAGTAGTCGATGCCTCTACGCTGACTGAAGCCTCTCGCAACGAGTCGTGCTTTATATCGGGTCTTTCACCCCGCCTCTTCTTTGATTCGAAATAACCATTTCGAATCAACGATGTTGCATGATCTCGGTGGCTTCACAAGCTTCCACGTATTATTCTTCTTGAGTGCCTCTAGCTCCTCCTCAATAGCTACTCTTCACTTAGATGCATCGGCTCTGGATAGTTCATTTGTAACTGTTATGGGATCTTGAACCTCAGCCACAGCTTGATATGTCGTAAAATCCGACTTCTTTCTGGTAGCTCCTGTACCTCATGTGTTGGCGATACATCCTCTGATGATTCTTCTCTTTCTTCACATGCTTCTTCCCACACTTCATTTTCTAGTGAATTATTTTCAGGGATAGCCTCTCTAGGCTCGTAATCCCTCTGATCACTATCTTGGACAATTGTATCTGAAACGCTTTCTTCCTGATTTGTGTCTGAAACACCTATGTCGTGTATACCTTCTGTCAGAGGAATGATTTCTTCACTGGATGCTTCTCCTTTGCTTCCACATTTTTGGTTTTCGAAGAACACTACATCTCTACCTTTATGTAGTTCGCCTGTTGCAGGATTAACTAATCGGTAGCCCTTTGTTTCTTCACAATAACCAACAAGAACTAACTCTACTAACCCCCGATGCCATTTTGTTTTTAAGTAATGTAAGGTTCCTCAAACCGAGATGTCCCATTCGCTTATGCCACAATATCATCTGGTCAGATGCTGTTGAGGCCAAAGCCACTTCCTGTGAACAGTAAATCATTTTATAAACACCATTCTCTGCAGTGCCTGCATGCGAAACATCACCTGTCACCTTACATCCTTTAGCTTTCAAAATCTTAAATCCATACTTGTCAAACACTACTACCATGTCTGGTCAATCACATACATTTTATAATTAGTGTAGAATTCACACGTAAAGATGTCGCTACAAACATCGTATGGACTGATTGAAAATTATTTCTTAGTCAAAACGCTTTTAAATTACTTTTTATTGAGCTTTATTGCAAGGAAATAGAATTTGATGATAATTATTTACGTAATTTAATTAAATTAATGTTTAAAACTCGTATTTTTAATATTTGCGATTTATGTAATTTTATTTAAATCTTTCGACCTTACATAGATGGCCTAAGCGTCGATTATTTTTATTTCATTTCATCGTCTAAAACCAAAACAATCAAATAACAATAAAATAAATCTATTAATAACCTGTTTCTAATAAGCAGAGACTTCAACGGTAAATAAATATAGTCTAAATATTTTGAAATCTACTACGGCTTTTTTAAAAGTTAATGGGCAGTTTCGTCCCAATTGTATTTCATTTGTTTTTATGGGGTTAAGTCTGTATCTAGTGCTGGAAAAGTTATCGTGGTTTCATTTATTCAACAAAATATCAAATAAGAACAACTTAATTAATAAGTTTTTTATATGGACAAAAGGATTAAAGCCATTCGTTAGTCACTGAACTTGCTCACAAAATTTCTGGAGAATCGGTTGAGAAATGCGACCTGGACATACATACATACGAAAGCATTTTTGTCCAAGCTGAAACGGAGACGCTGCGCGTGCTCGGTATTAAAGTGATTTTTAAAACTTATAGTAGATTTAGAAATTGCTTATAGTAGATTTATCTTGACCTATTTTTAATCGTTCCCTAATCAGGGCTGGCTCTAGCCTATATAGCGCCCGGGTGCAAGCAATACCCTGGCGCCCTCAAGTAGGCGTACGAACAAAGTGGAATATTCTCACCAGAGTGATCGGAAATTCGTGTGCAAATATAAATGACTATATTTTCATTCTGCAGTTTCAAGCAAGGTCTTTTGGAAATTTCGCAGGGTTCCCAATTTTAAAAAATATATATCCTATGTCACTCAGTGATAAATAACAATATGATTCGACTAGTGAAAGTTTTTTTAAATCGTTCCATTCGTTTTTGAGTTTATTCATTCCAAACAAAAATACAAAAAAGATTTGTATTTTTGTAGATTACATCTACACTAACTGTTGAAAACTACTTTGTTAGATTAATTTATGGTATTTTCTATTGTATTTTTTTGTTTATAAAAACTATTGTAATATATCAGAAAGAAAATAAATGAGTGTGTGTCAGTCGCTTGGTCGCCTATTTTTTCCACTGCTAGCAAAATTATCGAAATCCTCTATACTAACACTATTAGTGTAGATGTCACGAGTGGCGCTCGACGCCCGTCCGGATATTCAAATTCAAATTCAAAATCATTTATTCAAATAGACCTTCGCAGGCATTTATGAAAAGTCTGACTCTCATACTCTAATACCGGTTCGGAAGGTTGCATTGGCTGAGAAGAGCCGGCAATAAAGATATCCTGTATATATATTTTAAACTTGGGAAAAATGGAACCAGGATTTTTTACTAATTTTGTTGGAGGTATTAGAGAGAACTCTTTCAAGCTTATGTTATCCTAGTATTATATTTGAATAAAATTTATTTTTGAGTGCCTAGAGGCAGAGTTCGGGAAAAGCTAGTAAATCTAGTCACTCTAATCTCATCTCACAAATATTATAAACGCGAAAGTTTGTGGGTTTGGATGTTTGTCCCAATCATGAGTCAACATCTCAAAATTCAAAATTCAAAATCATTTATTCAAATAAACCTTCACAGGCAATTATGGAAAGTCTGACTCTAATACTACCGGTTCGGATGGTTGCATTTGCTGAGAAGAGCCGGAAATAAAATCTGTAATTACTCTTTTTAAAACAAGCTTAGATTCATTCATCTGAACGGATTTGGATGAAATTTGGTATACAGATAGAACGTATTCTGGATTAACATATACATAGAATACTTTTTATCCCGGGAAAATAATATATCCCTCGGGAACGCGGGTGAAACCACGGGGCGGAAGCTAGTACAATATAAAGGAAAGTTCAATAAGCATAATAAATGCTTATAAATACTGTGACTTCTTCATAACATCTTATGTGGTATGCAACTTAATATTTAGTAATAATTCGATTATTTCGATGGAGGAGTTTGCGAATTGTTGATGAACAATAGCTAGAGTATTTTGGGAATTGTCTCAATTACCCGTGGAGTAAGATGCAACTTAAAATCTATTTTTAGAATTGAATAACATAATAATAATTCTTTGGATTAGTTTAGGACTTAATGTATGGAATTCTTATCTTTTTTGAACAAAAGTATGGAGTAGTTTGGGAAAAAGCCTTTGTGCGAGTAAATGCTACGCTCTACCTCTCTTCCACAAAAACAAAAAAAAATACAAATGTGCCCATTATTCTTTAAAATTAAATTGTTTCAGCAGTGTCATCTGTTGTCATTTACTGAAAAACAAACATTGCTGTAGTCACTTAGAAACCCAGAATAGGAATTAGTACCCCAATCTCGCCACCGGCGCTGTACTTGCGCGAGTTATGGTGGTAACTTTTGAAGTATGGGCGCTGTCTCTCTGTTGTACGTAGTATTTATATACTCTGAGCTACTACTAAGTTTTTACTTACGATTTTACTCACACTTAGCAGGTTATAACAGGTACATAACATACATCACTTATCATGACATCCGTCTCCTCATTAACCACATTTCCAACTGCCTCACCGTACACCTTTTCTCCATTTGCACAAGCAACCCCTATTGGTTTTTCTAACTTCCTAAAGTCCCTTAACCACTCTCTTCGATACGTCATATGATTGGACGCTCCAGAATCAAGTATCCATACTCCTGATCCTTGATTTCCAGCAGTAGCCATCACTAATGACGTAAAAGCTTCTGTCTTCTTTGGGTTCCTTGGACAATCTCTCGCCATATGAGGGCCATCGCAGACAAAGCATTTAATCGGACGTTTGTTCGTACGCCTCTGCGGTTTTTTTCCTTCTGGCGTATATGTTTAGCTTGTAGTGCATTTCCGTTACTAGGACCCGCCTGATAGGTGTCCTCCATTTGAAACAGTTTGTTTTTTACATAATCCGTGGTCAACTGTATGTTTGAGTTCTGAATTGCTAATCTCATGGGTTGAAACGTCTCTGTTAACCCTTGTAGCATTAACGCTGCAAGCAATTCGTCATCTATTTCCTTGCCAAGATCTCGCAGCTGCTGCGCTACTGTCATAATGCCTGTTACGTATTCTCTTAACGTAGAAAATTGCTTTAGATTCAGACTCACCAACTTTGACAATAATCTGCATCTATTATTTAGGCCCTTATCTTCAAAAGCAGCCTTCAAGGCATCCCATGCCTCTTTCGCAGATTTCGATTGACGTACATGGACCAAACAGTGTGGTTTTACCATCAAACAAATTTTTGTTCTTGCCTTCTGATCCTTTGTGTAGCCTGATACATCACTTGCATCTGGTGTTGTCATTGTATATATCCACAACTCTTCATGGGTTCAATACAGTTCCATCATGAACTTCCACATGTTGTAATCTGCATTACCATCTAATTTCTCTACATATGGTAATGAACTCATCGTTTTACCTCCTTGTGCATTCGGGTTTCCGTTATTCGCATTTCCAATGTATGCCATCTTGTGCTTTTCTCTTCTGTGCTAACGCTAATAACTTACTTTGCTGGGCACTTGACCTGATGGTGTTATTTGACCATCTAACTGACCATTATCTTAGGTACAGTCACTTAAGTGTGATGACACATTAGCAGAATAATAAAATGCGTAGCTTCAGCGTGATCAAGTAAGCAATAAGTATTTATTGCTTAAAAGTTATTCTAAACAATTACATACATTATATATTATACACTTGGATTTCTATTAAGAAAAATGAACATAAAACTATTAAATTAAAACATCACGAATTGACAACCAAAACCAGAGTAATTTTTTTTCTCTATGTGACATTCTCAGTCAATACAATTCAAATATAAAAACAACATTCTTTTTATGATGTGCCAGCAATGAGATTATAAATAATAACAGAAAAACCAATAGCAAACCTCTTTGCTTCAACAATATTATCAACCAACCTAGTTTAACCTTCTCGAACCATTTATTATGGGAATCTATCAGAGAGGGCTAGTTCAACAGCTGATATATCTATGGTGATTATGATTATTATGAATTGGAGAAAATATTAATTGTTTGATAAGATACTCAGGCTTAATCTTCTATATATTTATATTATACAAGGAGTAGCTGACAGATTGACTACTGCATGCACACAAACCGGAGGCTCTAGAAACTTGATACATAAAAGTAATGTAGGCTTGATTTTATCCCCATAAAAGAGGGGATTGCAGGTGAAAACTCAGGATGGTATCCTAGTTCATCATATGCTGTGTACTGACATTGCGAGGCATGCATTGCAAATGGTAGCCACACAAATTAGTTTTAAAGAACAATGATAAAAATTATATTGCACATAATAAAAATAATACTTATTATTATTTCAGGCCCAATTAAGGAGTGAGGAAAATGTTGCGATTCTTGAGCAGACGCGGCCGCTCATCAAGCCAGAATCGTAATAAACAAGGCCAAAAGAACTCCAGCAATAAAAATCTGATACAATGTAAGGTAATGTTACTTGATGAAACAGATTTATCTATTAATCTATCTAAAAAAGCTAGTGCTGGAGATCTCTATGAACAAGTTTTTTATTCATTAGATCTAATAGAAAAAGATTATTTTGGTCTACAATTCACTGACACCAATAATGTGAAGCATTGGTTAGATCCCACCAAAACTATTAAGAAACAAGTTAAAATAGGGCCACCATATACTTTAAGACTTAAAGTAAAATTCTATTCATCTGAGCCAAACAATCTGAGGGAAGAATTAACTAGATATCAGTTCTTTTTGCAATTGAAAAGAGATATCTTGGAAAGTAAATTAGAATGTCCACATTCTACCGCTGTAGAACTAGCAGCACTGGCACTCCAGTCTGAGCTGGGAGATTTTGATGAAGGTATACACACACCTGCTACTGTGTCAGAATTTCGTTTTGTTCCCAATCAAACTGAGGAAATGGAGATTGAAATATTAGAGGAATATAAAAAATGTAAGGGTCTTACACCTGCACAAGCTGAAGTTAATTATTTGAACAAAGCAAAGTGGCTTGAAATGTATGGAGTTGATATGCATATTGTTTTGGGTAAGGATGGATGCGAATATCATTTAGGCTTGACTCCTACAGGAATATTGGTCTTTGAAGGTCCTCAAAAAATTGGACTTTTTTTCTGGCCCAAGATAAGTAAGTTAGATTTCAAGAAAAAGAAACTTACTCTCGTTGTGGTTGAGGATGATGATCAAGGGCGTGAACAAGAACATACTTTTGTATTTAGATTGCACAATGAGAAAGCCTGCAAGCATCTTTGGAAATGTGCAGTTGAACACCATACTTTCTTCCGCTTAAGGGCACCAGTGAAAGGTCCTTCAGCTCGGCAAAACTTCTTCAGAATGGGTTCTAGATTCCAATATTCTGGTAAAACTGAATACCAAACTACACAGCAAAATCGTGCTCGTCGCACAGTTCAGTTTGAGAGACGTCCAAGTCAACGTTTTGCTCGAAGACAAAGCCATGTCTTGAGAGAACGTGAAAAGCAGAACAATGTGGTAAAACCTGAGGTCAACACAATTCCTGATGTAAATAATGATGGACCCAGCACATCTTCTGATGCCATTATACTTGTTCCCGATGTAGACACCTTCTCTAGGAAGAGTAGTGCAAAGTCGCAGAAATCACTTATGGACTGTGATCCTAAAACAAATGAAATTGGTGAACCATCAACAAAGAACTTATTAAATGAAGAACCTCTTGATGAAGTGCTGATGTCAAAGGATGATGCCATCAGTAATAAAGTTTTGTTCAAAGTTGACAAACCTGCTAGTGAGGAAAAGAAAAATAATTTAACACAGCTTGTTATCAGTAAGCCATCTTGTAATTGTTCACCTGTTTCTGAGTCAAATCCATTGAATGATCTACTGATGAGTCTAGTGAAGGAAAAATTAAACAATGATGATTCTAAAAATGAAGTCAAGCGAGATCAGCTAGATTCAACTGTTGAAAAAGAAGTGCCTAATAATCAAGCCAAATGCTATTTATCATCTATGAAAGCTCTTCCCCCTGGACAATTGAAATGCAATAATATTCTAAAAGCTCGTGAAAATGAGGTGAAGATAATCAATGAGTCTACAAATATTAACGTATCCATTCCATCAACACCCTCTCCTAAGATACTGAATGAACCACATACTTCAAATCCACATAATTCTCAATATGTTTCTATTGTTGTGGTTGAACCACCACACACACAGACGAAATTGGCGCCTCCAAAACACCAAGACAAAAAAGAAGACACGGTTCCAAAACCGCAACCTATATCATCATTATCACCATGGCTTGTCACTTCTGAACCAAGTTCCCCATCTGGCATGGGAGAAAAAGAAATTACAATTATACATCGAAAATCTGTCATAACTACTCAATTGTAGACCATTTAATTAATTATTATTATAATCAAGTTATTATATTATAATAAATTATAACTAATGTAAAGAATATCTTATGATAGATGAAGCATGTCTTCTTACCATAAAAAGGCAAACTTTATCATTGAGATATTATTACTATGTATAGAGAAGACGGCACACATCATTACTATGTTCCGATCAATTGAGGCCACAAATGGGACATAGCCTTTGCTTATGATAACTTCTCTATACGCAGTAATAATAGCTCAATGTACTTTATACATTATGTAAAACAATGTGGACTTTATTACTTCTTACTTATCACATTCCAATAAAAGGACCATTGCTTAAACCTAGAAAATAACGATTTATACCTATTGTTAAAAATACTATATACCTACATAGTTATATAATTTTATATACCTACTTAAATATTTACTAATAAGTTAGTAATTAATTATGAACTTAGTGCCTTTATTCTGCCTAAATTATGTACTCACTTAATATTACAGATAAGTATCTACTCGATCTCTATGGTATCTACCTACATACTTTTTAAAATTAGGGGTGCTCTAAAATTATTAAGTAATTCTAGATATATGGCCCCTACCATTAGAAAACAATAATATATTGTTTATATCACAATTTTGTACTATGTCACTTTTATCTGTCTCCGCCTAAATAAAACGAAACTCTTTTCGCTTTCAAAGTTTCATTGGAAACCTAAAGCGAGAAGAAGTCAGCTTGTGTTTATATTTACGATCATAGTAATTGCAAAAAAATCTTTCTCCATTTTTTGGGGTTCAGTTGTCAAATAAGGAAATCTTATTAAAACTCAACACTGCAGTAATTCGGTGTTTCTGATTGCTTAAAACAGTTCCCGATTGGCATCAACCAATGTTACTGAATGTTCAGAGTGCCTAGTGCGACTTTTTTTAATCTATTCGATCACGATAATGTTAACTCTCACTAAGCCCACAGATGAACATTCAACTACACTTACTAGATTAGTTTAGAATGGGGGCGTTCACACTTTTTCTGCCAATAGGGTGGGCGCCCGTTGCATTGAGGTAAATTTCATGATATGGTAGAAGTTTAACTTCTTACCACGTCGAACAACCAATGTTGTCGACCGCCATGTCCGTCCGTCATCATAGTTATAGGCATTATTCACGTAGGTAAATTGATGGACTTATTATCAATGTTATTGTCTATGACGCTTTAAGGCATCTTTTCAGATACAAAGACGTTAAAGATATTTCATATTAAAAGGAATGAGTGTACTTAACCACATTTCTATGGATACCGAGTATTAATACGAACGATGCCCTGTTTTAATACGAACGGATCATCCATGTTATTGAATTATTTATCATTATATTATATGTATACGATACTACTAGAATTATCGTTTGCTTGTACTGAATCTGCTTGTTGTTTTAATATGAATGAGTGTCCAATTTTTATGTTATTGGCTAAGATCATAGACAGAATAATCAAATAGATTAACTTGCATATGGCCAAGTAGTGAAACACCACATGTATTTAAGCCATTTTCTTTTCAGTATGTGGATTACGTAATTTGTTTTATCTGGGGGCACAGAAGTGTCCCCCGCCAAGACAGCCAAGCGAAGCGAAAGGACACTACCTACCTTTTCTCGAAGCGCTTCGTCGTTTTTTTGAACCCTCATAACTTGGGTCTGGATTATACCAGATAAACAAAATTCTCAGGATATGATGTCAATAGTGAACATATTAAACATATTAAGTTTCAATAACATAGTTCTTATACTTTAGATTTTATTGTTATCTAAAAAACCCCGATTTCGTCACTGACTCACTGATGATCATCAAAACTCATAGGGTACTTCCTGAAGTCCTAGAAAGCTAAAATTTGGTACGTGAGCTTGTATTAGTATATAAACAACAAAAAAATTATAAAACTTGGAAATTTCAAACAAAAAAAAATCATATGCAACTTACAAAAAGAAGTGAAATCCCAACAAAAACATTTTTATTATGTAAAATGTTGCCAAGACATGGCTCGCACTGTCAAAAAGTTATCAGATCTCATGTAGAGCTAAGCTTATAACTCTACATTCACTTACTCTACAAGCCCTAACTTCACAAACTCTACACACCGTAGTCAAAATATGTGGCTTGGCCGTTTCACTACTACAAGAACTATTGAATAACAAAAAAGTAATGAACAGTGAATACATTTTTTATCTTACTCTTTTTCATCTTTCATCTTTTCATGTGACGGTAGCGAAACGGCCAAGGCACATATTTTGACTAAGGTGTAGAGTTTGTGAAGTTAGGGCTTGTAGAGTAAGTGCATGTAGAGTTATAAGCTTGGCTCTACATGAGATCTGATAACTTTTTGACAGTGCGAGCCATATGTCTTGGCAACATTTTACATAATAAAAATGTTTTTGTTGGGATTCAGATTGAGACAACATCTTATTGTATTCTACACAACATCGAATATGGTTCCATTTCCAATGAAACATTGTTTGCATTTTGCAGTTACCAGAATGTAAAAAAGTTATTTTTAAAGATCTATCCGAAAATTATGGAAACTCATTGCAACAAAGTTACATAATCGGTAAACGGTACCTAGTGATCTATCTTTATGATTAAATTCATAGAGTTAGAATATTATAGAGCGACTGTACTAGAGTACGGTCTGTGAGCACGGGTACGGTCTAAATGCCTAACGAAGTGCGCATACATAGTTTGAACGACTGAAATACATATAATGAATGCACATTTCTCATTTTTATCGATACTATTACCGAGAACAAATGACAGGGAATCCATATCGACATTTTGTCTGACTGTAAATCAACTAGTGTGGGATATATCTGTGAATGCATCTATATGGAAACTGCTCACGCTTCGCACAAGGTAACGTTGATAACGCTATCACTCTATAATATTCTAACTCTATGATTAAAATATTTGCCGTCCGACTTGTTGAAAGCAGCTATTCAAAGGTTATTTTTATGACTGCCTAGCAATAACGTATGTTAAAGGTTATAACAATTATCGAGATTCAAAATAATGAGATATATTTATTTTTGTAGTGCTTGATAAAATGAAAATAAGTACTTAAAAAATAGCAATAGGTCCTCACATACCATATTGAATGTCAATATGGTATTTGAGAATGTTGAATTAGTTTATTTTATTGCATTTCTATATTTTGATAATTTAGTATCTAAAGTACAACATGTTTACAGTATTATAACAATACAATAAATTTTTAATTATTGGTGCCATAGAATTTCAAATACATCACTTGTTTCATCATCGCTAAATGTTCCATTTATAATAAAATGTGTATTGTGTGATCATGAAGTACAGTGGATTTCCTTTATAACGACATCGGTTGTATCAACTTTTTGGTTATGGCGACGTAAAACCTACATCTTCTGAAATTTTTGGATATATGCAGTAATTGCGACCGTACTCAATATAAGATAGCTTCATTCATAAAATCATGAAGCTATCTTATGCTTTATTTACATCCACAAATGGTCAGCAGTTGTGGCGACCTTTAAGTTTTAGTTTGTGAAGACTACCTAGATAGGTATGAAATTGTAGGTGCCCCTTCATCCTCGTTATAACATAAATTCTCGGTAACTCGATTCTATAATTACCTTGGTGGACTAACTCTGTAATAGTCAAGAAATAAATCTGGTTATTCAAACATCTATGAGCTTTTGTATGGAACAGTGGTTTTTTGAAGCAGTCTGGCACTGCCACGATCACCATGATCGGATGGTACAAATCAATTTGAGTATCGCTAAATATTAGAATTTGTCGGTAGCTGGCTCTCATTTGCACTTGCTGGACTTGGAGAGTGGTTTCCCGTCAAGCGGGTACTACAAATTATCATACCACAGTGCTATGGTTTCACACATGTTTTATCAGAATTTAAATCATGGTGACCATGATAGGAAGTTCCACATAAAAGCATGTATAGACTGTTGAATTGTTTTTACAGAATTGAATCGGATAAATGACTGTGATGTGATAACCGTATACCTAATCAGTCTAATGTATAACGACAGACCGACAGACTTATCTTGGGTGATTGGTAACTTTTAAAATATAAGAAAATGCAATGACAAATTTGATTATTTTGTATTTTTCTTTATTATTTCTTGATTGAATGGTGCGTCATTTAAGTAAAACATGGTTAACATTTTGAATTTTTAAGGTATAATTCTTGCATTTTAATTTTTATTACGTTTATCAACCAATTAGGCTTTCTATATTACGTTTTCAGCATAATTTTATATTTTTAATGCGCTGATGTATAATGTTTATAATGCAGATATGCCCATTTATCAAACAATATAAGTACTCTACTGATATATAATTGCATCACTGACCGTAATGAGGGTAACTTACCGTAAATAATTTCTTATAATTAAAGGTTTTAATATAGAATCGAATACAATCTACACAAAAGATAATGAAATATTTTATTTATTTGTGACTGATCTTACAGAAATATAATATATTTATATTTAAGTGATATGTTTTATAATAAATAAATATTATTGATTTTTTGTATACTTAATTATGCGTCATTGATAGACTTATCTTTTTACATAATGTATGTATTAGCTGAATTAGGTATAATAAGTAATATTTTAAAACTTTGTATTTTATTGTGCCAATTGAATAAATTAGGTTGGATAAATATGACAATGGTGCTTGGGATTGGGAGCAATTTATTTACGTATATTTACAATAAAATAAAATATGGAATCGAAGTTTACTCATGAGTTTTACTTACCTACTTTCTCCATGACCGAACTGTGCCTAATCTAGCAGTACCCGATGACGGACTTTTAACAGCCCATATACCTAAGCCAAAAAGAGACGCACATAACAAGACAAGGACCCATATAGCAAATTTGATAGGAATCGTTAGAGCCGTTTTCGAGACCCCAAAACATTTACTAAGCCTCCGCTGTCCGTCCGTGTTAGTGGGCTGTATCTCATGAACCGTAATAGGTAGGTAGACAGTTGAAAACACAGAATAGGTATGTATAATATGTATTTCTATTGCCGCTATAACAATAAACGAAATAAAAATAAAGGGAGCTTTATTTTTAATTTTATTCATACAAGAAACCTCTTTACTCGCACTTGACCAGATTTTACTTTATTTTTCTGTCGGTTGACATAATAGGTACGGATAGGTTACTTACATTATATTACATTAGTATCCTTACCCACTATTTAGGTGCAGCGCAGACGACAGACTTTTTGTACGAAGGAGACTGGAGGAACACACAAAAAAAGTCCGTCACGGATTTTTCACAGATTAGATTCAAAGCACACATAGAACACAAGGTACCTACATTACATCTTCGTTCATTCTATTGGCGGAACTCTAGCTAGGGACGTTCATGCTATGGCAATGCAGAGATTGCGATGTGTTATTTTGTACTTGAAATATAGAAAGGAAGAAGAAATAGAGATTTGTGTACATCCTATTCTTTCTCAGACTTTTTGCGCATTGTGTGCGTTAGGTAGGTACTGCTTAGAATTGTATAGTTTTATTTTCACATAGGTAAGTACCTAGGTACTAAAAAGTGTGGCAAGGATAGTCTGTCGTCTGTACTGCACCTTATTTTATTCACGAAAAGTCTGTGATTGTTTCGTCATTTTAGACAGATGTGACAATAAAACTCGATCATGAAGAAATCAAACGAAACTTCCTCCGGGAAATCGTCCATAGAACTCCAGAATTTATTTTCTTTCAAGCGTTACTTTATAAACAATTTAGATTCATATCATGGAGAGTACATTCTGAAGGAGGTGTCCAAGGTATTACAGAAAAATGTTGCAACAACCAGAGAGACTTCGCAAACGATGGTGGGAGAAGACGTTGAGGTGCTGCCGCCTCCTGGACCAGAACTGCAGTACGAAATTGTTGGTTAGTAATTTTAATGAAAAAAAAGTGCTCATGATTTGTTTTTTGTAAGTAAGTAGTCGTTTAAAAGCTGAGCAGAATGATTTTATTTGAAAGAAAATAAGCCATTTGGGATCTCCAATTATTTTAATACTCGGCAAACAAGCATATGGCCCGCCTGGTGGTGTATTCTGTAAGGTGGAGATAGGTAGGTAGGTACTTCCCCAGTCAGATGCTCTTTATGCGAAATAATCATAGAGTTAACATTTAGTTTAACTCTATGGAAATAATTCTATGCTCTATCCTACCTCTATTAAAAAATGCGAATTCAAAGGACAGGCGAGATAGAAGGAGCCCAGATGATGAGGAAATGATTTGAGAAAGCTAGAGGTAGGTATGTGGGGTAGCATGGTATGGTATTTTTCAAAGATTCGTACCATCTTTAACGCTTAGTAGGTATGTAATAGCTATATAGGTAAAGCTATTCTTCCTTTATGTCCTTCAGGAACAGTGATCGATCCAAAAATTAAGTCTTTGGATAACGTTGCGCGAATCATACCGAAATCTGAATGCTTACCGCAAATGCTAACTTGTGGCACCGTCATAATCGACATAGGCTGCGACAAGGATGAATTGAAAAACGCCATGGAATACATGAAATGTGCGTATTTTATAATCCAGAATCCTAGGTGAAAGATTGTTTTTTCGATAGTTACATTAAAATTGAAAACTAAGGTATATTTATTTTGTTACTGTTGTGACGCCATACCTATCTAAATGTATCTACCAATTTTAAGGGCTCCGTAGAAAAAATGCAGAAAATTGGAACTCATAACTAATTTCCTCTTGTCTGGACAAGCATTTTACTCGAGAGACTATGGTCACTATATAGTTAGTTTCAAAACTACTTCTCAGGGTTCGCTAGTCGTGGTCGTCATATCCACGCACCTGTCACGAAATTAATTACTTAAATTATTATTATTTTAATAGGCATTTAAACCTTATATAAGCTATTATATAACTTCTCAGCTTCTCAGCAAATGCAACCTTCCGAACCGGTATTAGAGTATTAGAGTCAGACTTTTCATAAGTGCCTGCGAAGGTCTATTTGAATAAATGATTTTGAATTTGAATTTGAATTTGAATAATGTCGCTTAATAACTAGGTAGTTTAGTTACCTACTCATAAAAAATACTCAATTGTTATAAATAATGTGATATATCGGCATTCGGCAGTATTAAAAGAATTGTTGGATAAACACACGCCATCCGCACCAAATTCAGAACCAGAGTCGGATTATAGCGGTGGGGGTGAATCTAAGAAACGGTACTTGATACTGATATCTACCGTAATAACCTGGGCTCTTACGAAGCCATTAGATCCGGTAAGTGACTTGCTTCATACTTATCCCAATTGCTGAATTCCTCGCCCACCTTAAAATGGGTATGTTCCCAATGTAGGTACTAAATTTAGGTACCTACGCTTTTATTTAAAAACGACAATGTAGGACGAATCTAAAAAGGTTTTTGTTGTGTTAAGATATATATACTTAGGTAATTAGAGAATTGCATTGAAACGAGCTATCCACTGACTCGTCCGGTGACCGGCTTGAGGTCTAAATGTTATAAAACCACATAAAATTCCAGAAAATGGAATTTCAATAAATACCAGTTTAATGAAGTTAATTAAGATTGACTTACGCGGAAGACCATAATTTATCTGTACAATCTTCTGTTAGGATACTCCAGAGTTGCCATTTATAGAGACGGATTTTCGCAAAAGGAAAACCCATCCGAATTATAAAATGCATTATGATATTGAAAACGAAGTAGTGGGAATAGCTAGAAAATATCGGTCACTAATTGGGTAAGTCAACACTCGACATAAGACTAAGACCTCTAGGTATGAATAGAATGAGATCAAAATTCAGATCAAGTCACAAGAATAGATCGAGTAAATAAAAAAAAACCATTGAATGGTTTATACACTGGGCCAAAACTTGACTTGAGCATTGATTGACGTTCTAGAATAAGGACCTAAGTAGGTACACACGGCTACACATCAAGCTAAACATTTCCAGTATAAGCTGATCTCGCATTGTACAGGATTTCCGTACAATGAGAGGTCAGCTTATATTGGAACGTATAGCTTGATCTGTAGCCGTGTGTATCTACCTAAATACAAAAGTTGATAATATCTGAATCCTTACGTACCACTTGATGATTGTAAGTGGCCAATGTCGCATATGGAGATCGACAAGACCTATTGGCCCAGCAATCGATTCTCGACATGACTTTGCACCCGGCTCTCAAGCGCAACTACCGGAACACACCGGTAGGTACTTGGCTTCAGATATTCATAATGAGGGTGTTGGCCAGATAAGTGGGTAGTACTAATAATGAACTCTAGGGAAGCTAAAAGCTCATCGTAGGATTTGAAAACACGACCTTTGCCTCGGCCATCGACGTCAAATAACTAAGCTATTATCGCTTCAAACAAAACAAATTGTATATGTCATTTTTTCGGCCGTTGACGTAGTCCCCCACCAGACTCTTATCAGTGCTGAGCGAACCAGTGCTTACGCATACCAAAACTATTTCCAGTTAACATGACCCAGTGGTTTAAACCACACTCAAATTCCAATCAAAAATTGTAGACCCGGTCGGCTGCCCGTCAGTAGTTGTATACTGTAGCTCTAGCACTATAGGTACTTATCTACGCGTTTCTCCCTGGTATTGTTTATAGTGGTGATGACTCAGCATACTTACCTAGTGATGTTGTCAAGTTAATATTTTAATTTTTCCCTGTTTTAGTGCTATAGTCGTTGCTCCCGGTGTGACTTACGGCGGTCGTGAGGACGTACTCTTCTATTGGTTCCAGAAAGCCTGGGAATGCGAACGCGTTCTACCTATACTCGGGCGCGGCGGGAATGTTGTTCCTCTTATCAACGTCCTTGACTTAGCCCAGTCAGTATTTTAGGCTAGCACTTTGGTTCTATACTATCTACACTTAAGCGTCTAAGCTTCCCTCGTAACGACTTCCATTCCGAAATTACACCTGCCGCTCGCGTTATGTCCGTCAGCGACAACCCAATGTGTATTCTACTATGTGGATAATACAGTGTTTATTTACTATGGTACTCATGAGTGATTTGAAGCGGTGCCCTCATGATTGCATTAAATACACCCGTAAGCCTACACGCGAAACTTATCGTGGGTAGTATTGTATTAACATATTAATATTATACCTATTTTAATTTTCAGAATAATCTACAATTTGACTATAGACTTTCCGAAGAAACTCTACATTTTGGCTGTGGAGCAAAATCCCACGAAACAACGAGAGGTGAGTCCGTAATCAAATTCTCTTAGAGTTTTAGTCATTATTGTACTTACTATATAGGTAGTTCAATATCTAACCCATTCGTGTTACAGATAGTGAAACCTCTTGGCAGATTAGTCGGCTCAGGAATGTTTAAGTGTATTCCACCCGAAGATGCATTTTTAATTCCAGAGATTGATGTGAGTTTTAGCTAATGTTATTAAATCCTCTACTGTTTCAAGTCAATCCTAAATGATGATATTTCTTCAGCAAAGAACTTTCGACCTGATAACTTTGAATTTAAACATGGAACCAACTTTTATTGTGGAGACGATGGCACTGCAGTGGACTTCCGACTTGGCTTTCGCAGAGAACGTGCCAAGTCTCATAAAGCAGTTTAAAAAGGAAAGATGTTTAAAACCATTTAAGGTAGGTACTACCCGTGCACGATAAGTTGAGACCTGGCGCGATTACGTTACAGCCATAGTTACAGCTGCGTGCTTTTATACTACACATCATGAACCATAGCACATAACTCCCATATTGTATGTGTAGCGGGATTATTGCTTCATGCTATACGTAAGTACATGCCATCAGAACAGTGCAGGGGAAGCAGGCGAGGGAGTTGCATTCCACTCGGGTCTCAACTTATCGTGCACATACAAAATACATCAATCATTTCGAACATTAATATAATAAAATAATTATATATTGGTGTTATAGGTAGTCGTATATGGACCCCCGATCGTGGGGAAGACGACTTTATCAAAGCTGATTTGCGAAGCTTATGGTCTGTTGTATATTTCCCCTGAGACCGTTGTTCAGGATATATTGGAGGATCTGGTCAGACTTTTTGAAATTTTATGTTTTGTAGACGTAATAAGTTCCTTATTTAACTATGTTATGATAAAAGTACCTACATATTTGGCAATGATAAACTTTGGTTCTATAAATATAAGGTTATTTAAGATGTTGTTCTTTAGTCGTGGCGTGTAAATCACTGGGAAGTCGGTGAGAAAGCTGCCCTTGCATTTCCAACTGGTGAAGAAGAGGTAGCCGCAGCAGATACTGAAGAAGAGACAGGCGATGAGGAAGGCGTGCAGGACACTGCTCGACAAACACTCAGCATACTACGCTCTGGTCGAACTCTGACTGATGATGATGTCTTGGGGTACCATTTTTAAGTTTAAGGAAATATAAGGCCAAGCCAGTTGATTCTGCCAAAAATCAACTCAAATAAATAAATAAATAGTATAAATAGTATATAGTAATAGTTAATGTTATAGCTCTAGACACCTCAAACGGGCACTGTCGTCTGCGAATGTGATGGGTCTGCATGTTATATTTGATTTTTGGGGTTCCGAAGGAAATGTGAACCTTTATAACATCACTCTTGCATCTGTATGTCTGCCAAGAAAATGATTTGTAAATTTTTGAATGGTATATTACCGATAAATTGATCTCTATATTCGTTAGGGACAATCGGTTATGACCACGGAATAGATAAATAAGGTATTTATTTATCTGTTCTGTGGTTATGACGCATTTTTTTTTAATGTTCTGCTATTACGTCTTACAAATAAAAAGTCTGATCTATAGACATATCATAATTTTGCTACAGGTATTTACGGCAAAGGCTTTTAAATCGTGAAGCTACTAATCGAGGATGGGTGCTAGATGGTTATCCTTCATCTTTGGCTCAATGTGCTGCACGTAAGATCACATTTGTATGTGACCTTAACTTATAAATTTAAATATCAAGAGTACCTAATTTGCTAATAACTATTGCTTATAGTATTCGAAAAAGGTGAAGAGCCGGATTCGGAAGCTGAAGAAGGAAATGAGGAGGAAAATTTTGATGATGACGTTGATTTATACAGTAGTGTGTTAAAGAAAATTCTACCAGGTATGAATACAAATTAAGTAGAAGGTACTATAAAACTTTTCACAAAATATTCTAGATTACCTGAAACTCCATGCCAATTTAAGTATAGGATATTGCCGATAGGTTAGCGCCTTTTTTGTTTTTCGCAGAACGACAGAACCGAGCTAATTTTAATAATTTATTTTTTGGCATTTGTTTGTTAGATGTAATTGAATAAATATCCTGGGACATTCCTCACACACGGTCATCTGATCCCAAACTAATAGGAGCTCAAACCAAAACCAGATAACTGATATAATGAACATATACGACAACTTTTTGTTTGTAAATACATACTTAATATACATAATTACACCCAGACTCAGGACATATAGACATGTTCATGGACATAAAATGTATGTCCTGTGTGGGAATCAAACCCACGACTTGCGGCGCTATAGGTTCTTAACCAAGTGCGCCAACCGGCCCGTCCGACAATATGTGTATGCATGCAGATCGAATGTTATGTGGGTAATATAATATTCCAGATATTGTAGTATCATTAGATGCAACGGACGACTTTATCTGTGAGAAGGCAATGCGCCAGCCTGAAGGTGACTCGCGCCTTGACGAAGAGACAGTTCTGAAACGGCTAAGTGAGTTCCGTGCGGGAGACGCACGTGAAATTACTCCGCTTAATTTCTTTGACGAGATTGATATACATCCACTTGTAGTAGCAGTGAAAGAACATTCCGATTATGGAATGAAAGGATCGTATTCTGCCGTAGCACTTAGAATGGGAAGACCGTGTCGTTATGGCAAACTCATAGGTACAATTTGTTTAGTTACCTAGTAGTCCTAGTCTTGTCACAGAACTATATGATGGCGATCTATATTACTTCTTCATAGCACATATCGAGGCTGCAGAAAAAAAGGAAAAAGAAGAAATAGAAACCTTACGAATTCAAGAAGCGAAGGCAATGAAGGAACTCGAAAAGAAATTAAAAGAAGAACGAGAAGAGAAAATGGAATATTGGGTAATATAATTATAGTTGGTACCTAATTCACATCAATATCAACTAAGTAGGTAATTCAATTAATCATGGTTTAATAAACAACAGTCTGAGCTCTATTCACTACTACGTGAAGAAGAGGAAGCCGCATTGGCAGCTGCGGGTGAGCCCATGCGCAATTATCTTGTGCATCATATCTTCCCGACATTGACGCCTGCGCTGCTTGAAGTTGCCAAGATGCGACCCGATGATCCTATAGATTTTCTTGTAAGTATACAGAATGGTATAGGAGACAATATGTAGGTATGTATGTACTTAACCTATGTTCTTATTTTTAGGCAGAACATCTATTTAAGTTGAACCCAAGTGGCAAGATGCTCGAACCTGGTTACAACATGGAAGCCGAAAGGTTAATGGGAAAAATCAAAATTCTCGACGAAGCATTAAAAGATCTTGATATCAAAATAGATCCATTAGTACCGCCCGAGGCTGAAATTGAAATGCCATCTACTTCTAAAAAGAATATTAATCCGATGAGCGGCTTGTAACTTCAAGAAAAAGTGCACGTGGACAGATAATGTACCTAAGCCTAATGCACTTATATATACCTAAAATATGTTATGTTATGGGTTGAATAAAAGAAACTTTATGTTTAGTCACATTTAGTTGTTTTATTTATGAGAAATTGAAAACCCATCTACATTTACTTGAGACTGGAATGCTTACCAAGGTCGATCTGTAGACACCAACAAAAAGGTATCAGTGATAAGATAACTGTCTAGCTAGTGAATAGTGATGACACATAATAGGACTAGGAATAGACTACATATTGGAATTTAACTGCTGGCCGCATAAATAAGCTCAGTCACTCCGCACTCGGTAAGCTTTGGAACGAAAGCTATGGCTCGGTAAGCATAGACATGCTAGGAATTTCTCTTCGTGACAGGGACCAAAATGAGGACATTCGTAGGAGAATCAAAGTACAAGCATAACTCACAGACATGTTCACATTCGATGGGAGAGCAACGACCAAAGGCTACAACAGCTAAGTACCTAAAGAATCCAAGAAAATGGGAGTCAAATTCGATGAAGCTTACACTAAAATGTTTACTTAAGGTGCCGGTTCGCAGCTGACTGCAGGCAGCAGCAGAAGGCGATATGTCGTCGCGACACACACAAATAATTAAATGTTTAAAATTACGTGCCTCATCAATTCTTCCATCCATGCATTATCATTATTCTAGTCTTCATTTAAAAATAACCGATGGTTACGAAGATTTTTTTTCGGAGCCATGCATACCTTATCACTCATGCGCCAATTTGATGTTTTTTGAAAAAGGCGGAGTATGAGCCCTATATACATCGATTGGAGATATACGAATAAAATATTACAAAGGTGTGTCACGTCACAGAGTTATTTGCAAAAAAACCTATTTTTGACAAATTCAATAACCATTAAAAATTTATTAATAAATGATTGTACGCATTCTATGGTGCTAGAATAGCCAGATTAGTTAATTATATACCATATCATAATATAATACAAGTTTAATGACATATCAGCACAAAAAATTACAGGAGATACCTATCCGTATATTCTATAGATTTCCAGTCATTTAATATCTTTAAAAAAAAGTCGAAACCTGCTATTTAAATTAATAATTGTAGGCTATGTGGTATATAATAAATCAATATACTGGGTGGAGACTTCGAGATGGCATATTTTCGAAACCTATGTTGGGTTAGTCATGCTGAACAACTTTTACTACGGGACCAACGAGAGTAAATTTTTTTTTTGAGATTTCACCGTTGGTCCCGTAGTAAAAGTTGTTCAGCATGACTAACCCAACATAGGTTTCAAAAATATGCCATCTCGAAATCTCCACCTGTTATATGTACAGGCAAATGTACAGGCCAAACTTAATGCGGACACAAATCTGCAAAAATACCAAACAATATAGGATAAATCCGGGATATATGCCCAACTTTTTTTACTTTTACTTGAACGTAGTATTTATATACTCTGAGCTTTTACTCATAACTTAATTGAATCCTAACATACAAATAATATGCACTTGATTTTCATATGTGCACAAATTTGGTCTTTTATTTAATATCCTTGTACCGCTTTTTGTAGACTAATCAATAAATACAACGTATATTTTGATTTGAAAATAAAACTGCATAACGGTATAGATGCCTCGCATGTGGTAGGTACTCGTATATATGCCCAAGATAAAATTGTTGGAGGGGATATATATGCACTTTGCAAGTAAACAATTATTTTGAATTCAACATTATTATTTACTGAATATAATAAATGGGTCTTGGGCATATATAAAATCGTATAATAATAAGTATTTCATATCGATTGTACGAGTGAAAGAAGCTGAGAATTCCTCACAAATGTCTCATTATTTCTCATTCTTGCATCATCAACCGACTCTGATCACTATTTATTTATAACCTATTTATTGAGAACTTTTCAATGAGCCCAAACACGATATCTCTTCTGTAAGTTGGTGAGGAGTTAGGTATCCTGCTGATGCCAGGTGATGCTGCAGCATCAAGTCAAGGTTACTATGTTTTTTCAATATCATTGAATTATCATTGAAGTATCATCCCAAATTTCAAATCGTACAGACCAGTTGCCCATCTATAAAATAAACTAGTAAAGAGCTGATGATTTTCAAACGGCTGAACCGATTTTGTTAAAACATTTCTTTTCATAGACTGACTTCTTTCAAATAAAAAAGCGCATCCTAATCGGTTGACCCGTTTAAGAGCAACGGTGCCCCAGACAGACACAAGTGGAAGCTGCTTACATCCCTTCATCAACTAGAAAGAGCTGATGACCTTCAAACGGCTGAACCAATTTTGATAAAACATAATATCTAAAAACCAGCGCAAGAAAATATTCTTTCAAATTAAAAAAACAGCTAACTAAATAGCCATAGCCGTAGTTAAGAGGATCCCTTATGGCCCAAAGCCAATTTGGGGCATTGTACCCAAAAGCCTTGCTATATACAAACAATGAGGAACATATATGTATATGTACCTAACTATAAAAAAAATAACAGCTATCTAAATAGCCATAGCCGGAGTTAAGAGGATCCCTTATGGCCCAAAGCCAATTTGGGGCATTATACCCAAAAGCCTTGCTATATACAAACAATGAGGAACTTATATGTATATGTACCTAACGTTATACCTAGAGATACTATCTCTAAGTAGAATCAACTTAGGTAGGTACGCGTAGATTGGACATAGATGATCGTATTTATGAGTACTTTACGTGTGTCGTATTGTCGTATCCACCCCGTATAAGTACTTAGGTACTTAGAATGTAATGACATAAATACCATCGCTCGCTCGTGCGCTTATATATTTCGTAGGACATCTTGATAACCTACTACTCATTAGGTATCAGTGACATTCTGAAATAGCTTATAGCTGCGCTATAGCCTCTTCCGACTGAAAGAAGTTGCCTTTATTACTTAAAGCTCTTAAAGTAGGTATCTATCTACTCGACTGTTTACACCATCATTATAATATTAATATGTAGGTAATATCGATAACAAATATTCGAGCACGGTTAAATTGTCAATGTAACACGCAAAGGCTGATCGATATGTAGATGGTATCTTTGTCGCGTGATCTAGTACCCCGGCAGACCGCTTTCATATGTGTACATACACAAAATGTTAATGTTTATTATTAAATGGAAAAAATGTGAGATGATATGAAAGTTTATCCTGAATCCCACCTGAAAAATGCTTACCGGAGGTCAGGTAAGAGCCAACCGACTTCTGTCGGTGGGTTTTCCTTGTTGGCTACCAGTCTACGGCATCAGACAACGGAGTTCTTTAACAATTCAACATTGCATGGTGTACGATATATCGCAGAGAAAGAAAGGCCTTTCTGTGAAAAGTAAGTAAATTTTTAGGTTCAAGTTTAAAGGTTTTTGGTGGATTTTGTCAAGGAGCATGTTTTATATTTCCAGATTTATGTGGTTTAGCTTCACCGCTGTAGGCGCTGTAACAACTTGCATTATCATAGTGAGTCTGTGGGAGAAATTTCAAACTAATCCCACTATTACAGGTAGGAAATACCCCTCGATTTTCTATCTGATATGTAGGTAGGGTAGAGGCACCAATAAATGAACGTTTAAGCGTTTTTTCCATCTTTAAATAGCTATAACTCGGTCGTTTAATGACATAGGCGCTTGCTGTTTTTTTCAATAATACCTTAAATCGAAGATGAAGAGATTTCTTCAGGGTCGGCAACGCGCGAGTAATGCCCCTGGTGTTGCAAGCGTCCATAGGCTACGGTAACTGCTTACCATCAGGCAGGCCGTATGCTTGTTTGCCAACTTAGTGGTATAAAAAAAAAAAATCCTTATTAATTGAAGGATTAAAGTATTTATAACCTACATCTTCATATATTTTTTAAAAAATTGAAAATGTAAGAAAATTTAGGTTTTACCCCTATAGTTGAACACTGAGCCCTAATTATGAACGTTTTGTACCCAAAAGTTGAACTAACCTTTGAATAGGAGTAGGTTCCATAGTAGTTCGTTCATTTAATGGATTAATGAACCATAAAATGAACGAATAATATTCTAAGTGAATATTATTCGTTCAGCTTGAGGCAAATATACCCAAAGGTTGAACGAATAAAATGTGAACCGTTCAAATTAAAACCACTGATCTTAATGGTGATTCTATAGGAAAGTTAGATTTAAAATAATCAAAAACTCTAAAATAATTTGTTCAACTTTTGGTAACTATGTTCATAAATTTAATAAAATTCATTTGAGTATTTTTGTTTTGGTGTTTAATCGTTAACTTATAGGTTTTAATGGGTATAAAAATTAGACCTTTTTCCATTAGTTGAACGCCGTTCATCTATTGGATCAAGTGAACAAAATTTAATCCATTACTTGAACAGTAAATTTCTCTAAAAAACGGTAAATAATGTAATAATATATATTAAGTTATTGAAAGCAGAATATATCAAGATTTTATTCCAACCAAAACTGCTCTAATATGACATTAATTCTTTCTATACGCTGACAATGTTCTTAAATTTGGAGGGACTTACCGTTATAAGGTTTCCATATAAAACCGATTTTTGGCGGGTAACGTAACACATAAAAATTCACCGCAAGCGCGTCTGGGCTGTAATTGTCAATGTTGTTGAGGAATATGGAAGAAAAAATATTGCCTTATGGGGAAAAAAATATTGCAAGCATGTAAATTTAGGGATTATATAAAAAAAAATTAATTTTCGGTCGATCGTTCATCTATTGGGGGTCGGTCATCTTTTGGTGCCACTACCCTATCTATCATATTGCGTAGGCAATCAATTCTCACATTTCTATTTCTTTCACATGTAGTTATAGAACGCGCATCCCATCGGAGAGCCAATACTTAAGTTAATTATTTATTTTGTTCTGACCAAAATAAGTTGAAGCCCTTATACTAACAGATGAGGGGAGTAAGTGGTTACTTTCCAAATAATAAAATCTTTATCAAATATGGGTTGATACCCCATTTAATAAGGAAATAAACGGACAGCAGGGCCCACTATAACGTACTATGAAAACTAAGATATTCCTTACGAAAATACGATTATACCTACTTAATTTTACTACCTTTATGGGGATATCGAAATTAGTTTGCTAATAGTGTGTTGAAAAAATAAAAGTATATTTCCTATCCGTTCGCAGGGTTGGATACAGACTTCCATAATTGGGACGTACCTTTCCCTGCTGTTACGATATGCGATCTAAATCCTGTTGACGAAGATATACTGCAAGAATATATTGAAAAGTTAGTTAGAACATTTTTTTACGTTATATACGTTATTATTTTAAGAATTAAAAAGGTGTTAGAAACATATTTTAGGAATTTTATCCTAACTTATTAAATGCGAAAGTGAGTTTGTTTGTTTATTACGCTTTCACGCCTCAACTACTCAACGGATCATCATGAAATTTGGGATGCAGATAGCCTATGGTATGGAGAAGAACATAGGCTACTTTTTATCCCGGGAACGCGGGTGAAACCGCGGGGGACAGCTAGTATAGATATATTTTTAACGCATGATTCAATGCCAGGATATGGGGCTCAGAACCTCCAGATCGTGCAGCGGACATGATGCGATGGCTTGCTACACTCAGTTACCGTTCTATTGCTGAGCGTTCTACAGAGTTCCTTTCTGACTCTGCTCTGGTGGGAACAAGCGAGAGTGATGCACCTGAACCAGCTAAGGATACGAAGGAGGCTGTGTTTAGTGTGCGTATAATCATCAATTATCACGTTCACTTGTTTTTCATCTCCTGCTTTTAAAGATACTGTACTACCTACTGATTGCTATCCCTTTAAACCCTAACCCCCTTATTCATAATCGCTTTTTAACTAAATCAGTGTAATAGTGTGCCCCGTCTCACTCTTTCGATCACCAAATGTCACCTATCAAATAAATACTTCGGAATTTTAGCTAATCAACGTTTGATAACTTTATTATGAATAAGGGGGTTAATTTATAGACTAAAGATTGTTATGTTGTCAACATCCCGCTTATAAGAACAAAACGCTTCTCTTCTTTGTTCCTAATGCGAACAGCAAAGGAGTGGAACTCTCGTCCGGGGACTGTTTCCCGTCACTTTTAGGCGCCGATCCCACAGAGAGAGTTCTAGAGTTCCGAGTTCTGCATTCCGTGATGACTATTGTGCACACAGCAAGCAGTCTAGAGTTCTGCAATATTCGCTACTGATCGCACATCATACACTTTTTTTACTTTCAAAGGCCCCACATAGCTTACAGTCAACGTGGAATGCAGAACTCGGAACGCAGAACTCTTCTCTGTGGGATCGGCGCCTTAACCTAGATATATTCAAGGCCAGAGTGAATAGGCATTATCTGGGTGAGCGTGCTACATCCTCGGCCTCGTAACTCTTCCTGGGGTCAGTCGGAGGCCAAATGCAAGCCCATTTTACATTAAAAAAAAAATAAGTTATAGATATCAAAGTCAAAGTCAAAGTCAAAGTCAAAGCCATTTATTCAATTTAGGCCCCAGAAGGGCACTTATGAAGGTCAAATTTACTGAAGTTACCACCGGTTCGGAACTCGGCCTTCAACTGAGAAGAATCCGGCAAGAAACTCAGCAAGGTTACATTTTTATATATTTTTTGGACAATCTGACTATGTTTGGCTTTTTTTTTCCAAATAATTAAAAATAAAAAAGATATCTGCCGATGATGTCGCGCTTTAGGCTTTAGGTTAACTTAACTTTCAAGATACAGCTGGAATATTTTGATTGTAGGTCGTACGTCACTGTGAAACATTATTTTATGATTGCGAGTGGAAAGGAGATTCGGAGGAGTGCTGTGACCTGCTAATGCCTGTCTTTACCGAGATGGGATTTTGTTATGCGTTCAACTCACGACACGCTGAAAAAATGTGGCCATGGTGAGAATTAAATACTTTTCTACGTGATTTTTGAAATGACATTAGGTACCGCAGAAATGAAATGGTTCAATTTGATGAGGTAATAGTACATTATGATACATGTGTGCAAAGATTATTAACACTCCAGGCGGTATTAAGCGCGTGAGCCGCAGGCGAACGCGATAAGGGAGCCGAGTGTAATAAATCAATGCACACAAGTGTCATAAGACATTTTTCAACACACATGCGAGGAAAAAAACAGACTTGTATTTTGCAATATGAAAATATACATTATTTCAGGCAGTCACAAACCCAGACGGAGCTATTTACAGAAGCGTTCATCCACGAAACAGATGCTAAATGGTCTTTTTTATTCAACTCAGACCATAAAAATACTACTATTGATGTGAGTTCTTTCTTTCATTATTTTTATATTTTTGATTGTCATAAAAAAAGGAATGAATCTATTTAAATAGGTACCTATATTTTTAGATTTATATTCATTCCACTGAAGAAATGGCGGGTTTAGAACAAAGTGCTCAACATTCATGGGACCATCACGTTGAAAAAGTATCCTTCTCTGTAAAACACACATATACTACGGAGGATGCCCGACAGTTGTCGATTCGTCAACGACGATGCGTATTCGCAGATGAACAACGATTGGAGACTTCAAGTATTTATACATACTCGGCTTGTATGCGTCAGTGCCGCATGCAAAGGAGTAGATCTTTCTGTAAATGTGTTCCACATTTCTATCCAGCATTAAGTAAGTAGTAACTAGCTTTGCTCGGAAACTCGGAAAAACGCGTTTTCCCAGAGATAACACCCAGCTAGATCGATTCTTCACACCCAAAATCCTCCCTATCTAGCAAACTTCATCGAAATCGTGGGATGATGATTTTCGAGATCTCAAACCATATACCTACTCGACAAATACCTACTTATTGCTCGTTTAAATAGTAGGTACCTATAGGATATTTTTTTCAGTCTTAACTAGTCTTAAGGCTTAGATTTAGAGATTAGATGTAGAGCCTTAAGTCACCCGATACGTAGAGCCTTCAGTCGAGCCGATCTCTTTTGTCATACGAACTTTGCGTCAACTTGCCTCCTTTTTTTGAATGGGCTTGCGTTTTACCTTCGACTGACCCCATGAGGAGTTATGACGAGGCCGACGATGTAGTACGCTTACCCGGAAAAAGCCTATTCACTCTGGCCTTGAATAGATCTAGGTTAAGGTGTCAGGAAACACAGACCCCGGAAGAGAGTTCCACTCCTTTGCTGTTCGTATAATTTCTCACCAGTTCGTAGGGCCCCGCCCAATCGGACTTACATATCGGGTGCTAAATCACGTCTTCCGGAGATGCCTTTAGGATGGATATTTAGCAACAAACATTCATAACAGTTATCTATTACAGAGGGATATAGGCAATGCACTCTACGAGAACTGGCATGTATTGCAAAATATGCGGCAACCATTACTGATGTAACGCGATGCTCTTGTGAGCTAGGTTGTTCCCATACGGTTTATGAAGTTGAAAAGCTGTCGGAAGTTGAGTAAGTTTTAACGAGATTCAAT
Source organism: Polyploca ridens (assembly GCA_951394255.1). NCBI lineage: Eukaryota > Metazoa > Arthropoda > Insecta > Lepidoptera > Drepanidae > Polyploca > Polyploca ridens. The sequence continues at coordinate 10,014,277 of OX596250.1, forward strand.
CTGAATCCCAAAATGTTACCAGTTTATAAATGAGAATGTCACAAACATATAGTACTAAGTGAAAAAACAGGTAGGTACCCAAATGAGAACCTAATGGAACTCCGGGTATAAAACCAATCAACCAAGTGCGTATAGAGGTCACGAATCACAATCAATGTAAGGTGTCCGCACTCGTACCTATAAGAATAATGGAGTCAATGGTTTTCGCGTATGGATTCGAAATGTACCTATAGGTGAAAAAAACAAGTACCGTCAAATACCGTCTAGCAAATATAAGATATTTAGACAAACATATTTACATATATTTGCTAGACCTAGAAATTGGCTGCGACATAACATAGGTATGTCATGTACCTACCAAGTACAGACGCACATCCATGGCGAAACATCTTACATAGGTAGGTAGGTTACTACGAATCTACATCTACTTACACTAATAATAAAGAGAAAGATTTGGATTTTCGTTTGTATTGAATAAACTTATTAACTACTGGCCAAATATGAAAAATTCTTTAACTAGGAGAAAGCTAACTTATCACTAGAGTAACATAGGCTATATTTATTATTTCCAAAAAAATAGGGCACCCTAGGAAAACTCCAATAAATGTAACCGAAATTTCACCCGGGCGACACCGGGCACGAACAGCTAGTTAATATATGATATAATTAAATTTCATAATTTATTTTAGCACTACCAGGGGTTCAGGTACAAGTTCTCTGGAAACCGAATTCGTTTCATGGCCAATGGTGCGTTACAAGCGAGAGGTACTTTTTGGTTGGGTTGACTTGTTAGGTAAGTACATTATGGACCTCAGAACCCATGGTGGGGCCGATACCAATTCAAAATAAGATATTTAGAGACACTACAATATTATAAGAATAAGTTCACATAAGAGCCAGCTCGCTAGCTCATGTGCCCCATGATACGCTTCAATTCTATCGGGTGTCCCACGACACCTAACTAGTTTTGTCTTTGTTATATTTCAGTATCCTTCGGTGGCATAGCAGGCTTATTCCTCGGATTTTCCCTACTTTCTGGTGTAGAATTACTATATTACTTCACGTTACGTGCATGCTGCGCTATGGCCCGCGATGGAGACATGCTGCGTAGAGAACGCGCTGAAAGACTTGCCAAACCCAAACCACCGCACAATCTGAGCCTTATTCCTTGGTAAATATTTGATTTAGGCGATTATCACACTGCCACGCGCCTACGCGCGTAGGTGCGTCACACGCATCTGCATCATCGTGCGGGTTTTTTATGCACTCACGCGCGTAGTTGCGTTTTGTGGATTCACAGCGGCTCTGACTCATTCCATACAAAATCACGCACGCCACGGCACTACGAGACTCGGTGTGCCATACCTTGCGTCTCGCCGCGCACCTAGCGTGCACGTAGGCGCGTGATCTGTATGAACGCGCGTGGATGCGTTTTCTGGGTGTTGGACTGTGCGTCTTTTCTATACAAACAGAGATACAAGCATCGTTAAAAGACGCATTCACGCACTACGCTGCGTGGTGCGGGGCAGTGTGTTAACCGCCTTAAATTATAAATAGATAATCATTTAAAAAGCGAATAGAAGATATAAATGTGTGGCAGCAAAGATGAACAAGATTTTGATGCAAATATCAAGATGTTTCTTAAAAATGCAATAAATGACAAACATCCATAAATGTCTTACCATTCCAGTTTTATTTGTAAGATTTGGTTCTGATATCTGTTATGTTTCTAGGTGGAAACAACCGCCTTCTCGAAACAACACAGCTCCAGTAAAAGTACATGTGAAGGATGTGCAGCCGCCGCAATATTCTCCACCTCCTGGCTATACTACATATTTACCATAACCTAAATTTGGTGTACTATTTATAAAACTTATTTACTTTAAATGAAATGAATGACGATGGCAAACGATCAAAAAATTGTGTTTGGTTTACAAAAAATCTGTAGCAAAGAAATTAATTCAATAAGTATTCCGCGAGAGGCGCTGCTGTGCTAATTCCTATAAAAAAATTTCGTAATCACAAACGCGATAGTAATCGTTTACTAAAGTAAATTCTAAAATTACACTTAGGGTAATGTGATCATTAAGTTCAACCGTTCAAATGAAACATGCATGATTCCAGGAATAACTTTTATTCGATTATTTTGGTCACATCCGTCTACATTTCGTACTCAGTAAAATTGAATATCAAACTACATTATCGTGACACACTGGACTCAAAAACAGTCAACAAGTTCCAAAAAATCGAGAAATACATATAAACGTAGGCAATGGTGCCGATTCTGTTGTAAATCGCACTCAACGAATTTTAGTCACATCACAACATCTCTTTATTCCAAACATTATTGCAAAAGAATAGAACATATTTAAAGCTGTCAAATTAGGCTTTGCCGTCTTCATTTTCGGGTATTTAGACGTAGCCGAGATAGATCGCGACTACATTTAGATATATTGAAAACAAACATTGGACTAAATTTCTACATCCTTTTCTTATGTTCTTTGTTAATTTAATAAATTAGCAAAATTAGTTTAATTGTAAACAACAAAATCAGCACCAATAGCAGTCTAAAACACGAACACAATAATGCAGTTCAATTAATAACAAGTTACAAAGAAATACATATTCCAAAAACATATTTTTGTATTGTATATTTTTCTAAACATTTATACCATTGTTGTCCAATGGTAAGGTAAAACTAAATCATACTCAGCACCAAACATCTAAGTACTAAATCATTAGGAATGGAGAAGACACATTCTGACTACAAAATTATTATTTTCTGACAAGCGAATAATTAATTAAGGTTGTTTAGTTAAATTTAGTTATTCTATCAATGAACAATTATTTGAAAACGGTTGGTTACAAACTAACATTAGAATCTAGCTTCGCATTTTATTACTTTTATTCATGAATTGATATTATTATTGCACTAAACAAACTCTTATAACATCGCACACAATGATTAGATTTGGCATGTTTAATTTTATACCTAAAACATTTTCAATAACAACATTAATGAATGATACCTACCATAGTATTGAATCTTTGAAAAACTTATCATTAGATTAGGCTATTTCTAACCAAAACTGTAAATTAGCATCGTCTTTGCATTTCATACAAAGAAACTTTGGTAAACTTGGAGTACCGGTGGTAAATTCAACTGTATGTACATAATGTTCATAAGTGCCTTACTAGGGCCTAAACTGAATAAATGACTTTTTGATTTTGATTTTGAAACTAGTAATACCGTTTTTGGCGCCTCTCAACAAGACACAATTGTTTTGTTTCCATTGTGCGAAATTCTTTTTTTTATCTTTTGTTTAAGGATGGGCAAAATTGTAATGTCTCACCTTATTGTCCATAGGCGGAAAGCTCGTATATAAATAAGCATTAAATAAATTGTTCGCATTAATGATGTAATAAATAGCAGCGATTTTTATTTGATGCAGAGCATTTCACCGAGCAACTATTATATGTGTTACTCTAATATACTATACGAAAGAAATTTAACATGCAGCGACCGGCCCTAAGGATGTTTCATAAGTGACTCCAAGCAACAGATATTTATTGCATAATAAATATGCCTCATTTAAAAGTAATCGTTTATAAAACCAGGCGCGCAAAATGACTGATTTTCATTTATTATTTAAAATATAAAACTTTATGTATCATTATTCCCATTTTTTCAGACCTATCGGTTAACATTACGATGGATAGCAACTTTTATTTTCCGTGTTAGCCGCAGTGTCCATTTAGCGCAACCGTGTACCGATCGATTGAATTTCTCCGAATTAACGGAATCGATTTCGAAGAAGTTTGGAATAAGCCATTACATTCAGTAGTCCGGTACCACAACCGAGCAGCTCTGATTAAGCCCTATTATCATTTAATAATACAAAAGCAATTCTAAAAAAAAAATAATCATCACACTAACCAAATAATTTACGCCCGATTTCAATATCCAATCTTTTATATTTTGCGATTGATATTTGACACGACTTATGAGAAATGTTGTCTGAATGAAAATTGGAGTCGGGCATTAATATTATGTGGATGGCACACAATTCCATCTGTTATAATTTAAATAAATAATGCACTGAAGTACCAGTATTGAAATGTCGTATTCACAGCGTGTTTTTACAATTGTAAATTTTCATAAAGTAATACTGTTAGGTCGTAAATCAACCATTGTTATTATAAGGCTGCCATCTTAGGCCGGTCCCAACCTTCCAAGTGCTATGGGAGAGCGTAGACTGGGGTGAAAATTGGTCGTAAGTAAACGTCCTGACACCCAGTTCTGTCGCGTCCAAAGTGCATCAAAATATCAAACTGAAACTGACCTTGATCAGAACAATATCTTTGCAAAATCACGTTTTATTTGATTTGAGTAATTGCATGTAGAAAAGGATAGCATTATTTAGCACAAATAATTTTAGTCACTTGAGATTCTATGATGACCACTGGATATAAAAAAACAACTTCATAAAGATGATGTACAGTCCAGAGATGACGCAGCCTTATAAATAATCAAAATACCTTTCGAAATCGTGCTATTATTGAGATAAATGATAATATACAAAAGGTAATGTAACAAATTTTGTAGTAAGAATAATATCAACGTAATTAAAGTAAAATTGTTTATTACATATAGAATTTAAACAAACAGCACGTGTACAGTTTTTTTGTATAAATCTTATGTCACATTTTGTACACATTTGGATTTATTAAATAGTAAGTAATTTAATATATTATCAACGATCATAAATCAGTTTGTGTTTTAAGAAGTAGTTACAATAGCCGACTTTTTCACTTTTGACAGGGAAGTTAATTCCGACGAATTCGCAGTTACATGAATAAAAAAAATACGCAATGTGACTTGAATAAAAAAAATATCAATTTACGTGCAAATTTTGAATTATATTTATATCAAGCTGTGAATGTGGCGGAGTTAGCCCCCCAGGTCTAAGAATACCTTATTTAAACTGTCATACATTGATTAAAAAAAATATAAGCAGAGTGTAAATTCAATAAGTACAAATTAACTGGTAAAATGCAGTGTTGAATTTTAAAATTTCTAGTAACAACCTCACCTAACTTAGCCTTACACATATCTAGTGATTTGATTAAATTCTATTTACAATTAAATAAGGTAGGATTTTGCTTACAAATAGCTAAGTATCTTTTTATCATACTTTAGGGGTAGTGACTAAAATATTTGCTAAGAAAATAATTTATAAATACAAATGTTTTGAAAATTCATGATAGGTAACTATTAAGGGAGATTTTTTCATAAACTTACAGCCTTTTACTAATTACATTTCGTTTTAAACACCACTATCATGCTGTTTAATTAATATAATGCTAAAAGTATTGCAATATATTTAAAAAATAAATACTTTTAAGTTTAAAACAGTTTTTTTTTCATGCGGGATCGAGCATGGAAATGAATGGCAATATCTTTAGAAAAGTCACTCGAATAGTCAAATACTAACCCCCTTATTCATTATCATCAGAGGTCGGAATTAGGTAGAGTTATTTATGTACTTACGCTGATTTCATACAGCGAAAGAATAAAGTGGATATGCCTCAAATCCCGAGATTAATTTTGAAGTGCAGAAAAATTCCGTAATTTATTAAATAAAAAAGTTATTTACTTTTACACAATTTAAACCATCCGACATCGGATGATCGAAGTTGCAAAATTCCAATGCGCACACGCACGATGTTGCCACATTTGTAGTTCGCACAACATATCTTGTGTTTGTCTTATCTATCTCTGAGGTATTTATTATTATATATTTGTAATATTGTTCGCCACACGGGATTGTATTATAAATCCCGGAAAGATCCATATTAATATCAACATTTCGATGCAAGTACATAAATAACTCTACCTAATTCCGACCTCTGGTTATCATACGTTGATTAGCTAAAATTCCGAAGTCTAAAGACTTCGGACGGAGAAGATAAATCTGACAGGTGACATTTGGTGATCGAAAGAGTGAGACGGGGCACACTATTACACTGATTTAGTGATTATATGAATAAGGGGGATAATTTTCCATTATAATATCGACATTATTATTTTGATCATAATGTGTCACCCGCACCATTCAGTATGAAAACAACTTATTTCATTGTATGAACAATCTGACAGATCATTTATTTATAATGAAACCATACAATATTATTTATAAAACGGTGTACTGTTATTAACTGAGACGGTATTTGTGTGATATTGTGAATCATAATCCTTTTTATTTATTGTGTTTGGCTACGGTTTCGTATTTCCCGATTTTTTACCGTTCCGGGAAGCGGGAATAAAAATTTGATATCCCGGAAATTCCCGGGAGTAGGGATATTTTGAAAAGTTCAGATGTATTTTCATTCCCGGGAACGAAACCCTAGTTTGAGCACAATCTCACTATGGTAAAAAATGATGTGGCCAAAGGTTGTAAAATGTAAATACATGAATACATAACCTGAAAGGAAATTGGCTCTCAAGTGTAGCTGCCGAAACACACCGGTATGCGCTTGACATGAAATTCTATAGTTGATATGCAATCAGGCGGGTACTGCAATCAAAGTACCCTACCACCATGGCATGTCACATTTACTGTTTGGAAGCATTTCATTGCGTATTTTCACTAATTATTCATGATTGTTGAAGCGCTCGTGGTGTAGCATGATTAGCCGTTCTTAATCGATCGGCAAAGTTAAGCTACCACCGTCGTGGTCGGTACCTGGATGGGTGACCACCTAGTGGTATTTCAAATCGAGCGTTTCCGTGCTTCGGAAGGCACGTAAAGCCGTTGGTCCCGGTTATTACTTAATTGTGATAGTCTTTAAGCTAGTTGGGTGCCTGTGAGGCGGCTTGAAAAATTCCAACAGTAGGTTGACCACTAGCCTACCTCCACCAATTCGCAGTGGGCACGCGTGGTGTATTGCCCATTCCCTTTCACCCTCATTTGTGAAAGGAGGCTTGTGCTCAGCAGTGGGACATTATAGGCTGATGATGATGATTCATGATTGTTGTAAAAATTGTGCCATTCCTCATTAATTATGGCAGACATACCTGCGAATCGCTACCAACCACCACTGTTTTAGGCGATTTTCGTCTTTCGGAAACAAACGGGACTGTGCAACACAGGCATAATCAATAGTTTTATCAATTATTGGCCCTGCCGCGCTAGCAAATATATTATCAACGACAGCGATAGGACCTTATTCGCTGGTGGCGTCAACTGGTGGCCACAGAAACGATATCCCTCATTAGCTTGAGCTTTCGATGAAGAAAACATTGTGAAGTAACAATAATTCGCTGGTAAACTTTAATTTGTATTCCCTGACTGACTTTCTATTCCATAAGTTTTATGCAATTTCTGAGATTTCTAGTAGGTACTCAAACCTCAGCTCGTCTTTTGATATTGAGAAGGAATAGGATCGCTTGGCATAAAAATACTCGATTTTTTCTCGGCGACTGTATAATGTTTTCAAAATCTGTAAATACAGATATTATTTTATATTTATAAAAGACGGTCTCGTAAGAACGTTAGAAGTCAAGGTCCTTACTGACTCGTCCATCCTGCATATGGTGTCAAAAGAGCCACTTCACTTCTGGCTATGTGTACCTTCTGGCCTTATCATCACCTATCAAGATAAGATTCTGCATCACACAACTACAAAACCCGTTTCAGTTAAAGGATACCATTATGATGTTTCAGTAAGTTTATATAAGTATAAATGTATTTATAATTTGGAACTCACATTCAATCATTAGAAGTTATTTTTCTGTTACTGTATAAATAATATGATAAAGCCACTTAATATTACGGAAAGAAACAATTGCTAAAAAATTCACTACATATTATAAACATTGAAAAATACCCACATTTTCCTATTTAGTTGGAACTACTTTTAAAACAAAATAGCACAGAAAATATACAATAATTTTATAAGGTTAGGAACCGGTGGTCATCTATTCATATCACAGATGTCACGTGGTGGATCTATATAATCTCACACTTTCCGAGACATAAGATGGTACCACTGGAAAATTAATATAAACCATGAAATAATAAATGATCACGATAGAATAAGTACCTATTGAATTTAAGTACATCTAATATGAAGCGCTGACAATGTGATACTATTAATTTAATTATTGGGCTTAGTAAAAACTATTTGCATAAGCCGGCAGAGCGGGAATTTTATTTCAACATGTAAATATTCGATTGTATCTCATTCACACTCAAAACACACATTTACTTTGTATTAAAATAAATAAATAAATACAGTCGGCAACATCATTCACAGATCAAAATTACATATTCCGTATATTACGTTAATTATTTATTTTATCATGTTAAATACCTATAGTCACGGTACACACACTTTGGCACCGCTTAAAGATAAATAAATGTACTGGGGCATAAACATAGCTGATGCACAGTGGAACATTTGAATACCCCACTTCATGACGCAGAGTTTGGTATATTATCGCTAAAGGAAACTAAAAGGGATCATCCCTTTTGGATAGATTTTGAATACGTCAAAATCTCTAGTTTTAAAATACTAGTTACTCGGTCGCAGACAGTCTTACGATTACAAAATAGTACAGACCATAGAGTTAGAATATTAATAGAGCGACTGTACTAGAGTACGGGCCGTAAGCACGGGTACGGGAAAAATCCTTGAAACGAAGTGCGCGTACATAGTTTGAACGACTGAAATACATATAATGAATGCCAATATTGATACTTTTACCGTGAACAAATGACAAGGAATCCATATCGACATTTTGTCTGACTGTAAATTAACTAGTGTACAATATATCTGTGAATTGCTCACGCTTCGCACAAGGTAACGTTGTTAACGCTATCACTCTACAATATCCTAACTCTATGGTAGGTACATACATTACAAAGAGAGGCGGATAGCCTTGTATCGTAATGTCATCGAGGGTAGTAGGTAGACATGTCTGTGGTGGTCGCGAGTGGTACTTGCAGATGCAGGTGGTGGCGGTGACGTCAGCACGGGAGGGCGAGGGGCGAGGCGGTGGGGGTGGGAGTGGTGGTGGTGGGAGTGGGAGTAGTGGTGGTGGGGGGCGCCCACAGTGGGCAGGCCGCCTCGTTGGTCGGCTCCTCTTTGTGCGAACAGCGTCGCCGGACTAAACGCATGAGCCACGATAACTTTTCCGGGTCCGATAGTGTAGCCTACCGACAGTAAAGAACACAGCGTAAAATAGACAGTCAGATTAGTATATAATATTTCCCTTTCATAATAATCTATTTAAAAAATACTAATAATTTGAATAATTTTACCCACTCTAACTGAAGGCTACTTTCCTGAAAAAAACTAATTAGTCCGTCATTTACATTATCAAAAAATATTAGACACGTATTTTTTCTTTTGACAATTAAACAAAAAAATACGAGAATATCGTGTGTTGAAGTTCCGCGTGACGTCACGGTGTGGTACACTTTTTAGGAACAAGTGACGTCACGAGCCCCCACTCCCGAACTTAGTCGCGCTTTATCTTCGTCAATTGTTAATGATTTGGTAAAACAAAAAATACGTGTCCAATATTTTTTGATAATCTAACTGACGGACTAATTAGAATTATTATATTTTTACCCAGGCAACATCCCTATTATTGTATATGTATGACTTACCTCAATAGTGATGGACAGTACAAGTTGTAGCAGAGGCAACAGCAGCAAGTAAACACGGAACTTATACTCGTCAGGGTTCGATGTCATTTCTTGAATCTCCATGTAGTTAGAAAGCCATGACCACGGGCCCAACAAGAGTACTGTGACGAACACTGACTGTGTCACTAATGTTATCATCATAGAATCTGTGAAAATGTATAAATAAAATTAATGATCATCACAGAGAAGATCGGATACAGTTGCTTGTATTTGAAACCAATATTAATATTAGGCTTAAGAGGACGGCGAAGTCCGCCCGAAACTTCATTTCGAGATGCGTGCATAAATCGACCTGAATATCGCTATCTCTGTTTGGCTGAAAACAAATGCGCGCGAAACGCGATCATAGCACATCACATAAAGAAATGGATTCTTTACTCATGTGGCCACAGTACAAGTAAGAGGAACAGTACGTTTCATACAAACGGCCGAAACGCGTCTCATGCCTACACACCTAGAATCTCGGTACACAATTGTCACGACTCCTCCGCAGCTCTACGTACGGCACGGGATGCTCCCAAGTGTTTATTGATTTTGTTATTATAGCACAACAATATCAACTTTATTAATAAGTGTACCTATATTTGTTTAATATAGTGAATATCGAAAACGCAGACCAGTTTCTATGGAAATCTAGCTAGTATTTTTATTAAATAAAATTGTGACCTAGAACTAATTAAAGTTCCATTTTCTTTCTAATTCTTAATTAGCAGCTATATAAAAAAAAAAAAAACGGAGTACAATTCTCAAATTACATTAGAACCACAGTCAGTAGGCAGCCCTTTCGCACGTTTGCCCACCGAGCAAAAATAGGTAATCATCTCAAGGACACTGCCGAGCCAACATACTGTTCTTCTTACATATTATACTGTGACGCGGTGCAACAGCACGTACTTGTGACACAGATTAGTTAATAGTTACTAGCCCTTCCATGCGTGGGTAGGTAGTATGTACCTACCTATATCTAATACTCATAATGGCTTGAAGGCACATCAAAGTTCCTATTAGTCAAGATGTTTACTTTTTTTGGAGAATCGATAGTGAATAGTTACATCTAAATATTATTATTATTATTTTAGCAGCAATTTAAGTCTGTAACGCAACGCTTTTTATTTAAAATTAAAGCTTTATAAAATGAATCTCTAATGATTACTAGCGCTACTTAATTTTAAGGTTTTGCATGGGATATTACCTATACATATAAGGTCCTAATAAATAAGTGAACTTCCTCATGAGGGATGAATGTATAGGTCATTAGTAATCAAAAAATAATATTAGAAAAAAAAACCGAGGGAAAAAAAAATTTTTTTCTTTGACTTGCATACAATAACTCTCCATACAAGTCAAAGAAAAAATTTTTTTTTTCCGCTCGGATTTTTTTTCATCCCGGGAACGAGAATAAATTGCGGGGGAAAGCTAATAAACCATATACTTACAATTAGCACAGAATGGCTGCCGGAAAGGCCAGCCTTTTGCATACACACAAGCCATGATCAAATACTGGAACGATGAGATAATAAAGATGACAGTGTTCTCCCAACACAAGACTTGCTCATTTTTTGCGCCACTTTCCATTGGTGTATACCTGAAATATGACATGTTCATTTATTTACTTGCGTGAGGCGCTAGTGTAGCGTGGGTCACTAGGAATATCAAATGTATGTATTCTGTTCATCGTCGCAACACTGGAGGCATAATCACACCATCATAATCATAATGAAGCCGAATACTCCGGTGTACATCCCGCCTTCACTACACCACTACGGTGAAGGACATTGTGGAGTAAAACTATTAGTAACGGTAGACGTAGGTAGGTGACGGTTTTTATTTCAAAATCTAAATGCCGATTGCAATAACTCAAAAATTAAGGGAGAGTATTTTTTTTTCAAAATTCTGCTTCTTCCTCACAATATGAACAAAATTATGTATGACAGTCTTGCTCACAAGTTGCTAGAAATTATCCATAATATTATTTTATATTTTCCTTGACCATGGTTTTATCCTGCGTAAAGTTTGACGAGGTAGAGCAGATCTCGCAGGACCTCATTATGTTTAGCCATAAAGAATTAGCTCTTAGCATTCTGACAAAAATTACAGGTCAATTTTGTTATTTCTAGCAACTTGTGACCAAGATTGTCATATATAATTTTGTTCGTATTGTGAACTAGATACAGAAAAAGAAAAATGAAAAAATCTAGAGACGCGGAAGCGTGTCAAGCCAAGTGATAAATTTTTTACGAAAATACATTTTTTTTTTTCATTTTTTTAGGGCATTTTTATTTTCTTCAAAATTCGTCTTGGGGTTCCTCTTTCAGCGTGTTTCTCTAAGATCTGTAGTTCAGAAGTTGCCCTCACTGGCTGGAAAATATTCATATATTTTCCTGTATACTTCAGCTTTATGCCTTAGCTGCAAAGCGCCGGGAATGTTGTCATACCTAGAGACACTTACCATGGCTGCGAGTAAAGCAGGTAAATAGCTAGCAGCTGCGTAGCCAGCACGAGCAACACTTGCGCGAGCAGCGGGACGACGCTAGACAGTGCTACCAGCGACACCGGCGGCGAGCGACGCGTCAGCGACGGTCCCGGCGCCGCTCGACCCAGCGACAGCGCCAGGAATGTTGTTAGTACCAGATCTATGTACAGGAACTGGTTGTTACCGAGGATCGAGAAGAACTGAAAGCAAGGTGACACTTATTGAATTTTTCAACTGAACATGGATGTTCAAATCCTATAGAATAGCGAAATATTCTTAAGGAAACTGGGGGCCGGTTAACTTTAACCGTATACATATATAGATTGGAAAAAAAACTATATGCTGCGAATCAAATTAGTCGATGTGTTAAATAAAAAAGAATCTTCCCGTTTTATTACGCCATTCCATAATGTCGTTTAGGACCAAATCCTGGGATGTAATGATTCATGAGAACTCCATTTAGCATCGCTCCACTATACCAAGTTAGGGAAAAAACTTGACGTGACTGTGAAAAACGACATGGATTGTGTGGCAGCACTCAGACTGTAGGATCCAAACATTCCAAAATCCATAGTGATGTGGCTCCAATGGCCGCACTCCAACTCATCGTGAATACGAATTTCGCGCGCCGCGTGGCCTCACTCCACGCCGAACTGCTCTTGAGTGTGAAAACCGGAATCCATTTTGAGCCCATTCGGCCTGGCGCCGTAGTCACGATCGCACACGTCTGTGGATTGCGTCGCTCTGTCGCGTGTCATTTCGTATTTCAGTAAAATGTTTAAATAATTCTACGCTGCATTAACCACCCTTTTGTGTCCATTTACGCTTTGGTTTTTAATTTTTAATAATAATACAAGCACTATCCATGTGGATTATTGATTCACAAAACTTCACTCGATTAACAAAATGATCTTGTGAACTGTAAAATAGTATTGCACAAATAAAAGCCAAACATAGTCAGATTGTCCAAACAAATTAACTTTTCTGAGTTTCTTGCCGGATTCTTCTCAGTTGAAGGCCGAGTGTCGAACCGGTGGTAACTTCAGTAAATGTGACCTTCATAAGTGCCCTAAATAGAATAAATGGCTTTGACTTTGACAACTGTCGAAAAAAAGGAGTGGTATCGCTCCGAGCAGTGATCGTGAGTGTGATAAGAATTTGGACGTCGTCCACCGATGTGCAGCGCCGTCAAATGGAGTTCTCGTGAATGGGGACCTAACGACAAACTAAAGGAAAAGTCTCAGCTTTAATAAAATTATGTTATATATCTTTTTTATACACGCCAATTTCAAGAAAATACAAAATGATTAAAGTACAAAAATAATTATTATTAATACAAAGTACAGTATTGTGTGTGTAGTGTAAAATTAAAAATGCTGTTTGCCTACTGCCGTTATTAAACGCACGGAAATAAAGTCGTAATTTAACACATCGAATGGTACGAACGGACGACGTATGCGTTCAAATTTCGACTCTATTTCCGTGCGTTACGTACGAAATTTGAATGGAAAGACGCCCGTGCCATGTCCGCGCCCGAGACAGCTCCTATGTGGCTTGGGCCATAGTCAACTGTACCAGCGATTTGTTCGCCCGCTTCGGGTCATTCACACAGCGCACATCACATATATTTCTTATGAATTCTTATAACCTATAAATTCATCCTATACATATGTGTGTAGTTGTCTGCATGTTCGATCCTAGACTGACATAGGTAGCACTTAGTGTAAAAATACTTACATTGTATAGAATAAGAATGGAAAAGAACTGTATCAGCGAGTAGAGAGCCATGTATTTGAAGATAGCGAAGGATGTGCTCAGCGCGCATCGACCTTCCAGAGCGAGAAGTTTCACGCATCTTATATTCTGCTCTTGAGAAGTGAATGGAGCCGCAACTGTTATAACACAAAAGAAAAAATATATAGCTGTAAAATAAAGACATGAAATTGAAAAAAAATACATAAAGCAATATTTCGGTACTTTACGAAAAGGGCCACATTTTTATACTCCTAAGGTAGCAAACAAGCATTCAGGCCGCCTGAATTCACCTCCTTATATTTACTATGAAATTACGTCCATTAGCCCACCCCAGGGTGTTAGGTTTTAAGAGGGTTTAGTACGTAATAACGCACAATGCCGCAATATTCCAGGTTTTCGGTGTGACACTACTCAGTTATATTAATAGTTATTCATTTGCGTTGTCGTAAATCCAATAGGAAATTTATTTTTTTACTTTTCACATAGGAAAAAACATTAAATTGACTGTTTGTTATTTAGTTTGGAGTAGTTCTTTGAGAGACCTTTTTTGAATTTTACGGAACATGCTGTCTTTGCAGTCAAATCGGTATTAAAGTACTTGAAACAAAAAAATACAAAAATACATGTTAAAAAGACCATATTGTCTTCTATTTTTCTAATAAATAACATCATAACGTTTTGTACATTTTTGTTATGAAAATGACAAAACAATACCGCGTAAAAATTAAGATTTTTATCGATGTTTAGCGCTGTTTTTAATATGGAAATCGAATGTCAAACTTCATAATTACTATTTATTAATACGTAGCAGTTAATGCTTCAAATTATTACATTAAAAAAATCCGTAAAAATGTTATAATTATTTTATACCGAATATTTTAAAACTGCTATATAAATCGATTGCGGAGGCCACGGCTCGGCAGACCCGGCTCCGCCGTCTCAGAGAGAGGACGTATCGCTCTGTTTTCCGCGCGCTAAGTTCGCCAACATATTATTACGGTTGAGAGTATTGCTACAATCGCCCGCATTATAGCGCGCTCTTACCACTTATGATACTTGGGTTGATAAGTTAAGTTATATTGATAAAAGGTAACTGTTTCTTAAATTACGTTACGCCAGTAACTGTTTTGAATAATAAGCTGACAAATATTCAAAATTAGTTTTTTTTTTGTTATTGTTAATAAATGTCTTCTACCGGAAATCATCGCCTAGAAAGGCACGATCGATCAATGCCAGTCAGAAGTAATGGATAAATATCAAATATAAGGGCGGCCTTATGTTTGAAAATTCCTCCGTTTATATACACTAATCGTAATACCTACTATAAAAGAAAAGATTTGTATTTTTGTATGTTTGTAATTTCAATAAATTTCAAAAACGACTGTACCGTTCTTTCACCACTAGAATGCATGTTACCTATCATGTCACTTAGTAAAATAGGCAATATTATATTAAGTGATATTTTGGCTACGGTAACCGCTTACCATCAGGCGGGCCGTATGCTTGTTTACCGACTTTGTGGTATAAAAAAAATATATATTTGAGGTCATAAAAAAGTGTCCACCATTATGAACTATTTAGTTAACTACTCGTCCGATTGCTCTCAAAATTGATATTTGAGAGACCCTTGGCCCATATAACATGAATATTTGGTCAAAATTGAAAAAAGTGCCCGCCAAAATGTCCGCCATTTTGAACTATTTAATTACTGGTCCGATTGCTCCCAAAATTGAGATTTGAGAGGCCTTGGAATTACAAAACACGAATCTTTCTTCATAATCCAAAAAAGTGTCCGGCATTTTGAATTATTTTGTTACTGGTCCGATTGCTCTCATAATTGATATTTGAGAGACTCTTGGACGATATAACAGGAATCTTTGCTCAAAATTGAAAAAAGTGTCCGCCATTTTGAACTATTTAATTACTGGTCCGATTACTCTCAAAATTGATAATTGAGAGACCCTTGGCCCATATAACATGAATAATTTCTCAAAATTGAAAAAAGTGTCCGCCATTATGAAATATTTTGTTACAGGTCCGATTGCTATCAAAATTGATATCTGAGAGACTCTTGGACCTTATAACATGAATCTTTGCTCAAAATGGAAAAAAAGTGTCCGCCATTTTGAACTATTTCGTTACTGGTCCGATTGCTATCAAAATTGATACTCGTATTTGAGAGACCCATGGGACATATAACATGAATCTTTGCTCAAAATGGAAAAAATGTGTCCGCCATTTTGAACTATTTATTTAATGGTCCGATTACTCTCAAAATTGACATTTGAGTGACCCTTGGGACATATAACATGAATCTTTGCTCAAATTTGAAAATAGTGTCAGCCATTTTGAACTATTTTGTTACTGGTCTGATTGCTCTCAAAATTGATATTTGAGAGACTCTTGGACCATATAACATGAATTTTTGCTCAAATTTGAAGAAAAGTGTCCGCCATTTTGAACTATTTTGTTACTGGTCTGATTGCTCTCAAAATTGATATTTGAGAGACTCTTGGACCATATAACATGAATCTTTGCTCAAACTTGAAGAAAAGTGTCCGCCATTTTGAACTATTTTGTTACTGGTCTGATTGCTCTCAAAATTGATATTTGAGAGACTCTTGGACCATATAACATGAATCTTTGCTCAAAATTTAAAAAAAGTGTCCGCCATTTTTAACTATTTAGTAACTGGTCCGATTGCTCTCAAAATTGATAATTGAGAGACTCTTGGACGATATAACATGAATCTTTGCTCAAAATTGAAAAAAGTGTCCGCCATTTTGAACTATTTAATTACTGGTCCGATTACTCTCAAAATTGATAATTGAGAGACCCTTGGCCCATATAACATGAATAATTTCTCAAAATTGAAAAAAGTGTCCGCCATTTTGAAATATTTTGTTACAGGTCCGATTGCTATCAAAATTGATATCTGAGAGACTCTTGGACCTTATAACATGAATCTTTGCTCAAAATGGAAAAAAGTGTCCGCCATTTTGAACTATTTATTTAATGGTCCGATTACTCTCAAAATTGAAATTTGAGTGACCCTTGGGACATATAACATGAATCTTTGCTCAAAATTTAAAAAAGTGTCCGCCAGTTTGAACCATTTATTTACTGGTCCGATTACTCTCAAAATTGACATTTGAGAAACCCTTGGGACATATAACATGAATCTTTGCTCAAAATTGAAAAAAGTGTCCGCCATTTTGAACCATTTAGTTACCGGTCCGATTGCTCTCAAAAATGATATTTGAGAGACCCTTGGCCCATATAAAATGAATCTTTGCTCAAAATTGAAAAATGTGTCCGCCATTTTGAATATTTTGTTAAAGGTCCGATTGCTATCAAAATTGATTTTTGAGACACTCTTGGACCATATAAAATGAATCTTTGCTCAAATTTGAAAAAAGTGTCAGCCATTTTGAACTATTTTGTTACTGGTCTGATTGCTCTCAAAATTGATATTTGAGAGACTCTTGGACCATATAAAATGAATCTTTGCTCAAATTTGAAGAAAAGTGTCCGCCATTTTGAACTATTTTGTTACTGGTCTGATTGCTCTCAAAATTGATATTTGAGAGACTCTTGGACCATATAACATGAATCTTTGCTCAAACTTGAAGAAAAGTGTCCACCATTTTGAACTATTTTGTTACTGGTCTGATTGCTCTCAAAATTGATATTTGAGAGACTCTTGGACCATATAACATGAATATTTGCTCAAAATTGAAAAAAGTGTCCGCCATTTTGAATATTTTGTTAGAGGTCCGATTGTTATCAAAATTGATTTTTGAAACACTCTTGGACCATATAAAATGAATATTTGCGACACTCTTGGACCATATAAAATGAATATTTGCTCAAATTTGAAAAAAGTGTCAGCCATTTTGAACTATTTTGTTACTGGTCTGATTGCTCTCACAATTGATATTTGAGAGACTCTTGGACCATATAAAATGCATCTTTGCTCAAATTTGAAGAAAAGTGTCCGCCATTTTGAACTATTTTGTTACTGGTCTGATTGCTCTCAAAATTTATATTTGAGAGACTCTTGGACCATATAACATGAATCTTTGCTCAAAATTTAAAAAAGTTTCCGCCATTTTGAACTATTTAGTAACTGGTCCGATTGCTATCAAAATTGATTTTTGAGAGACTCTTGGACCATATAAAATGAATCTTTGCTCAAATTTGAAGAAAAGTGTCCGCCATTTTGAACTATTTTGTTACTGGTCTGATTGCTCTCAAAATTGATATTTGAGAGACTCTTGGACCATATAACATGAATTTTTGCTCAAAATTTAAAAAAAGTGTCCGCCATTTTGAACTATTTAGTAACTGGTCCGATTGCTATCAAAATTGATTTTTGAGAGACTCTTGGACTATATAAAATGAATCTTTGCTCAAACTTGAAGAAAAGTGTCCGCCATTTTGAACTATTTATTTACTGGTCCGATTGCTCACAAAAATGATATTTGAGAGACTCTTGGCCCATATAACATGAATCTTTGCTAAAAATTTAAAAAAGTGTCCGCCATTTTGAACTATTTTGTTAGAGGTCCGATTGCTATCAATATTGATTTTTGAAAGATTCATGTTATATGGTTCAAGAGTCTCTCAAACATCAATTTTGATAGCAATCGGACCTCTAACAAAATAGTTCAAAATGGCGGACACTTTTTTTCAATTTTGAGCAAAGATTCATGTTATATGGTCCAAGAGTCTCTCAAACATCAATTTTGAGAGCAATCAGACCAGTAACAAAATAGTTCAAAATGGCGGACACTTTTTCAATTTTTTGCACACATTCATGGTATATGGTACAATAGTCTCTCAAATATCAATTTTGATAGCAATCAGACCTCTAACAAAATAGTTCAAAATGGCGGACACTTTTTTTAAATTTTGAGCAAAGATTCATGTTATATGGTCCAAAGGTCTCCTATACAGGTTGTTGTTTTGGTCGGCGACAAGCGACCCAGGAGCGGTAGTACACAATATATATTCCCCAAAAATGGACTTAATTCCATTAAATACTGTAAATATGTTGAGAAATACCTTATTCAATTTGAAATAAAATTACCGCAAAGTATGGTTACTAGACACGTGGACAGACTAGAGCTAGGCACAAGCCGCCATCGCCCCACCCCTTTACTCCCTCGTACTCCCGTTGAGTATTATGTCTACAATTTAGCTTATTACATGATTTTCAAAATTTTATTTTTTTAATTTTTATTATTAAAAAAAAAACGTATTTTTTTTATATTTTTTTTAGCACCAGTATCATTTGTATTATCGACCCTGAGTCGCTCGTCGCTGACCAAAACAACGACCTGTATATCAATGAGACAAAATTTGATAAGAATCGGTCAAGCCGTTTCTGAGGAGTTTTATTACAAACTCCGTGACAGGAGACTTTTATACAGGATGGATACGACAATACGACAATAAATGAAACCATGTAAAGTACTCATGTATACGATCAACTTTTACAATCGGACCAACTTGGAAATCGCAAAAAAAAACATCATCAATTTTGAGAGCAATCAGACCAGTAACAAAATAGTTCAAAATGGCGGACACTTTTTCAATTTTTTGCACACATTCATGGTATATGGTACAAGAGTCTCTCAAATATCAATTTTGATAGCAATCAGACCTCTAACAAAATAGTTCAAAATGGCGGACACTTTTTTTCAATTTTGAGTAAAGATTCATGTCATATGATCCAAGAGTCTCTCAAATATCAATTTTGACAGCAATCAGACCAGTAACAAAATAGTTCAAAATGGCGGAGATTTTTTTTCAAATTTGAGCAAAGATTCATGTTATATGGTCCAAAGGTCTCCTATATATCAATGAGACAAAATTTGATAAGTATCGGTCAAGCCGTTTCTGAGGAGTTTTATTACAAACTCCGTGACAGGAGACTTTTATACAGGATGGATACGACAATACGACAATAAATGAAACCATGTAAAGTACTCATGTATACGATCAACTTTTACAATCGGACCAACTTGGAAATCGCAAAAAAAAACAAAGGAAACCGGCCAAGTGCGAGTCGAACTCGCACACGGAGGGTTCCGTGTAATATTAACTAACTCTGCTATAAAAAAAAAACGCCAAAAATATTGAATGAAAGGTAAATTGCGGTTTACGTATTATGACGTATTAAAAAAAAAACTACTTACTAGATCTGTTTCAAACCAATTTTTTGGTGGAAGTTTGATCATTTTTGAAGACCTATCCATAGATACCCCACAAGTATGGGTTTGATGAAAAAAAATTTTTTGAGTTTCAGTTCTTAGTATGGGTTCTTAGTTCTTAGTACTAACCCCAAAAATTTATTGTCTTTTTTCTATTTTTGTGTGAAAATCTTAATGCGGTTCAGAGAATACATTTACTTACCAAGTTTCAACAGTATTGTTCTTATATATTCGGAAAAAAGTGGCTGTGACATACGTACGGACAGCCAGACAGACAGACATGACGAATCCATAAGGGTTCCGTTTTTTGCCATTTGGCTACGGAACCCTAATTACTGCTTTTCATACAATTCTCATGAAATTTTGTGTGTATATTCAGTAGGTCTTAGAATAGGACTTAAACTATTATTCATACCCATAGGGGAGCCGGGCCGGGTCGCTATTATAATTATATTAATAATAATATTGAATTATTTTAAGATAACCAGATAAAAGTTTAATTAGATAAATTAGGTATATAGGTACCTGAACTACATTGTTTACTAGTGTAAAAAAAATGTATCCAGTACATTGTACTATATAACTACATAATTATAACCTAATTCAACCTACCAGATACCTTGTTTATAATATTATAGTTTTACATCGACATGAAGCCATACTGAAGTATCAAAACAATAACGCGCGCAGTATGTTGGCGGAGGAGCCGCACCAATGTTGGCCCCGCGTTGACTCGGCTTGGCGCTGGCAAATACCTAAACTCGAGCGCGGCCGGTTAGCTTATATGCTCTTAAACAGTATCGCACATTGGCCATTGTTTTTAGGTTTTCCTCCCCACCTGAAAAGTAACTACATACGCCAACGCGCGCCGAATAGAATCGCTCGTGCGCATTGCGCAGCTCAGTCGACGTGAGGAAGCGGATGTTTTACTATTCTGTTTTTGTAGGTATCTTTCAAAATTAATGAAGAAACTGTTGACAACAGTTATCGCCAGATGGACGCGTTCGGCTGTAGTCAACGCCAGGCTGTCAGACACATGTCACATTTTCTCAGATCTTTGACATAAAGTATTTTTTTAGGGACAACAGGTTAATAAAAGCACATGTCTAAAATATTACCTGAAGCGTCAGCCTCTGAGAGTGATATGCCAACATGAGCGGCTTTGAGCGCGCCGCAGTCGTTGGCCCCGTCGCCGCACATGCCCACTATCAGCTCCTCGTCCTGCAGCGCTGACACCAGCTGGGTCTTCTGGTCGGGGCCGAATCGTCCGAACACCATACCTGAATATTACATTTGACATTTTGATCAAGCAAGGTTGACCGTTTCTATGAAAAGATTGCATGTTTTTTCGCGATTTCATTGTTGTTCCAAACGGGTTGGGTCCATTTGGGTTTTTAAAGCAGGGCAGGTAATTTAAAATTAGCCCTGTATAGGATTCACATATTTATTAATAACCGAATGTACAGTAGTACCCAACTGATAAGGTGCGTCGTGAATCTTCGTTCGCACAGAAGAGAAAGTATGGCCCCGAAGATTAACGAAAGAATGCTTAAAAACTATAAGGTTCATAATACACTGCAGCTGTTAGTTCCGTCTCACTCGCAAGTCACACCCCTCCACACGGCGCGCACTAACATGGCGGCAGCTGCCGACCAAAAGCGGTCTCCCGCGCTTCGAAAATGTATCATCTGTAGCATCGGTAAGCCATATCAGTAAGCCATATCAGTTGGGTACTACTGTAATGCATTATACATGCACAACCGATACTGGAAATTGTAGGATTATTATAAACTACCTGTCCCGCGCGGTTTCACCCGCATTCCCAAGAGATCGTTTGTTTTCCCGGGATAAAAAGTATCCTATGTGTTAATCAAGAACATATTCTATCTGTGTGCCGAATTTCATTCAAATCCGTTTAGTAGTTTTTGCATGAAAGAGTAACAAACAAGCATACATACAAACTTTCGCATTTATAATATTAGTAAGGATTATATTAATTGTAGCAAGTATCCCTCGTCATTATTTCAACCTAATCTAATGAATATGACATGTATCCTAAAAAAAATACTCTCTACAGAAACAGCTCAATTGGTTGAACCTGTGGGTCCAACATTACTTAGACTACAGACTTACTAAGATGTATTACAAAATCTTACCTTTACTTAATACTTCGGGCATAATTTCTTGGTAGTGGGCGCGAATAACTGCCCATGTTTTACCTTCTAACGCCAACACATAACCATCAGGAGGCACCTTCGGAAATCCACATTGTGGCCCACTTTCACCGACCACCTATAAAATTAAATTATTAAAATATTGACCCTTCATCCATTCATAGCCAACGACGTCTATTTAGTTCAAAGAGTGTCAGTAAAATACGTTGGCTGATTGGAAGATAAATTAATTCCTGATAATTCATTTTATATTAGTAAAGAGTCATTTAAACTTAGCTTGGTTATAGTATTATATTTAAAACTGTAAAATAAAAGATATGACAATAAAATAAATAAATTAAATGTTGACTTACTTCCGTATAAATCTGAGGACGTGAGTCGATAGTTTGTTGCGGTCCCATTGTGATCAATATAATTTTCTGATGTGGCTGAACCATGTAACATCCGCGCGCCACTGACATTGCAGTCATTATATTGTCACCTGAAAATTATAAATAGGTACTGATGAAGATGAAAATTATACAAAGAAATTGAGTGCCGCCTGTCAGTGAGGATTTATGTGCGTGGTGTCCTACCCTATACCCTACCCTACTCTATGTAAGAACCTTCAACAAAGTAGAAATCTTGAAAAAAATATGGATGAAATCGGTAAAGTCGTTCTCAAGCTATGGCGTGCGTGACCAAGGGAAATAGGGATACATTTTTATATAATTAGGTACTTATCCTAACTAAGCAGAGCTTGTGCTATGGAAACTGTTAGATTACATGTTTTTTTTTAATATTCATCATCATCATCAGCCTATGATGTTCCACTGCTGAACTCCTTTCACAAATGAGGGTGGCGGAATGGGCAGATACTCCACCACGCGTGCCCACTGCGGATCGGTGGAGGTAGGCTAGTGGTCAACCTACTGTTGGATTTTTTCAAGCCGCCTAGGAGGCATCCAACTAGTTTAATAACTATCACAATTAAGTGATAACCGGGACCAACGGCTTTACGTGCCTTCCGAAGCACGGAAATTATTATTAGTCATTAACTTTAATTTTATTTATATTGGCAACATTTATTTCTAATACGGCACTACTTCTAAACTATGTAATAGGAAATAGATTTCTATAAATAATAATGATTCAAGGAGATAAGTTTTATACATACCTGTAACCATAATCTGTCTCATGTTAGCGTCGTGTAGTTCTTTTATCACTTGAGTGGTTTCGGGTTTCAGGCTATTTTGCATGACTAGAAAGCCTAGGAAGACCATATCACACTCTAAAGTCTCTCTTTTGATTCTCTGTGCGTCTACCCACTTCATTTTACGGTCCAACTTCTTATGAGCGAGTCCGATTACACGGAAACCATTCGATGTGTACTCATTCAATGTGGTACTGAAGTTATCTGGCAGCGTATCCGCATTGCACATACCTGCAACCTTGGAATGTTATGATCTTGATGAGATGGGACTTTTATTGCAATATTTTATTTGCATTGGTCAAATTCTATCATTTACAGGGTGATATCGAATAGATACACAGTACTTGCAGGGCTGGAATACTACAATGCAATTAAAATCATACTGTTTATGCAGTACACAGACAGGAAAAGGACATGGATAGTGAACTCTTCATTATATCTGTCCTTTTCTTGTCTCTTTAGATTGTTTTGATCACTTCAAGATAGTATAATGTCAGTCTTTGATATCAGGCATTGTTTTGCCGTTCCGTAAGTCAATCAAGGCTCGAGTCAAGTTTTGAGTCGAAATTAAAAAAAAAAAAATTTGGTACTTGCACCAATGACATTAGGTTTATTTTCGACTAACATGATCCATTCTGCATACTTGAACTGAGGTTTGATCTCGTTCTATGATACATACCTAAGAGTCAATACTCCCTTTGCAATTTGAAATCAAATATTGGGATTTTATTTAACTAGATTCAAACAATTTTGAGTAAGAAGAATGTAAATATGAGTAAAAGCATAAATAAAATTTACTTCCTTACAAAAATAATCCAAATGCATACTCGTATCTATAAAAGTACAAATAAACTTACCTTCTCAGGTGCACCTTTGACAAAGTATATCATTTGAGGTTGCCCAAGTACCCTCGCTATAACGCCCATTGATTGCTGGGACGATGAGAAATGGAACCGTCTCAGTAAACCAACCTAAACAAATAAATATACTTAACGCATGTGAAGTATTTTGTTCATTCATAGTGCAGTCGGGAATTGCGTGACAATGAACTTCAACAAAAAAGCGAAATATAAATTTGCTCGGTAAGTCGAAGTGTAGTCACATCACTCAAAAAATAAGGAAGAAAAGCATTTAATTTCGAGACCTCAGTAACAGTTGTTGAGCGTGTTTAGGTGTATAGATTATCTGGGTGACCGAACTTTAAGATCTCAAAACATACAATAGGATATAAAAGACTTGTCCTGACTAATCTATCAAAGGACAGCCTTGACACTGACGTTAAAAACTTGAAATTATTAATATAGATTATTTTTAAGGGTTTGGATTTTTGGAATTTCGATCCCTGAGGTAAAATAGGGGGATACGGTTGAAACCGTGGTGCGGAATGCTAGCTAGAAAAAAATATTTACCTCATAAGGCATCTCCATAGTAAACGGGTCATAATTATCTAAGGTTTGCAATTCTTCGTCTTGTGCTGAAGGTGGCTTCACTATCGCCGGTGTCAGGTTATCATAACGCGTATTTTCTGGTCCGGGTTCCTCAAGTACCTGTCAAGATAACACCAATTTATCAAATAACGTATTCATTCATGATTTAGAGAAACATCGAGAAATATTATCGTCACATTCTATTTTATGATAGTATTTATATCGTATCAAGAATTTACGACCGATCGAATTGATTGCAATGATGGAGTATAATATAACATTAAAAAAACATGCAATTGAGATTGTTCGCATTCAACATGATTTGTTTTATTGTTTTTATGTGGTTTGTGTTCTCTTCACACAAGGCTATCTGATCTCAAACGAAGCAGAGTTTGATAAAAAAAATCCGACAAAGTGCTCATGGTGTAGCATGAATAGCATGATTAGCCGTTCTTAATCGATCGGAAAAGTTAAGGACGAGTATTTCGCCTAGTGTTATTTCAAATAAAGCGTTTCCGTGCTTCGGAAGGCACGTAAAGCCGTTGGTCCCGGTTATCACTTAATTGTCATAGTCGTTAAATTAGTTGGGGTCCTCCTAGGCGGCTTGAAAAATTCCAACAGTAGGTTGACCACTAGCCTACCTTCACCAATCCGCAGCATGCGTGGTGGTATTGCCCATTCCATTTCACCCTCATTTGTGAAAGGAGGCCTGAGCTCAGCAGTGGGACATTATAAGCTGATGATGATGATGAATCAGACAAATGACGTACAAATCCTAAATACAAACTTACCCATTGAGTAAATTCAAACATCTTCAAGTCAAGAGGGTCGCCCTTTAGTTGTCCCTGTATACTAGTGAGTGAATGGCAGGACGCAAGCGCTTGTACCAGAGGGCTTGTAGCAGGCAACGCGTTTACTTCTACAACACACTCTCCGAATTTCTTCGATCCATGTGATGGTATCACTGCATAGAAGTCTAAACCATCTTCAGTTAATGTACCCGTCTAGAAAAATTACATATTGTTACCATTATCGGATTAGGATGTAACATAGCTTCCCAAAAATGTATGTATCTTCTTTATAAGCGATACGATAAGATGGAGTAAAAAAAATATGGCTATTTAAATGTTTTGCCGGTTAGTAATGAATTGCACTCAGTTTCTAGTACGTACAGATTCGATAGACAATAAACATAGTCCTAACTCATATTATAAATACGAAAGTGAGTTTGTTTGTTACGCCTTCATGCCATAACTACCCAACGGATCACGATGAAATTTGGCACGCAGATAGCCTATGGTATGGAGAAGGACATAGGCTACTTTTTGTCCCGGGAACGGGGATAAAACTGCGGGGGATAGCTAGTTTACTATAAATAGAGACTTCTAGGCTTTATAAAGGTCGGTCAGCAAGACTTAATCCGCCAAACTTCTGTAAGCTTCTGTAAGTCTAGTAATAACAATGGATTATTTATCTAGAATATAGATTTTGCTAACATCAGTATTAAGGGTTCCTTATAACCCTTCTTTTTTCACGATTATTCTTTCAAGGAATTTAAAGTTCATTATAAGATACAGACCGACCTTCATCTAGAATTTTAGAATATCAACGCCTAAAAATTTAAGAGAAAATTTTCTGAATCTTGTTTACCTTATCAAAACACATGACTTGTAATTTTCCGCATATAATTATCCTAGGTGGCGATACGCAGAATATTTTGTTTTTGCGCAAGCGTTGTTGACTGTAGACGATTCCGGCCGTCATGGCGGCGGGCAGCGCAGGCGGCACCACTATTGTGATTATGTCTAACGTACGCAGCATTATTGTGCCTATTTCACTCTGTAAATAATATCAAACAAACTTCAATGGCTAATTAAGTTTTATGTTAAATATGAAAATACGCACATAATATGTCAGTTAGTTCCGTGTGTGTTTTTGTAATGTTGTTACTTGCTTATGTTTATTATTGTATTATATCAATGGAAAGTAAGAAAATATAAGTTATATTTTCTACAGTAACGATTACTTTCTTTCATTTTATTTTTATTATCACATTTTTGTAAAACCTGAGAAATTAAGTAACACGGACTTGGAGCTAGGTAGTTACACTTCGAATTATGACGTAATATTTTTAACCCGTACTTTATAATGAAGAAAAAACTGGCTAAGTGCACGTCGGGGTTGTCGGGTCACGCACTGTGTAGGGTTCCGTAGTTGCCCGACACAATGTGCGGACTAAGAAGGGGACCATTTACTTTCAGTTTTACACAACTAACAATTTCATCAAAGTAATTTTCAATGGAAATTTTCCGTTTTACTTCAAGTAAATTTTATTATGTTAACATTTGTTTGACTAGCGTCGGGAAATCTTCAAAGACCGCCCTGAGAGGGAGCGGCCAGGTTATGCCGGACTTTCACCTATGCCAAATTACAGCTGTCTAATACAAAGAGTATCTGCGCTAAGCCGTGTACAGACGGACGGACATAGCGAAACTATAAGGGATCCTTGTTGACTACGGAACCCTAAAAAAGTAAGACTAGTTGACTCTTAAAATGTAACTTACCCCTCTCTGAACATACAACCAAATAGAGTAAGCCATTCCAACTGCAGCAATACAGAACATGAAAATGACGAATTTAACAGCATCTTTGTAGAATTGGAAGCCAAATTGTTTAGGGAAAAGAATGCTCTTTATAAGCTCTCCTTTTGCCGTATAAAAACCAGTGCGTACCACTTTAGCCAATACCTGGAAACAAGTTGGTATTATAATAAAAAATATATTCTATGAAATGATGAGTCAATACAAATTGTTTGTACTACCTGATTGTTGCCGTAAAATCTTGTTTGAATGACGTGGGTGCCGGCAAATAGTGTATGCCGTTTGTGTCCCTCTGTAGAGAATACCTCGGGTGATGAACACGGCGGGCCTTTCATTACGGGCACGCTCTCGCCTACAAATATAATCAAACATTAGAATCACGAAATGGTTAAAGTGCAAAGTGCGAAAATATTATTAGGCAACTCACGTAATAGAGCACTAGCGGGAATCTGTTAAATCTCAATTTGATTCTTCGGATAATGGAAAAAATCAGCCTTTCTCCTTAATTTTAAATTTGGCAACCAAATCCTAATTAGATCTTACTTTTGCCAGTGTCGAGTTATATTATAATTTCTAGTTACAATAAATCACTTTCACATAGTCCCATTGTTAGTCACCGTGCATAAAAGTCATGTTTTAGTAAAATGGTGGCCACTTTTCTAAAACTTTCAGGAAATTTTGACACAACTTGAAAAGACACGATACACAATTGATCTTTATTGGATAAAACACCACCGATAATCCTAACTAATATTATAAATGCGAATGTGAGTTTGTTATGCATTCACGCCTCAACTACTCAACCGATCATCATGAAATTTGGCATGCAGATAGACTATGGTATGGATGGAGAAGGACATATGCTACTTTTTATCCCGGGAACGCGGATGAAACCGCGGTGGACTGCTAGTATGCAAATAAACGAGAAAGTCATCAAATCGGCCCTTAGTAGGATAGAATAGTGGGATAGGTGTTTACCTGTGAGCATACTCTCATTGACAATACAAGTGCCAGTTAGCAGCATGGCGTCGCACGGCATGACGCATCCGTCGGGAGGCAGCACCAGCACGTCCCCGGGCACCAGCCGGCCCGCGTTCACCACACACTCCTCGCGACCCATGCGCGTCGGTCGCAGCACTGTCACGGTAAATGCACTCGTCGACCCCGCCATTTTATGCAGATTTATACTCATCTGTGGACAACAGTTTTATTTAGCTAGATTCCTGGAAAAAATATATTTAGTCCGTCATTTACATTATCAAAAAATATGAGACAAGTATTTTTTCTTTCGTCAATTAAACAAAAAATACGAAGATATTGTGGTTGATGTTCTGCATACGTTGTGTTACACTTTTTACTAAAGAAGTTACGGAACGAGCCGGAATTTAGCGCGTTTTATCTTTGTCAACTTTTAATGATTTGGTAAAGCAAAAAATGCGTGTCCAATATTTTTTTGTAATCTAACTGACGGACTAATTAGGATTACAATTTGGGTAGCCTGACCTAGGCCGCATTCCTATTGTATACTTAATTTACCATTTGAGTATCTAATCAAGGGAACTTATATTTTTTTACAATTTAATACTATTAAGGACAATGTATAAATAAGTTTAATAAGAAATAAAAATTTCAAAGTGTGCAAATTACCTGTTTAGTTTGGTACAAAGCTAACATACAAGACGCCGTAGATAGAAAGAAAACGCATGTTGCATACTGATAATACTCGTCAAGTGACCAGAGCACAATTGAGAAAACTTGAAATAAGTAGAACGGGTTGAATACTTCGTTTACAAATAGCGACCAATAGCTTTTAACTTCCACTTCCACGGAATTCGATCCATATAGTTTTATCCTAGAAAGTTAAGTTAATTTAATATACTTTGTAATGAAAATGAAATTATTCTATGCTCTATAACTGCAGGTACTTACAATTCATTTTGTTGTCGTTTATTAATTCCAGCCATATTTTCCATCAACAAGCTAATGGTTAGTTTTTCATTGAGCGCAAGAACGCTGATAAAAGACCCTTGATCATGAAGCCAGATGAACCGACCGTGTTGATAAATAAAGTAACGTAATCTGTTTTCCCTATGATTCGAAAGATTGAGATCAATTTCATGAATTACTTCTAATTTAAATAATCCTTCCGAGTCGGTAACTAAAACAAGAGACATTATGTAAGAACATCACCTTTTAAGGATAATTAATCACTGGAAGAAACGAAACATTTTATTCAAATGCGGCGCATACAACATTAGAAAAAACATGAATATAATGACTAACCACATATTTCTTCAGCCGTTTTCAAACTGCTTTTTATGTATTTGAACCTGTTGAGCGAGGGATAATAAGCCAAAGCAAAATACGGTAGTCCACATAGTGATATGCACACGGTGTGGAACAAAGCGGCCCGTAACTTTGAGTACTTGAAGCCGAATATTTTGATGTTTTGCTCTTCGCCGGTGTTCTCCAACATTTGCCATTGTGACTCGCCGATAACTTCGTATTCGTCTGTAACATAAAGCAAAAGGTCTGCAAACCTTACCGGGGATAGCTGCTGGCTGAAGGATGTCACTGTGTTTGCTTGCACCACACATTTATTATTTACCTACATTAATCGCAAAAGGGAAAATCCCGAAGCAGTTTCGTCATGTAAATATTGAACAGCAGTATTGTGAATACTAATGAGGTTCATAGACGTAAACTAGTAGGTAACTTACAAAAGATATAATTTCTAGGTAAGTTTCATGACGCTCCCTAGCCCTTGATCAGGGTAGGCCGAGATTATCTTTTGGCACCCTTTGGTCGACGCGTCGATTTGGCTGCTTAAAAACAACGCAAGAGTGCCCTTCAGCCTGACGCTCTGCCCCTGACCCACCGCACAGCCCGCGCCTCTCAAAAGGCGCCATCAAAACTTATTTTACGCTCGACATTGTTTTTTGCATTTTGGCGCCCCCTGGCTCCTAGAGTGACCGTTCCTTTCCCTCTACCCTAGAGGCGGCGCTGATGGCGCGTAAGATATAGAAAATATTCAGGTGTTTCAGCACTTTCCGGAATTATAAGCAGAATGCACAGGGTCGCACACGTAGCGCATTCTGCACGTCTGTCAGGCTTCGGCTGCGAAACTACAGTACAAAACTGTAGGACCAGCGTGTCTACTTTGAAAATCAAACTGATTGGAGGCGAGACATAGGTAGAGCATCAGGATAAAACAAGATGATATTGAATATTTTTGTCTAACTGGGTGTTTGAACACGCTAATCTCCAAAACAGATTATCTAGATTCTCCAGAACTTGGCTTGGTGCTTGAAATTCAAATAGCCTTCGTTTTATCGAAATCGGCTGACGGGAAGAACAGTTATAGGAATTCTATTAAGTCTGTGCTAGAAGGAGAAACTGACTGTCTAACATATCAACACACAGCTCAAATTGCCAATTGTAGGGTTTAGAAACTTGAAATTTTGCTCACAGGTACCCTATATAATGTAGGCATTTGCTTACTAGGGGCTTACTTATAAAATGCTATTAACTAAAACACTTTTTTAGTTGTTACATATTTATAATTTATCAATCACCTTTCTGTCAATATCAAACAATGTGATGTTATTTATGTCACCATTTAATGAATATAATAGTTATATAGCATTTTACGAGTAAGGCCATATGTTTTGCAAAATTCAATCCACTAAGCGGAAAGCTAGTAATTATCTACTTCTATTACAACATATTATTCCTATTCTATATTTAAATTGATGAGTCAAGTCTTTGTTTACTCTTAAGGTACGTTATTTATTAGAACTAGCAAGTGCCTACATAACACCTCAATATTGAGTTAAACCACAAAATTGTAAAAACATTATACCACAAATTAATCATCCATTGAAAACTGAGTGAAACATGAATGAGTAAGTGTTTAAAGAAAGATTACCACATATGAGAGCAGAGTGTATAAAATGGAGACAAATACAATTTTACTATCTATTCATTCATATCACTGAACTGTTTTGAGTTTTTTTTTAATATACCATACTCCACTGACATAGTTTTGGAAGACCTACAAGAGCAAAGCAGTGCAGAAATTTCCTATAAATAAATAAAATTATATTCTTATAATGCTTGATATGTGGAGTAAGTACATCTGTGCAAATAATATTAGATCATTAAGTTGTACATTAAACAACCAGGTTAGTGCATATTCTATGTGCATGGGATAGGTTTACAGAGTTAAAACTTATATTCCGTACTCTTCCTTAGGTACTTCAACTGTGCCCAAATCAGTAGTTACTCAGGTATTTGAGGGAAAATAGCTGACATACACAGACAAGACAAAAATAGCTTGTTTAACTACTGTACCCTATGAAAAGCAAACCCTTCACTTCCATAATGACAAAACACAACCAACAAGTATTTAATGGTCTATTTTTTTTAGTAACATTTATTATATGGTGCAAACACATTGTGCCATCACAACACTTGATATAAATAAACAAACATCATTTAATAAATATATTTAAATAAATTTAATTTTATTATTTATTACTTAAAAATTGTTGGAAATGACAATTAAATATGATTTTTGTTTATTTTTATCCCAGCAGTATCCCCGGTAAAGCATTATAAATAAAATAGTACTATTATTGTGACTAATGGTGTGTTAATTATCAATAGAGGTGAATGATATTTGTTAAAACATGTGACTAAATATTTTAGTATAGAAAATGTTTGATAATAAACAAATACTTTGTTAATTGATGGTTTTTATAGAGCAGACTAAACCAATGAAAATGACCCAATTGATCAATGAATACAATGTGAAGGTTGTGACACTTGTTAAACTAAATAGAAGCATCAATAAATAGCATAACAAATAAGTGATTAATTCTCAAGACATGCCATTACACCATTCAATTCCCATAGCAACATTAATTAGGTATGTTAGGTTAGATTTCATAATGTTTTCAAATAGGTCTATGCATGTTATATTTTAATTGTCACATGATAACATAACATTTATTTAAATTATATTTCCTTCAGTAAATTATAAACTTTTGAACTATTTTGAAGATTTTTTCTAGTAAGTAAGGTTATTTAAAATACATACCCAATGTTAGAATAAGAAATAAGATATGCGAGAATTTTAATGATACCTGATTCATAGCCTTTTAGCTATGAAACACACTTAATATTTAGACAGTAAAGGTTGTAACGGTAGTACATAAAAAGTATTACCGTTGCAATGAAGTAAAATAAGGAATATCAATGTTTTACAACCATATTTGTTATTTTCAAGGTATGTATGAATCTAAAAGAGGCCTGACAAACTATGTGTCTGATATGTAGGAACACAACCCAAAGACATGAGTTCTGAAAATTGGATTCAGTACTATAAGGAATCTTGTGATACAGCCGGTTACAGCTGTGTGTATTTTACAAGATAAAGATGTAGAATAGTAATGACATTGGCCTTTGCTTCGAGCGTCGAATATGTTGGCAGTGATTTAGGTTCCACTTATATTTTAGATCATCGCTATTATCTTCATGGTCCTTTTTACTGGAAGTTTTAGTGAGTCACAAGATATACAGTCAAGTGTATCACACTTACCATTGGCGACGATGGCATTGTTAACGTTCGGCATTCCCGTTTAACTGATAATAATTGATAACACAAAAAAGTTAAGGCATATTATTTAGATGTTATTTTCTAATTTACAAGTGCTCGATGCTACCTCATGGCAAAATATTTAATTTTCTAAATGTAGTCGCACAGCACTTTACCTATTCACATCACACTTCAAATGAGTGAAAGAAATCATAGACTACTATACTTATGTCAAATATACTTTTTTCTGAATAGGTAGTCTTGTAATGCCTACAGACTAAATATAATAACTATCGATAAAAAATCGAGTCACGAAACAAAGAACTTCACATTCGACTAAAATTTTATCGTGTAATGTATATCAGTTTATCTTACCACTACTACCCTAGTTATTTTATTAGTAATACCACTACTCGACACTAGATGGCGCTATTTCGTATAAAATAAGCTTAACTGTTGTTATCGATTAATTTGGCGCGAAGTGAGGTTAATATAAAATAGGAACTTGAAAACGTGTGCAATCGTTCCGTTTACATTTGTTACACTAAACAGTTATATGAAGTAATGTCTCAAGCTGGATTATCAATTAAAAAACCTGATTATCTCGAAATTGGTGAATATAATTTTTCCTGGCCTGGAGATAATGGTACATTTCAAGATTTCGGATCAGTGAATTACACAATGCCGTCAGGTAATGAAGTCTACTCTTTTGATGTCTATTGGATAGTATGTTCAATTGTTTATGTTAAATTTTAATATAATCTCTACAGGACCATGGTATTGGCCTTGGTGTCCATTATGGAAAATTTCACAGCATCCATTATTTCAAGTATGTAAGACGAATTCTTTTTTATATATTTATTGAATTATTAATAGGTAGGTACATAAAAAATAATTTTGTTACAGCTTTCAAACTTGCTCTTTGTGGCATCTTACTGTGCTCCGAGTACAAAGAAGGGCCAACTATGGATGCACACCATATTAATATTCGGTAAATAAACTTTTTGAACAAAATTTTTTTAATGATAGGGTCAACATTTAGGAGTAAATAAATAGGTAGTTTAATAATTTAAAGAGCATCTTACTTAACAGCAGGTGTAGTGTTTAAAGAGTGATAATGTTTGAAATTAGTACACACCATGTTGTTTTTACTTCGGTAGAGTTAACAAAATAGATTTCTTAGATTTATTCGTTGGTAGTGATTTTGTGTGTGGTACTCGACTGCCTTATGTTAAAATTAAGTTGTCAAGCATAAACACACCGGTGAATTCCGGCTGCTGCACTTGAGAGCCAGAATCCTTTTCTTTGTGTGTTACCTTCGGCTGCATTAATTGCAACCTATACTAACGCCAATTCATGGTAAAAAATGAAATGTTTCATGACACGGTGCCGATTCTGTTGTAAATCGCACTAAAATAATTTTAATCACTTTCAAACATTATTGAAAAAGGATAGAACATAGATTTAATGCTGTCAAATTAGTCTTTGTCGTTTTCATTTGCGGGTAATTATTTTTTTTTTTTTTTTTTTTATACCACTAAGGTGGCAAACAAGCGTACGGCCCGCCTGATGGTAAGCAGTTACCGTAGCCTATGGACGCTTGCAACACCTGGGGCATCACTCGCGCGTTGCCGACCCTGAAGAAATCTCTTCACGCCCTTTTTGAAGAACCCCATGCTGTACTCCATTGAGAAAACCACGGCGGGGAGCTCATTCCACAATCTGACCGTCCGCGGAAGAAAGCTCCTTTGAGCCCGCACAGTTCGAAACAATTCTGGTTTCAAAATGTGAGGATGGACTCCCCGTCGATGGCGAGAGTTGCGATGGTAGAAGGTAGCAGTGGGCAACAAGTCGAACAATTCTTTAGAACACTCTCCGTTGTACAAGCGGTAAAACACACATAAGGAGGCAAAGTCTCTCCTCAGACTAAGGGGCTCTAAACCGCTTGTGAGCTCGGGATCGTCAACAATTCTGATGGCACGTCGCTGAACCGAGTCCAAAGACCCAAGCTGGTATCCAGGTGCTCCCGCCCATAGGTGATAGCAGTACTCCATATGCGGCCGGACTTGTGACTTATAAAGTTGTAGCCTTTGCCCCGATGTGAAGTACTGCCTCGCTCTGTTGAGCACTCCGAGCTTTTTGGATGCCAGCTTAACCTTGTCTTCCAAGTGACTTCGGAACAAAACTTCGCTAGAAATGTCGACGCCAAGGATCCCGATGCTTTGACTGATGTTCAAGGAGGTGTTCTGGAATTGTGGAGCCACAGACCATGAGGTTTTCTTAGCGGTGAACGCGCAGGCTTGAGTCATGGTGGGGTTGAAATGGACTAGGTTTAGTCGACCCCAATCGGAGACACTAGTTAATGTACTCTCGATTTCAGACATCAACCGTTCGCGGCTTTCCTCCACCTCGGAACGAGGGATATTTGCACGGCCCGTGTAATAAGCGTCCCCTGTACTGTCGTCCGCATAGCAATGAATGCCGTCAATAGACAGCATATCATTGATATGCAGTAGGAACAGTGTTGGGGACAACACAGAGCCTTGCGGGACGCCAGCATTTATGTCCATGCTATCGGAGCAGCTACCAAAGGACGACTGGCAAAAGTTTCCTTCAGCAGCTTTGGCAAGAGACCAGAAAGCGCGACTTCCAGAGGGAAGGCTAGTCAGCCTCTCACCAAATCTACCGACGAAATCGAACTTAGCCCTAGCAGTAATTCGCTTACTGAACCTCGAGGCAGCGTTAAATTTGCGTTTCGCATCAGAGATGTTGGGGTCCTGATTAGTTCGGGCCGTGGTCCAAGCCTCATACAAAGTCTGCTTATTTTGTCTAGCATCTTTGCAGGGCCGGTTAAACCACGGTCGTTTCTTCACCCCTGCAGCCACTAGCGGGTTTGGGATATAACATTCCATTCCCACCAGTATCGTCTCAGCGACGGCAGCTGCACAGGTGTCAGGATCATCTGATGCGAAGCAAAGCTGCCTCCACGGGTACGTTGCGTAGAATTCACGCAATCCATCCCAGTCTGCTGACTTATAGTGCCACACGCGACGACGCCCGGGTGACCGGAGCGAAACGGGCCGCGCACTAGGCACCTGCGTCCGGATGAGACAGTGGTCCGATGAGCCAAGTGGCGCATCCACTGTCACTG
Source organism: Polyploca ridens (assembly GCA_951394255.1). Taxonomy (NCBI): domain Eukaryota; kingdom Metazoa; phylum Arthropoda; class Insecta; order Lepidoptera; family Drepanidae; genus Polyploca; species Polyploca ridens. Next base: position 10,050,582 of record OX596250.1, read on the forward strand.
CATAGTTTTCCGGTCGCGTAGTCAGCAGAAGGTCCAGTAAGGAACTTGTATGGCTCTCAATATCTGGGATTCTCGTAGGAGAAAGAACCAGTTGTGAGAAGCCATAGGCCAGGGCAAAGTCGTGAGCAGTCCTCCCCGCAAAGTCAGTGGACCGAGAACTAAGCCACTCAACAGTCTCCTAATAACACTAACTCCGCGGAGGGGTACTGCCCCAGTACTTTGTCAGTCGGCGATTGCAGGTGCTCAAATAACCGGATTGTGTCCGCGTCACCGCTGTGGGACCTGTAAAGGCACGCGTAAACTTTGGTGTGGCCACCGTGATCTACGATCTAAATAGACGTAATTGAGACGTAACCAACTTTGATGGCGACAAATTTTCCGTGGAAAACAAGCATTGGACTAATTTGATAGGTCTAAATTTTACATCCTTTTCTTATCTCTTTTCTAACAAAGAATTCGTTAGAAAGAGATAGTGAGACTTAATTTTAATAATAATTGTGAACAACAGAATCAGTACTAAAACAACTGTTTTGAAACCTTTCCATGAGTTAGGTTATGGCAGTGTTTTTCAATCTGTGGATCGCGACCCCTAGTGGGGTCGCGAAACCTTAGTCGGGGGGTCACCGCGCAAGCGGGCGTCCAACTTACCTCTTACTTAGTTGCAAACCTCTCGCGGCTTCTTACAGACTAATAAGTAAAGGTATTAAAATAAAGAAAATCGTTATCATAGTCTTTTAATTTATAAATTCTTTGTCTGTCTGAGGGGGTCGCCAGAATTTTTCAACCTGTAAGGGGGTCGCGAAATCAATAAGATTGAAAAACACTGGGTTAGGGCATAGAATTGTGTTTTTATTATACGTCAGCCTTCATGTTGTATTCGATATGGGCCTGGCACGTGATATGCTCGCCGGACGCGTTTTCATGGAACTTCGGCTTCGTGTTCCTGAACCTTGCACAGGTCGTGTACTTAGTGTACGAGATGAGGCCGGTCAAGTTCGACCCTGAACTTGAAGAGGTCTATCATACGCTCTTTGAACCATTTAAAGTAAGTACCCACAGTTTATATACGGCCAGGTATCTTTAGGTATATGGAAAAATAAAGTAAACAGGTACAGTTTACTAAATCTGTGTCTACAAAATGATAGCTATATACATAGACTACATCGTAGATACCTTGTTGTGTACAGGTGTTTACCTACCTACTTTTAGATCTGCTCAGCTACTGATGCTGCTGACCGTACCTTTTATTAAATTTAGTTAAATGCAGTTTTAGTGACGCATTAGTTAATTTAGTTCTTAATATAGTCACCTAAAGGTGCCAATAAATATAGTGTTCCATAGGAGCATAGTTTACGTATTCCAATTTCTAATAGTTAGCCGTTTATTGTGCCTATACATAAGTAAATATTAATGAATATATAAATATGTGCTGTATTTTAAATGTAGACTTTATATAAAGTGCAGAAAACGTGTAATAGGTGTCACGGCTGCAGTTCAAACGCATGGTATCTCCAGACTTCGCGCATGTGATGTCGCTGCACGCTGGTGAAGCGTACGCCATGCAGAACCTCACCAAAACTGATAGGTTGGGTCTGCTTCTGTCGGGAAAGGTAGGAAACATTATCTTTCTGTGCCTTTTGACGCTTTTTTTGGTAGTCAGTCTTTTAGTTTTAGATACTTTTTCTATAATCTATATAGGCTACATATTTAGGTTTAAATAAAGTTAGTCCAACAAAGCGAATACAAATTGGAAAAAAAATACCGTATCTGATTTTAATTTTGTATTTGCTTTTTGGCTTCACTTTCGTGTTCCGTGCGCTCCATCTGCCTTTTATTCTCTAATCTGTGCCGTACCTATATACTTTCATATTAATTTAGTAAAAAGCTGTTATTTTGATATTACAAATAGACCTTCAAATATATAGATATCGTTGCCTTCAGCTTTAGTTATTTGTAAGTATAGATATAATATTTTTGTTGAACTTTTTTTTTATGAAATAAAAGAGTTTTCAACCCCAGACCCAATTTATATATGACGAAAGTTGATTTATATATAAGTAGATACCTATACAATCAGTGTAGCAGTTAGGTACAGCAGTAAGTACCTAGGTAATGGAATATCTATGGCTAAAACAATTATTGTTTTCTTAATTCAAACGGACAGAAGTGAAGAGACTGGCCGAAAGCAATCTAATTTGCGATATTTTCCGAACAACTTTTTTGGCAAAGTGCTCGATTCGAAAAGAAATACTTACGAAAAATAACAAAAACTTTGACGATAACTTAGATTGTGAATAAACAGAGGATTGAGTTTAAACGTTTTTCTAACAAATCGCAATTAATTCATAGGTACATACTTTTTTTTTTGCTTGGGGAAATCCTCATAGTATACCCGACCGTCCCCGAGGTAGCGGCCAGGTTATGCCGGACTTATACCGGCTAAAACCCCACGGTGGTCGCCATCTGCGCTATAGAGAGGGGGGCGAGCTCTCGTGTTGAACGCGTACCTGCTCATCCCTCCAAGCGTTGCGCTTTGATAGCTCGTCCCGGGGGGAGTCTGACACCTCCCTCCAGCACCCTCACTGTGCTATCGCACGATGAGTCGTGGCCACGTCGACCCATCGTCCTCTTTGGGGTCGCTTTTGGGCGCACAAAGGCCCCGTTTAGTCGTCTTTTACGACAGGCAGGGGAATACCGTAGCTGTTATTCTAAGCCCGAGCTACAGGGCAAGGGGGCCGCGACGAGGCACGTTTGTGCCCCGATGGCTTCGCCTCCGGGTGGGATCGGCCCTCTCTCGATCCCGCTCAGCAGCCTCCTTCTGGACCATTACGGTCTCACACAAAGAGGCTACTGCTCTCCACGCTATATCCCCCCTCAGCATAATTTTGCGCGCTACGTCGCGAATGCGGTAAGTGGCTCCTACCTTTTGATCGCGTCTTCTAGGTCGCCTCCACCGCTCTGGCGGACGATGCGGATTCGGTCATAGACCCTCGCATCCATATACGACGATCCGTAGGGCCATGTTACGCTGGACGCTGTAGATTTTCGTAGTAGCCTCATCGCCCATACGGGCGCCCCGTAAAGGGCTACTGAATTCATACATACCTAAGCTAGATTGGCTCAATCATGGGTTTCGCACGCAATGTGCATATTGTGCATTGCCTCTCCTGGCAATTATTTTCTTACCATTGTTTCACGGAAACGCTTTGGCTGTCGTCATGTAAGTAGTAGAATATCCTATAGGTATTATTATTTGCAGCGCGTAAGAGTTCTTCATATGTGAAAATACACAGCTTACATCGATACTCCTACAAAATATGCAAATGTAGTAAGTTTATTCAACAGCTCGCGATACACCGAGGATTTAAAACAATTTTTCTGTTCGTGCCAATGTTTTTATGTACTTACCTATAGTCTGTACTGATACGCAGGATTTCCTAACGACGAAGACGTGCCTTCTGTACGATACCTTGAGGTTTAACACTGATCAAACTAATAAGGTAAATTATGAACATTGTGCTTGTTGCTATCTGGCGGGGTAAAAGGCAACGAAAATGTATAACAAATGGGTACTTATTATTATACCTAAGATCCTATGCGTTACCAAAATCTAATTAGGATGGTACTAGCGGTATATTTTTATTGACTTATGGAAGGATATCAATATGAATTCACATATGAACACACATTTTCGATTTATAACTTTTTAAAATATCCATTCAAACATTTCAACCATATTTACCAGGTAAACGTCATGAGTGGTCATCAGTTCCTGCACCCGATCTTACCCTGCGAGTTTTTAGACTCGCCAGAATTCGAGTCCAGTCGAGCTACTATTGACGAGAAATTTAAGGTCAGTAACTAGTTTTTACCATGAGTTTTTACTTTTAATTTATACTTGACAGCCCCACTAGACAAGATGGTTATCGACAATCGTCATCGTTAGTAAACGATCAACCTTTGTATGGGATTGACATTTCAAATCGAAATATCACGTGATTTTTAATAATCTCTTATGTCAATCCCATACAAAGGTTGATCGTTTACTAACGATTACGATTGTAGACAAACATCTTGTCTAGGGGGGCAGGTTGTTTTAATTAATTATGTTAGATTATATTAAAATTGGTAAAATTAGGTATTTATATAAGCACCATATTTTACCCGTTATTCCTTGAAAGGCTGGCGTCTAACCGTTTGTTTAATGATACAATGGTTCTTAGTTAACCCACTAACACTAACCTATTTAAACTAAATGTTACCCCCTTACGCTTACAAAGGTCACGTTAGATGTATATAGATAAGAAGTTGAACGATTGATAAACAATGAGCTCATACATTATGTACTAAGATGAAGTCATCAAGCTAATCGACTAGCTATTTGTATTACTTAATTCACTTTGGGCCAGACAAAATACTCTTTATTTAACAGTATTTCTAAACTAGAACAGAATTAAGTAATTTAAAGCTACGTAGTACAAATCCTCAATAGAGAAAGTATTCCTAAGTATTTGCATTTGCACCTAATAAAGAAATATGGCATAGGGGTGCAATAAATAAAATTTTGGATGCAAGCTAAAGAGACAATGCGGGCCATAAACTAGAGGAAGTTAAATACATAAATCGTTTTTGGCGTTCCTCGAAGCCGGAGTACCTTGCCGAGTTGCCGGACACGCGGACATTTGCCAACTGTGCTGAATGTCCGTGGCGGTAACATTTTTGCATGCTAGATATTTCACAATATAATTTCACGATCGGTTTACTACTCGTTCATCAGGCTCGCTTTGGCATTACCTACCCCATTCCGGTGACCTAATTGTTGTCTGATACGGCTTGTATAACAGCCAAAGTGGCTATAAATGCAAGAAACTGGGTTAAATATCGATAGAATCTAAACTCTAAACAGACTTACGAGAACTTGACTAGGTAATGCCTAATTTTGCATCAATGTTTTAGTTTAAATTGATGTCATTTTTAGGGTTCCGTAGCCAAATGACAAAAAACGGAACCCTTATGGATTGGTCATGTCTGTCTGTCTGTCTGTCCGTCCGTCCGTATGTCACAGCCACTTTTTTCCGAATCTATAAGAACTATACTGTTGAAACTTGGTATGTAGATGTATTCTGTGAACCGCATTAAGATTTTCAAACAAAAATAGAACTGAAACTCAAAAAATTTTTTTTTCATCATATACTTGTTTGGCGTATCTATGGATAGGTCTTCAAAATTGATATTGAGGTTTCTAATATATATATTATTCATGGTAGTAGGAATAGCGAGGTTTTTTTAAATACATCTACACTACTAACATAAATAAGTGTTGATATACTTCTTTCTTTCATTTGCATGAGTAAGGTGTTTTAGGCTACCGATAATATTAGTTTAAACGCTGTAAAGGCATTTATTTAAAAAAAAACAGTAGATTTCATGATGAATCAATCTTTTATGTTTCTTGAAATAATTTCCTTATAGCTCAGAGTATATAAATACTACGTACAACTTTAATTTTCTCGTGCGTGATCGAGAGAAAACTCCATTGGCGTATCTAGTGATTTTATTCGAAGGGGGTCCTGCCATATTTCAGCCATCGATTTATTCCATACATCCTACGGTGGGCAGGTATAAAAAAGTAGGATTATATGTGTGTATGTACCTATAGGTACCATGTTTTTTGTCAATCAGGTATCAATAGTAGCTGCATCTTCATGTCGATACGTGTACTGGCAGCGTAGTTCTCTCGAATACCTTTTCGTTAAAGAGACGTACCTCGCGTGCGTTGTGACTACGCTCATAGCCCGCGACATCACTACAAAGCTTTACGCGATGAACAACAAGATCGTCACCGAACGAGGATCACACCTCGACATCAGGCTGCCGAGCATATCACACGCGCTCGCTAGAAGTCCCAGGAAATTGCGATGTACCAACAAACTACCGCCTCCTACGACCGTGCAGCCAGTCCCGCCTGAAAAACGACCGAGTGAGTGCCTTAGTATATACGCAAATTGTTTTTTACCTTTAAAAAAAATTAACCTTGCTGAGTTTCTTGCCTGATCTTCTCAGTTGAAGGTCGACTTACGAGCTGGTGGTACCTTCAGTAGCTTTGACCTTGATAAGTGCCCTACTAGGGCCTAAATGGAATAAATGGCTTTGACTTTGACTTTGAACTTGTCTTCCTGAAGAATATATTTTGGCCAGTAATATCGCCCTAGGGCTCCACGGAGCACACTGAGTATGGCTGCTTTAGATCATTACACACAGCGACCATAGACCGGCCGCTGTGGGATCGACGCCGTAGGTTCTGAAATCTTCTTGTTTCTACTATATATAGGCCAGTATTTGTAAGCAATTTAACCATGGTAAGGGATGATCTGCCGAAGGTGGTAAGCACACAAAGCCTAGAAGTATTCTGAAATATATATACATAGAAGTTTTGATATCTGATAGTCTGATAAATTCGGACTAGACAATATTATATTAAGTTGTGAAACCAGCAACATTATTATTACATTAGTATTTGATAACCTTGAGAACTTCGTTTTAGAAGACAAAAATATGTAGACAGACTCCAATTGCTTGAAACATTACTCGGAACTAGTAAAAACTGGAAACGTGAGCTCTGTTTTATAGCTGGCCACATCGGCTCTTAGCCCATTTCTTATTCCAGCATGGTCAAATAGAATATTTAGAACACCCGTCCCGCCCGGCGCGCGCCGTCAGGAGGACGTGACCTATGATTTTCTAGCGAGCTGTCTGACTGCTTAAGGAACGAGATGTCCATGTTTATTTGATATATACCTACTCAAATATATATACCAGCGGTTCTCAAACTATTGTAATATTATTTTACATTTAATTAAAATTATTGTATTACACTATTAACTATAAATTATAGTAGACTATCGTAATCAAATTAACTATTTCGAATTATTTATTTAATTGAATTTATTTTCTGAACTTGTCTTCCTGAAGAATTAATTTTGGCCAGTAATACCATGGAGCCGCAACAGAGGCTTTGCGGAGCCCCGCGAAGCACACTTTGAGTATGGCTGACTTGTACTATAGACTTAATTTTCGACATGCCGTAACATACTACCTATTTAGGTATGTAACATCTTCTTTATGTATAAAATTCTACTGCACGTGTGTATGTCACTGAATTCCTCCTAAACGGCTGGATCGATTTGAATGTTTTTTTTTATATGCGTTGCTGGATGGTTTAGCTTCACAAATCAGCCCGGCAGATGGCGCTGCAGTCGGTTTATGTTACATACCTAAACATAATTATGTAGGCTGCATATTAGATAAAATTGATTGATATTTTTACAGACTGTTGGTTACGGGAGTCAGATTCGCTGACCAACGCGATGAAACGCAACTGCGTCCCTTCAGCATACGAGTGCGGAGACGAGGAGCTGATGCCGTTAGCGGCGCACGAGGCCCCGGCCGCCTCCTCGGACGACCTCTCCGTGGCTGATAGCTGTCCTGACACTTCTTCCAAATACCACAGTTGCGAGGCCGTCGAAACTGATGACGAACTGAGACATTGAAATCTTAATTATATGATTGTAACCAATAAACTTGTATAAATAAACACAAATAAAAGATTTATTTATTTATTTTACTTAAGTATTTTGAATAGCAGATAAATCCAGAAAATCCAAATTATATTAGTTTGGAAACGGGAGGTATAATTTCTTGCACGTAGCATAGTGAGCGATACCTACTATATTTTTTTAGTAAAATGTATGTTTTTGAGAAGTGAATGTTAGGACGATGTGAGTAGGTAGGAAAGTCCAATAAATGTAGCAACTTATTTCTCTTATTTTATCGAATACAGCAATATCGTATCGATATTGAAATAGTTTGAGTACCTACCCGCCTTGACGTTTACTAGGCCTACCCTTTTTTCTAGTTAAAAAGATAAAATATCCTCCAGTTCTCTTGAAGTTGTATGCCAAAATTACCTATGTATATGTAAGGTATCAAGAATATATACCTACTTATGTAGGTAGGTATAGATATTTGATTTCCTTTTTTCGCATCTTTACAATTTCACATTGAATGAAATGCACATGGTAATTATATTGTATATTATCTACTAAGGGTCAATGAAAATTGGACATAGGTAATTAAAGTATGTGCATACCTTATCACTAGGATTTCCTTTGTCATCTACGTGATTAAAAGAGTTATGAATATGAATGTGGATGAATATACGGGAAGAGGAAGACCGAAAAAGAGATGGATTGATTGTGTGAAACATGATAAGGGTAAGAAAGAAGTGAATGCTAGTATGACGGACAGAAGAGCCGTATGGAAGAAGCGTTACATATTGCACCGACCCTAATGATTGGGAAGGCAGTGGATAATGACAAAGGACAGTGATTATTGCTAAGAAACAAACTACTGCTTTACGAACACGTATTACTTTTACTCATCACTGTTACTGTACTTTACGGCGGTAAGTATGGGCTTTGACCCTCTGCTATAGGTAGTATATATTATTAATTCTGTGGTATACTACCTACTTTATGTTCTACCCAATAATGCCCGATCGTAAAGTGTAATAAAGGGTGTAACTCCATTTTGTTATTAATGAGAATAGCTGTACGAGGGTTGGATTGCGGTGTGGTGGCAATAAAGCCACATTACGAGTGGACACTGGCGTGTCTGCCTGCCGGCGGCGACGACACCGGTTAATCAATCAACCGGGACCAATCTAGTTATCACTTCAATATCTACTAGCTTACCGGATCTTTCTTGGTTATTGAAAATGATTTACACTCTAGCTTCCCGGCTTCAGCCCTACGGGATCTAAAGTATTTCCATGGTGTGTATGATCAATCTAAGGTAGTAACTTCTGTAGCTTTGACCTTCATAAGTGCCCTATGTTGACCTAAATTTAATAAATTCCTTTGACTTTGACTACGTGAGCCAAACATCTTCTTTCCTTTCGTACTTCAGTAGGTACTACATACCTAAAAGGTAACAAACAAACAGTGTTACTTTCGCATTTGTAATATTAAGTATGGATAACTCAGATTAACTTATTATTTATCGTGTATCTATAAATCATTTATAATATTTTGGTGGTATCTACGTAATTATGAGTTCAAACTATTTAAATAAATACTTACAGAAATGAGTTGATTTTTTATGGCAACTCCATCACAACACTATTGTGAGATCGTTATGCGACCATTAGTAGACTGCGCACATCGGCTCAATGATAATTGAATTGCAATTGAATCGTGTCGGAATGACATTTTAGCAGACTTGGCCTTGACTTGGCCTTATCTCTGGGAAAATGGGGTTTTTCCGACTTTTCGAGAAAAGCTCAGTAACCCATGTAAGTATTAATATTAGTAGGGAGACTTACGCAAAGTTTCTACAGAAGAAACACATAATTTATAAAGTTACCTATACCGATAGGCACTAGGTAAGTTAAGTAGGTATTCCTGAAAGTATTTTTCATTTATAATGATTTGATGAAGATATTTATGCAGCCATGATTTAATTGGCAAATACTAATTCCTGTCTCTAAAATTTATCGTCTGAAACTATAAATGAGAGTGTAGGTACAGGTTCCAGTACCAGCAAAGTTAGCGTGGATATCTTGAAATATCTCAGTAAGTAGGTAGTATTGTTTATTTATTTCTATAAAGTTTTAAGCTTGCACCTCGAAATATGCTTTCTAATTTTTGCTATACTACTAAGGTAGCAAATAAAAAGATAAATTATAAATTACTATTTGTTTGCATTGTAATCCAAACTTTTTTTTAACGACCCTAACAACAAGGCAAGTTAACTTGTAAGAAGCGTGAAGCGCGCCTGCCCCCCTAGACAAGATGGTTATCGACAATCGTCATCGTTACTAAACGATCAACCTTTGTATGGGTTTGACATAAAAGATTGTTAAATATCACGTGATATTTCGTTTTGAAATGTCAATTCCATACAAAGGTTGATCGTTTACTAACGATGACGATTGTCGATAACCATCTTGTCTAGGCACCCAGATGGTATAAGCGGTTACTGTAGCCCGTAGATGCACCACCAGGGTTATCATTCACGCGTTGCCGACTTTAAAATGCTGAACATGTAGCTCCCATACCATACCGTAGCATAGCATAGCGTAGCAACTCGTTGATTTTTGTACTTTCTTTCCTTTCCTAGTAGTCAAGTCCGTACCGTAGTACTTTTTTTACGGACCGCCTAATGATAAGCGGCTACCGTAGCCTATGGACGCTTGCAACTTGCAATACCAGGGGTATCACTATTGCACTAGCGTGTTGCCAAAAAAAACTTTGTTGAACGAACATAAACCTTATAGTTGAGTGATATTAGCTATTATATTATCTAGTTTCTCCATTTTTGATATCCGTAATTCTAAAGTGTCAAATGAATAGTCGTAGAACATAATATAACATGACAAATGCTATAAAAATGGAGAATGCTGCCAGTCGCCTAATCCTGTGAAATCAGCTTTTTGAATTCGCATCTAGAGTGGAACCGTTTGGCGAACGGCCGGTGTCGTATTGCCAGCAAAAGCAGCAGATATCTATCCCAACCTGCCAAACACTCTCAGCCACAGATGCTACCCTTCACGCCAAATTAACCTCATCTAGTTAAACTGGAAGTAAGTTGGCACCTTGCTTTTTGGCGTTACGACCCAAAGTTATTGTTGGCTTCCATTTCAAACGATCAACTTTACAACATTTCGACATAGGTATTCGCATGATATTTTACTAAAAAACTACTTCCCTGCCAGCACTAAACTTAGATAACATTTTGTAGGTATTGGCAGGAAAGCTTTAATGGCTCTGGGGTTCGTTTACTGCATACCAAAGCGTAAAACATTGGCTCTAAAAGTTCATGTGCGTAAGATAGTTAAGTTGATCTATTTATTCTGTTATATCTCACCAATAGGCCAAGATAGTCTTATCTTGGCCTGTCGGTAATTACAAATCAATCAAATTCAATTCATAATGGTACTTACCTATAGACGTAGTGTTTATATACTCTGAGCCTATAGTGTGACCGCAATTCGTAATTGCTGTTACCCTGAAAGCTGATTAATGTTAAGAACATTGTTTAAGAACCATAGGCTTATTGAGATGAAAATGCTCTTCGAACTTATAAAAATAAGTGTTATAATAACTGGAAGGTAGCACATTAATTAATCTACCTAAATAAAGGACGGAGGGAAGTGATCAGTATTATCTTCTAGAACAAATTGTGACCTCAATCAATGTCGCTAAAAGTGGATAAAGCAGTCTCGTAAAGGTGTGCAAATGTAATTAGAATGAAGCAATCGATTTTACGTTTTACTACCTTGACGCCCTAGATCAAAAGTTTGCCAATCATGCGAGGCTATTCCACGAGTTTCCGCATTTACCTCAGAAAATAGGTACATTATGTTATGTTGTTCCGAACAACTTACTTTACTTGTAAGGAAACAAAGCCAATGGGTTTTTACGTATCAACACGTTATAAAGGAATAATCCTTCCAACAACATAATGTAAGTAACTGGCCAAGTTCTTCACCTTAAAAAGATATTAAAACTTCAACAAAGGCGAAGATATGGCTCGTTTATACATTTATTTTTGAAACGTTGACGGACCTTTTGGTAAGTTGATATTTGGTATGATGACCATTGCAAAATTGCCATTGAAAAATTTGTAAATTATTATCTCTATTACTCATTGCAGTACCTATATTATTTACTCTATGCTCAAAGTAAATTATTTCATAAGTAACTGTCTCAGCGGTTTCACCAGTGTTTCCAGGATAAAAAGTAGCCGATGTCTCCTTACCATAGGCTATCTAGGTACGTGCCTTTCATCGCAATCAGATCAGGGTCACGTGACACGGTCATTACACGTGAAAAGGTAACAGACAAACAGATACTTTCATAATAATATGTATTAGTATGAATAAGTTTTTTTAAATGTACTTTTATATGGATATAATATTAGTCGGCCAAACAGTTTGTGGACATTTAACAAGCATTTAATTGTTAGCAAGTAAGTACGGCTGTGGTACGGCTATCGTGTGAACATGTTGTTTATTGTGAATTAACTGTGTTGGTACTTGCTCGTAAACACCACTTCACAATTACAACACAAACACTTTGCGTGACTACTTAGTCATGACTAGACATTATCATGTTGGAAACCAGCTAAATTAAGTAGAGAACATAAAATTTTAAGCACTTACCATGTTCTTAAAATTAAATTTTCAATTCTTCAAATTTTCATTATACACTCGCGTCTGTGTCTATAGATAATGTAACTTATAGTTACTTTTTTGGGAACTTTGCCGCAGTTTTGAGGCCATATTTTTTAATATTAGGTTGTATTTCGTATATTTAATAATGGAAGTTCATAAATTATGGAATACGAGAATATTGTTATAAAATATAATAATAATGATATAGATAAATATATTAATAACTAATTATGAAAATAATAATATTACATCATTTATTAATGTGCTCCAGAGTTTTAACCGTGTTAGATGAAATAATCCTGTTTCCCTCCACAATACCATCAAATTCAGTAAGCCGTGAAAATAGCAAAAACAAATAGATTCATTAGGGTTCCATTCCGTACCCAAAGGGTGCCAACGGGACCCTATTAATAGGCCTCCGCTGTCCGTGTGTCCATCCGTCTGTCTGTCAATGGGCTGTATCTCATGAACTGTAATAGGCAGACAGTTGAAATTTTCACAGAATGTGCATTTATATTTCAGCTGTAGGTACAACAAATAATAAAAATGAAATAAAATTAAAAGTTAAATGGTGCCCCCATATAAGAAACGTCTTTACCGGAACCCATTATATCTCTCTTCTCTCTCTTCTCAACAAATGCAACCTTCCGAACCGGTATTAGAGTAATAGAGTCAGACTTTTCATAAGTGCCTGCGAAGGTCTATTTGAATAAATGCTTTTGAATTTTGAATTTAAATTTTGTTTTTGTTTTTTGTGTGAAAAGTCCGAATTGCACTTGGCTAGTTTTTTATATATACATATTTTTTCATTTATAATCGTTGCGGTAGTTTAGTGGTGAAAAAGGAATAAACAAACGGACAGAGTGACGGGCCAGTTAGTTGGTTAAGATTCCACCTTATTGCGCCGTAGGTCGTGGGTTCGATTCCTACACAGGACATGTATTTGTGTGCATGAACAATGAACATGTCTGCATGCCCTGAGCCTGGGTGGAATTATGTATATTATGTATGTATTTACAAACAAAAAATAGTATATGTAGTATATCAGTTATCTGATTTCCATAGGACAAGCTCTACTTAGTTTGGGATCAGATGACCGTATGTGAGGAATGTCCAAGGATATTTTTTTTATTATTTAGTCGGTAAAAATACATAAAAAAACATGAATAAAAAAAACATACACGTCGAACATAGAACCTCCTCCTTTTTTGAAGTCGGTTAAAATAAAAGCTGTAAGGAATGAAAGCAATAGGTATATCTATAGTTTATTTTTGTTGCTCCTGCTAGGCTTAGTTTCTCTTATCAACGAGAGATTAGGATTTACCTTGTCCACAAACTATTTATAAACTGAATAATTAAGTGACCTTACGGTTTACAGTAAACACAAAGGTGACTCAACAATACGATAGGGAATGATAAGATCGGATCACCTGCAGGCCAGGGTAGTGAAGGCTGACCTGACCTGAAAATGGCCGGCACCCAACGATGCCTTCTTATCCACAACC
>OX596250.1:10064521-10216462 GCA_951394255.1 Polyploca ridens
GGATTTATTAAATTAATAATAATAATATTATTGTTCAGGAATATCGTATCTGTTCTTTATTTTACATAATTATTCTATGACACGCTGGTAAAGACCGTTAAAGCTTTAAATGGACGTGACAGTGTTGGTTTTTAGCTATAATTTAAGATATATGTACTCAAGGCCACATCCGGTTCTCATGCACTAACCACACAAATCGTAGCTGTTTTATTTGTACTGAGTGGTTCGCTGAAAATTATTTATACCTAGTCAATAAATTGAAAAAATCTTATAATCATGTATAACTATCACTGTAAATGAGCACTAAATTCTGCTTAAATTATTTTACAGTAGGTAAATCTAAGACAAAATTCTTACATACCCAAGCATTTGTTACATTACATAAACAATGCTAGTAAGTACTTACATTATTTGTAGTCAATATTTTGCTTTGATTGTACAATGAGTATTATGATTATTAATAATTTTAGTTATCTTACAGAAATGTATCAAAAGACACGAATACTAACACAACGAATAGGTAAATACCGGATGGGTAAACTTGAAGATTTATTATTTATACCGACACAGTATTCATAGGTAACAAATATACAACCTTTTCTATATACGTACTTGAATCTAGGCTTCCAAGGCTGCGAAGTGTTAATTTACGAATCATATAACGTTTTATACAAAATTATATTGATAGTTGGTAAACAATTATTTCTATTTTATTAGAAAGACGAAATAACACAACACAATCGTAACTGTAAGAACTTTCGATGTTGCACATTTGAAAATAGATACCTCACATTAAAAATCTTCGCTGAGTTTAGTGCCTAATGTATTTATCATGAGATCTTTGTAAAATGAGCTCTGTCGTTGTAAACTTAAGTGTCGTATTCACATAAGTGCAATAGACTACATAATTATTATACACTAGCCCCCTTATTAATAAATAAGGTGTAAGTTAGTCTTGGAGTAACCAGGTATTAAGATAGCCTCATCCCTTTTTGTTTATATGACATTAGAAAGTGACGGATATATTTTAATCCTAGGTTTAACTATACTTGACTTACACCTTATTTATTAATAAGACGGCTGGTGTTTAGTTGGTGTTGTAGCTTGCTACTGAACGTGTACTGTATCAGGCTAGATGAGTGAGTAGTGATCATCCTAATTATATTTAAATTTGTTGAAATAACGCAATTATTGAATGATACGTACCTAACCATATACATGGCCCGTACAACGAGAAATGCATTTTTTTGTTTGGAACGTCTTTCAGCAGCCTTCACATAGAACAAGTTAAGAGATATAAATGATTTGATTTTAAAACCAAAAGATTTATTAATTCAACTTTAATTTTACAAATTGTTATAAAGTAGGAGTTAATAACAATATTTTTATAGAAAAGAAAAAAGTCTATTCGTAAAATTCGTCAGGCACTGGATTAATTTCACACCTGTCGATAATACTTACATGAATATTGAAAATAGCATTCATTATTTTCATTAATATCTTTGAAGGGTGAAATTTGATGGATGCGGAAATTTATTCCTTTCTTTTATTAGCATTTTTGTCCTATTTGTATCGGGCGTCTGTTATGAAAACATATCATCTTTTCTCACATTATTATAAAACACAACCCACCTTATTACAAAACATGGTTTAACGCAAACCCAGGTTTTAAAATAGCCTTGCCTCTTTTTTTATATGTCGTGAAAGTGACTGAGTGACTAGTTTCACTAAACTAAACTTGCGTTAAATCATTTTTTGTAATAAGGGGGAACATGTTTAATTCTCCTTCGTTCAATATATTAATATCAGCTCAAAATGTACTTACTGTAAAGGTATTCGATTAATTGCGCTTCTTCCTGATCAAAAAATATTACAATCCTTCAAAATGTTGGCCTTGCTCTTGTGGTGTACTTACCTAATAAAATAACATTATAAAAGGCTAGTGAAATTTTGATAACTAAATAACAACTAGAATTGAAATATAAATTGATAGGTATTAAAATATTACAATATAAACTTACACACTAACTCGTAGGTAGGTACTTCGTCATAAAACACAAACGCTTTCTTTATTTGGTTGCCTTTTATTAAAAGTGTCGGGAACCGCATGTGACGACTTCGTAATTTAATTATCTAGTACCTACGCGAAGTTATTCAATAATATGGACTGGAATTAAAATGGAACGACTAGTTATCAATATACCTACATAAACAATGCGAATGTATTTGAGCTTCTTTTCCTTACCCAAGGATAAATAATTGTAAGTATATTATGATACATGTGTGCAAAGTTGGTTATTACACACGAGGCCGTAGTAATGATCAATGCACACGCGTGTCATACGACGTTTTTCAACACACTTGCTAGGAAAAAAACAGTTTTTGGAGTTGATTTTATAATAGATAATAATCAAAATAGAACATAGACGTTACGTTAACAAATATTTATGGAAAATGGCGCGTAGGTTTTTTTTTACAGCGATAAGCTGTCAAACTGTTTTATCTGTTTAAATTAAGAATGCATCGTCTACACACATATTAATTGCATTGAGGTACAAACTTATCATTATCAGGATTATACTTATCATAAAACTGTGCGGTAATGGCAAGTAAAAAGCACTAGTGCGTAATAAGCTGCATTATGATACTAAAGACGGTGCAATGAAATGTTACATTACGAGCAAGTGTGTTGAAAAATAACATATAATTTATTTTTATAGTCTTCCATTTTTTTGTTAACTTTCAGATCTTCCTAAAGTATTCCAATTTGCGTTGTGATTCGAACTTTAGCTTCCATTCTATGTTTGTTTAGTGATAATGTATCAGCTTTAATATTAAGCAAGGCCCTATAATGTATCTTCAAAAACATAATCGCTACATATATTCATTTAATAGTGTCACTAGAATTAAAACTAATTGAAAATATACAGCTATTTGTACACAAAGGGTTGACTTCTTTGAATGTACAATCAATGAAGTTGTTACAGAACAGCAAGTATCGCTTTTAAGTAATAGCAGCATAGTATTGGTGTGTCTCTAGGCAAAATAGTATTACATTAAAAATTTATATCTTGTGTGTACAAAACTAACCTAGCCAAGCATTCTTCAAGATAAAAGTATGGGTAAAAATGGGTTCTAAACTTTTTTTAGCAATCTGTATTTTATTACAAAACACAAAGTCCGTAATCAAACCATAGTTCAATATGAAGAACAGAAAGATGTTGTAATTATATTCTTCATCATAGTTAATACATAGGCAGTAAACGAAGTGATAACATGAAATAACGACATTATTCTGGACTTGTGAATGATGCTTGTCGAGATACTGTTTCATTTCCTTTCTTGTACAATGAATAGATGTCACGTTCACGTCAGCGATGTACGCTAAACTGATCGATAGCTGTTAGATAGTAAGACAAGTTGTTAATAACAAAGTGTATTCTCTTTAGTAAGTATATAACGTACCGACCTACCTATTTGTCGAGTGGTGTAATGTAGGTAGGTACGTTCGTCTGTTGTCTACTAACAATGGCCGGTACAGACACATGGCAGAGCGCCTCTGTGATACACATTAGCTATTTAGAAATAGGAGTCGTCAGGAATATCTGTACTGTGTTCGCAATCTCATGTTATTCTCATAATGGGTTGCCTCCCGAATCTCATCAATCATGCATTACATAATTTATTATTGATTATATTATTGTATTTATTCACTTTATTAACATGTTTATTATGTCTTTAATAAAACAATTGCTTATTACCTAGTTATTTTCCTCAATATTCGTTAAATATACTAGCACTTCCACTGGGTTTGGTGAAAAATATTCACTGATATCCGAAAGCAAACAAAAGAAAATCGAGTTTTAAGAAAAAAAGTTAAGTCATCTGCCTGCCCTGTTCCCACTCCTTTCTTACCCATATTATCTTTCACACAATTCATCCATCTCTTTTCGGTCTTCCTCTTCCTGTATATCCATCCACTTTCATATTCATAGCTCTTTTAGTCACGTGGTTTTCATTTCTCCTCATAAAATGTCCATAAACGGTTCTCTCTTAACTTTTCAGTCACTTTCAAGCTTCCTCTTATGTACTAATTCCTTATCTTATCCATTTTTGTCACTCCACACATACATCTCAACATCCTTATCTCAGTTGCATGCAATCGTCTTTCATCCGTCTTCTTTACTGCCCAACATTCCGAACCATTACGTTAAGGCTGGTCTTACCACGGACTTATAAGATTTTCCCCTTTAGCTTTAAAGCCATCCGTGGATCACATGTGGTTTTTGTTATCTGTCGCCATTTCATCCAACCTGAGTTGATTCTCTGCTATATCACGGTAAATATAACCATCGCTCTGTATATGTGATCCGAGGTACCGAAAGTCGGAGCAGACTGGTAAAGTAGGCACAAACGTGGAGCGATCGCCGAAATCGCATAACATATGCTCAGTTTTAGTTCTGCTAATTTTCAAGCCAACACTCTCCAGCTTTTGCTGCCATTTCAATTAAGTATTATATTACAAGATCCCAGGGCCGCCAGACCTTCCTTATTTTCTGATGAACAAAATGTGTACCTATTATTTTACTTTTCGTAAATTCTGAGAGCTCGAAGGTTTCGGTCTGGCAGCCCTGGGATCTTTTATTCCGTAGCTCATCTAGTTTGAGTTTTGAAAGTAAAAGTAAAGTTACGTTAGTAGTGTCAGTCGTGCGTTGACCTCCGCGGATGACGTAGAACACGCGAGCGACACATTCGACTTACTCAAATGTATAATTTATTTTAAAATATTAATCAATGCCTTGGCCTACTGATAATGAAGCGATAACATACAGTAGTGTTCGCGCTCGAGAGCCGAGCTGCGCCAGCTCACGATATGTTTCTTGAATCCTAAAAGAATCGGAAACTAATGTCTTCTTTCAAATAATTTCTTATTGCGTAGTTACTATGTCGTACCTTATGAGAAAATGTGTTGTGAACTTAAGAAACCTAAACAAGATACGCAATGTGTGGATGTTATTGCAAAGTGTAAGTGTCTTTTTATATTATGTAAAGTTGTGTTTCATAAACATGTCGTACCTTTAGGTACCTATGTATGCTTGCATTAATACTTTTTTGACCGTTGGATCTCGCGAGGGACGCGCGTCCTAGGTATAATAACAATTTGATGTCATTGTAATTTTTTAACGGCGAGCCAAATTATTAGAAAATATATACCTAGTAACCTAAAAACAAAAAAAAAAAGATAATTTAATAAAGATTTAATATTGGACGCTTTGCTGGATGTGTTAAACAAGGAAAATAAATGTGTCGTAAGAATTATGAATGCGTGTTGCATTTATATTTTGGTGCAAATAAACTTTATCAACAAATCAATATTAATCTAATCTTTAATGACGGGTAATTTATACATTTAAAAAGCAATTACCTAAATCAAAATTAAATCTGAGTATGAAACTCGTTTTATCGTTCTAGTACCATAGCAATAAGATTATTTTATCAATTCTTAGCTTATTAACAAATAACACACTGGTTTGTGAAAAATATGATAAGAAAGAATGAACAATTATATAATTCATCGTAGGTACCTATTATGTTTACTAAAGAAATGTTTGAATGTTTTAACCGTAAAATACATCGTAAAATAATGATTTATTAAAAAATATGGTATTGCTACGTTGTGACTAGTATAAGACATCATTCAATTAAATTAAAAAGTAATTAATAAAGATATATGCATTTATTTCACAGGAGAGAAATGGGTTACGATTCAATGCCAATAATGTTTTAAAATGCTCAAACGCCGAAGGGGTTTGTTTGTGGAGAAATTTTCATACAAGCCATGTATCAAACAAAATTGTCGCTTTCAAGCTCTCTGACATTGGTGAAGGTATACGCGAAGTGGTTATCAAGGAATGGTAAGAACAAAATAAATAAAAAACCGGCCAAGTGCGAGTCGGACTCGCACACGGAGGGTTCCGTACAATATTAAATAACTCAACTGCTTTATGAAAAAAAAAAACGCATAAAAACGTTTCTTGTATGGGCGCCCCCTTTAATTTTTAATTTTATTTCATTTTTATTATTTGTTGTTATAGCGGCAATAGAAATACACATATTCTGAAAATTTCAGCTGTCACCTATTACCGTTCATGAGATACAGCCTACTGACAGACAGACGGACGGACGGACAGCGGAGTCTTAGTAATAGCTCAGCGTAATAGGGTCCCGTTTGGCACTCTTCGGGTACGGCGTTTTAAGGCGATGATAGCTCAGTGGTAGACGTCGAATACCGAGACGAAGGCCCCGGCTACAATGAGCTTGAGCTTTCAGTGAAGGAAAACATCGTGAGGAAACTATAGCACGGTGATAGGGCACTTTGTAGTACCCGCCTGGCTGGCTACCACCCTCAAGTTGAAAATCTGTCGCCAAGCACCTTTCGGTGTGTTCCGACAGCTGCACTTGAGAGCCAGTTCCTTCTAGGCTTTGTGTGCTTACCACCTTCGGCCGCATCATCACTTACCATGGTGAGATTGCGGCCAAACACCGGCCAATAAATAGTAAAAAAAAAAAAAAAAACGTTTCCCTAAAAATGGCAAATATGTTGGCTGTTGCACATCGACTTTTAGTTTTTACTTACTTACTACGTTTATATGAAAAAAAAAAGAAGTTACGGAACCTCTTAAAATATTAAATTACTTTCATGGGATCATGAAATGATTAGATTACCTACTGATGAAATCAGCACTATATTGACATTTCAATTAAGAGCACTCAATTCGTCATACTTTTCATACAAAACCTCTGTACTTATTATGGCGTTGTTAAACATTTTTCGTTAGATGTTTTGAACAAATTAGTATCTTGTGCACTATATCTAGCCGTGTATCTAGGCGAAATTAAAAAAAAGTGTGAACCAAATTCAGTCAAAGCCTCCGAAAAACAGCGTATTTGCACAAATTTTACCTGAACTTTGGCCATATCTAATGTACCTATAAATTGTAAAAGTAAAGAAAACATTTAGATACCCGGCTTGCAAATGTATTGGAGATTCTAAATAACTAACTTTTTTTCACAAACTTGTAAGATTTTTTCACAAGAATTATACTCCTGGAACAAGTTTTATGATATGCGAAATCATGAATGACGACCTAGCGAAGCGGCTGCGAGTGATCAGCGGAATTTACCGACTGATAAACGACGGCTCTGATGCTGTCTCTCTTTTTTCTCAGTCAAACTGTACGTTGGATGAAACAACAAGCTTTTAGACTATGCTTGCGTTGAAGTTGCGCTGGCCACAGAGGGCCATTATTATTGCACATTTTTATATCGATGGTTCTATTCTACTGCCAAATATAAGACTACAACATAAGTAGGTACAGTAGCTGAATTGATCCAAATTTACAAAATACATTCACTAGTTTTATCTTATTTGACTGAAAACGTTCTGTTTATATTTGTTTTCATTTGTTTGTTACCGTTTTGTCTAATTTTATAAATGGAGTAGATATAAAATTGTCATTCCAGAGTGTAATTTCACGTTTTTTGATTAAAGTTGAATTACAGAATCATTAAGTTGGTAGGTATAATTATTAATAAGTATACGGAATCCTCCATGTGGGAGACCAACTCGCACATGGCCAGTTTCTTTTTTATCGAAGCTTACCAAAGACATGGTTATTTTTACAGGTGGTTTTGCGTTTGATACGTCAGCTTTATTATGTAGGTATATATAGATAGAATATCATTATGAAATAGGTATTCATCTTATTGTTACAGCTGTTCCATATTTCAATATTTATCTACAGATTTTATTGTGATTTCGGTAAGATTGCTACATAAAATTATTTTCAATTTCAAAACACACCTACTGAACATGCAAATAAAATATCTCGGATTATTCATGAAGGTGCAGTATTTGTTTAAGGTATTATCTTCAAAATTGATTATTTTTCAGGTTTGTAAAGGTAGGCGATAAAGTTGAACAATTCGAAAATATTTGCGAAGTGCAGAGCGATAAAGCAGCTGTGACAATCACAAGTAGATACGATGGTACAATCACCCGTCTCTATCACGAAGTAGATCAAACCGCTCTTGTTGGTAACCCACTCATTGATATTGATGTTCAAGATGGCGGCGAAGGTAAACTTTTGTTTTTTATACAAGCATACGGCCCGCCTGATGGTAAGCAGTTACCGTAGCCATATGGACCTTGCAATGCAACACACAAGGCATCAGTCACGCGTTACCGACCCTCAATAAGCTAAACGATGCATACAATTATAGTTAAAATTACATTCTTATAATATATTTTTTTACAGAATCTGACTCCCAATCAAAAGTTACCAAAAAGGATGATAGAGATGTTTCTACATCAGATAATAACCAAAGAATTAAAGTATTGACAACTCCAGCTGTTAGAAGAATAGCAGCACAGTTCAAAGTGAGTTAATAGTTATAAGCCAATGGACGCTCTGACACAAAAAAAAATTATCAAGTCCTACTCATGATAAACAAATACTGCCTTGATTTATTATATAACTAGCTGTCACCCGCGGTTTCACCCGCGTTCCCGGGATAAAAATGTCCTTCATACCATAGGCTATTTGTATGCCAAATTTCATAATGATCCGTTGAGTAGTTGAGCCGTGAAAGCGTAACAAACAAACTCACTTTCGCATTTATATATTAGTTAGGATTAAGGGAAGAAACAAAACTCCACATACTTATCTTTTCTTTAATCCAAACGCAGCAAAATATCTTGTGGTTTTAATTTATTTTATGATATACTCGATCCACCTATCCTACCCCTACCCAACCCTCATTTTTAAAATTTGTCTACGAGCACCTTTATTGAAAGTTAATTTTGATAATGGTAACGCTAGTAATAAAATATTATTTTTTCAAGGTAGACCTGAGCGCAGTTAAAGCAACAGGCAGAAATGGAAGAATCCTCAAGGAAGATATGCTGTCACACCTTAATATCGATGCAGAAAATTCTAATGAAATTCCTGACCCAACAACAGTTAAAGCAATGGAAATACCATTAAAATCTGCACAAGCCAGAGTGGAAGTTCTCATGGAGGATAAAATAGTACCTGTTACCGGGTTTACCAAAGCAATGATAAAGTCAATGACTGAAGCCATGGTAAGATTAACAACAACCACTAAGCATGTTGCTATTATAGGTAAAGCAGGGCTAGATGAATTTATTTTGAAAAAAATTATCCCTGTCATAGATTAATTTAAATTGTGAATGATTTTGCGCAGTTCGATTACTTTTAAAATAAATGTTATTAAAAACTAATATAATTACCCTATTGTGATGACCTTTTTGTATTGTACGCGCCGAACTCGCCGCAGCTATGAATTTAGAATTTCCTATCAAATGTTTTCTAGAATCGTATAGAACGCTCATCAATAGCTAATCACTTTGCATTTCAATAAACTCAGAAAGTTCGTTGCGACCATGTGTACGGCGCGTCTTTTGAATTATTAAAATATTTTCAGAAAATTCCGCATTTTGTGTTCAGTGACGAATACGATGTCACGAAATTAGTTGAGTCTCGAGAAGTACTTAAGAAGTTGGCACAAGAACAAGGAGTTAAACTAACTTACATGCCAATTATCATCAAAGCTGCATCCATATGCCTCAATTTTCTACCAATAATCAATAGTAGTCTCGACAATGCCTGTGAAAATCTCATCTACAAAGCAAACCATAATATAGGCGTTGCTATGGACACTCCTAATGGCTTAGTGGTACCAGTAATCAAGGTAATGCACAAATTGAAATACGTTATTTATATTATCCTATTTTGTGCTGGCATCATCATTAAATCTTTATTTTCCAGAATGTACAAAATAAAACTATATTGCAAATAGCGCGAGAACTCAGTAGCCTCCAAGAAAAAGGAATGAAGGGTCAACTTGGTCTAAATGATGTATCTGGAGGAACATTTACTATTTCGAATATTGGCATAGTAAGTTTTTTTGTTGTGAAATAAGCAGATTTTTTTATATTGGAATAAAATGTCCGGCGACATTCTCCGCGTGTCTACACTGTAATAGACAGACGATGGAATATACATACACTCGAAAAAATAAGAGGAAAATCATAATTAGACGCTTGGCGCTAACTACAGCGACAGAAAATGCAGCAATACAGAAAAATGCCCCAGACGGCGACAAAGCAAAAAATATTTTACATTTCAGTCGCATCGCATTGTAGTAGCCGCTATAGTGACCGTCAATGCCAAACAGATATTCATCTTTTTCAGAGATATTTTGTGTTTAGTCAGCGCTGGTTCCATAAAATCGATTGTGCCTGTTTTTAAATGTTTTTTTTAGCTTACGATAAATGAGTTATTATAATGAGTCTGCGTCATTGATGTTTGATTTTTGACGGGCTATTTTGTGTGTGTAATACCTTAAACTATATTATTATACCTTGTGACATAATTTCAGGTTGGAGGAACTTACACGAAACCTGTGATTCTCCCACCACAAGTATCAATAGGAGCCTTAGGAAAAATACAGGTACGAAAATCAAGGAGCTAGTTTTTCCTAGAGTTTTCCGTAGTCAAACTAGGAACAATGGTCATGTCCGTCTGTCTGACTGTCCGTTTGTAATATTATTAGAATTGTTACGCCTATAGGGTGACTATTTTAAATCTTGGATTGTTCATGCTCAATAACTCTTGCTACAGTACCACAGTACCCCGGGTGTAAAGAAATGGCGTTAGTAAACGCTTAGGTAGGTAATATCGCGTTTGCGTTTACGTTTCTCTATAGGAATTGGCACTATGCCTCTAGCGGAATATTCATGGTACATACAAATTTTTCCCATACTAATTTAGTGTCAACTCAAACCCGATAGTCTTGATATGCGTTTTTTAACGTTAATCTTTACACTCAATGCTTATAGACCAACTGAAACATTAAGAAATAAAGATCGGGTAATCACTCTGGTATTGTTAAGTCCATATACATAGGCAACGGTGATCTTTTCTAATAGGTAGACCTTCTGCAAGCTTGACTTAAAAATATATAAAAATGTGTATAAGCAGAAAGGATTTGTATACAATTTATTAATAATTGTTTTTTATTTTTAGATATTGCCACGGTTTGACACTGAAGGTAACATAGTGAAGGCTCATATTCTGAATGTAAGCTGGTCCGCAGACCACAGGGTGGTGGATGGAGTGACCATGGCGCGTTTCTCAAATTTCCTTAAAAGATACCTAGAAGATCCTACCACGCTCATTCTATATTTGTAAATAAACTTTTAATGTGAACGTATTGAAGTGTGATAATGTGTTTACCGTTTTTCTTAAAATAAAACATCTTTCTGGTTAATTTACGTTTTCATTTAAAAACTTTTAAATACAAAAATATTTTATTAATCAGAAGAAATCATACTATAAAAGTGCGCTGATATATGCTTTTAAACTTTTCAAACTTTAATGTATCTTTGTTTTTATGTAGATTTAAATATTTTATACGACCATTGCTGGGAATATGAAGCAAAATTCGTTTTATCGCCTTAAAACTTCAAAACGAGTGACCTTAAAATAAGCGATTGTCCATTCTGGAATAGAGTGTGGAGTATACTCTCGGTGAAATCTTGCAAAAATTTCCGTAAAAATTAATGTTTCTATGCTATTGATTGGTGCCCACTTGAGAGCCAGGAAAGCCATGTCCACATCGCAGTATTTTTTGTCTGTAAAGATAAACGGTATTTTAAAACAATTAGCATAAATCACCAAACATGCTAATGGAAAAAATATATCACAATAAAAAGTAATTTATCAAGTTTAGGCCCTGGTAATTAACATTTCAGTTGAATCTACCACCCCTATGGTTTCCTCACGATGTTTTCCTTCACCGAAAGCTCAAGCTCATTGTAGGATTCGAAACCAGGACCTTCGTCTCAGTCAGTATCCGACGATCGAAATATCAAAAGAGCCGTGTCGATTATCAATATTCCATATAATTACCAAACGTGCTCATTTTCACGAGAATCGAGAAATGCGATATCGAATCCGAGCGTTTTAAAATAGCCGTGCTGTAGAGCAGAACAGCGGGACATCTTTTGGACATCAGAAATACGAAAGCATTTTTGATTATACCACATGATTGTTATTGTACACAGCAATTTAAGTAAAAATAATCTCTTCGGTCTATTTGTCTGTAACCTTACACGCCTTTATTTTTTTTTTTTTTTTTTAAATTAGATGGGCTTGCGTTTGGCCACTGACCCGCCCATAAGGGGCGATGACGAAGCCTAAGATGAAACACGCTTACCCAGAAGAAACCTATTCACTCTGGCCTTGAAAGTACCTAGATTGTAAGCGTCAGGAAACACAGACGCCGGAAGCAAGTTCCACTCCCTTGCTGTCCGCATTAAAAATGAGGATGCAAAACGCTGTGTCCGTATATTCGGTATGTCAACAACGTACGGGTGAAAATTTTCCCGGCGTCTTGTGGTTCGGTGTAAAAATGGGGATGGTGGAATAAGGTTGAACAATTCCTGCGCACACTCTCCAAAATATATCCTGTAGAAAACCGATAAGCAAGCAACCTTTCTTCGATGGTCAAGGCTCGTGAGTTTCGCCTTAATTAAAGACTCATCTCCAATTAGTCTCCTGGCTCGGCGATCTATTGAGTCGAGGGCCTCAAGCTGGTACTTAGCTGATCCATCCACTAGTGGCTCGCGCGCTGGAAACGTATCTCTCTGCAACAGTGCTGTCGTCTGCGTACCCAAAGATACCGGGTTTTAGCAGATCGTTGATATGCAGCAGAAATAAGGTTGCAGAGAGAACTGATCCCTGAGGAACTCCGGCATTGATTGCCAAGTGGTCCGACGAGCATCCGTCTATGACCACTCGTATAGACCGTTCACTCAGGAAATCGGAAATCCAAGCGCACAGGCCATCAGGAATTCCATATGAAGGAAGCTTGCTTAGAAGGCTGGTGTACCAGACCCTATCGAAAGCCTTAGATATATCGAGGGAAACGGCAATTGCTTCCCCGTGTCTCTCAATGGCTTCGCTCCAAAGATGTGTGGCATACACAAGAAGATCCCCAGTAGACCGTTTTTGGCGGAAACCGTACTGTCGGTCACTGAGGAGTTCGTTATCTTCAAGGTATGCCAGGAGCCTCCGATTCAATACACGCTCCATAGTCTTGCAGAGTATGGAGGTGATCGCAATCGGTCGATAGTTTGTAGGATCGGCACGGCTGCCCTTCTTAGGCACAGGTTGCACGTTAGCAAGCTTCCAGACTTTCGGAACATGACCCATTCGAAGTGAGAGGCGAAACAGGCGTGTCAAGACAGGAGACAATTCGGGCGCACAATTGCGCAGGACAATGGCTGGAATGCCGTCGGGACCACTGGCTTTATTCACGTCTAGAGCGCGTAGTACCTTTACAACCTCCTTTTGCCGGATACGGATGTCCGGCATTTGGCAACGCCTAAACCGCGAAGCCGATTGTGATGAAATGTGGCACGCAGATAACCTATGGTATGGAGAAGGACATTTTCTCACCAGCTATTCGGATAAAATAGACCTTTCTCGGCGATGATATCTGTATGTCTTCACGTTTTAGTGCCAGTAGAGATCGCTGCTTATCACTCCAGTTACGGTCCAAATCTCGCATCAAACTAAGTCGAGCTGCTTTTGTTAATAGACCATTCAACTCTGAGTACTGACCATCGCTTATAACACTTGTCACTCGTGAGATTGCCTGTTGATACAAAAGAAAAATGTATGTTACTTGTACACATAGACTTAGGATTTCGCTACGCTTCTCGTACATTAGAAAAGTGACACACTACCTAACTACCTATATTAAATAGTCAGATTAAAAAAAAAACGCTTTTTAACCGTCTTCAAAAAAAGGAGAAGGTGCTATGTTCGAATCGTATGTTTTTTTAAGCGTTTGATCTTGTAACTATAAAGGACAATAAGGTAAATAATTAAAATATTTTAATTTTAAAAGTTACCTGCTTCGTGCCAAATTGGAATTCTTTTTCACGAAAACCTGGATCCCAAATACTTCTCAAAACACTGAAGTCAATTTTAATCATCAACCATTTAAAAGGATTTTGTAATAATATCAGTTTTGGGACACGTTTCTTATTATCCTTTGGTTTATCATCTTTTCGTCGAAAAAAGAAAGACTTTGGGAGGCCCTTAAGAAAATTCAGAGAGCTTTTGGACTTTTGTAGTAATTTAAGACTATCGTTTTGATTTTTTTGAGGCTCAAGTTGGCGATACTGCACGGGAAATTCATTTTTTATGATCTCAGCTGTTCGTATAACAGATTGAGGTGTAATAAATGGAAAATTTGTTACAAGTCTGGTATCGGCAGGTGGCAGTGTTGCGAAACGTGGTACAATTGGGCAGATACACCTTTTTAATATATTAATCGCTACTGCCATCTGAATAAGAAAAAGCAAATATAGAGCATTAGTTTCAACCACTATAGTTGTAACTATAGTAAAAGCTACCACATTCCCATGGCAATATGGTCGTATTTATCTGAAGAAACTGCATCCTTTCCTGTGTAACACTGGAAAATTTTCCATGTTTGCGAATTTATTTATTGAAATTTTATAAATTTATTTACATGAATGTCATCTGATTGCCAACTAGAAAATGTTTTTTTTAATGTCAAATGACTTTGTGTATTATGACATGGTATAATTTATAATGAAAAGTTTTTAAATCTGCAAAGAGACGGTATGTCTTTCAGGTCCAATTTCAGGATATAACAGAGAATGAACATTATGTACAAAGATAACTTCAAAGATCTTCAAAGATATAATGCCAATTAATACATAGGTAGGTAGGGTTTTTATACAACTAAGTCGGTAAACAAGCATACGGCCCGCCTGATGGTAAGCGTTTACCGTAGCCATATGGACGCTTGGAACACACGAAGCATTGCACACGCGTTACCGACCTTTCCCCCTCCCCTATGAGCTCTGGTGACCTTACTCACGCGCAGGAACACAATTTTAAACAACCCAAAGTTATTGGCTGTGGTATTCAGTAAGGTGGAGGTACTTTCCCAGTCGAGTCTTTGAGCGAATAAACGCTATGCTCCTGTCATATTGCTTAGAAATATACGGCCTACAAAATTGTGCAATGGAACTAGACTACAAGTAGCAGCCCTCTGTCGTAATGTTATTGAGGCCAAAATATTACTGACACTGCCAGAGGAGACACAGTCTTCGTGCCGCGTATCTATACCATTGATCCCAAATCACCTTCCGTTTGAATTTAAAAGATTGCAGTTTCAAATCAAGGTTTGTTTTGCGATAACTATTAATAAATCAAAGCGACAAACTCTGAAATATGATTTGCGGTAGGATTGTTTCTCCCACGGCCAGTTTTATGTGGCATCCTTACGTGTGAGCTCTGAATCTACCTGAACTTTTGTCATATAACACACGTAGTGGCGGGCGACAGCCATAAACAATGCTCTATATTGTTACAATGATTCATATCTAAAAAAAAGATATACTCTACGCGGACGAAGTCGCGGGCAAAAGCTAGTGTTATATAAAGGCTGCCGCTGCTGTCTATCATCGGTAAGGTTTCCAGCAAACTCAAAGCGTTACCTCTTTGGATGACCAAGCCAATGTGATGGCGAAAATACCCGTCCGCCGCGCCGGGTGTACCGAGACTTTGATGTTTAGGGATTTCTGCTTCATGTGACTAGCAAATCGGTGAACTTCAGATCCCCACGATACCTAGGTCTCGGTCATAATTGTGTCAATATTCAACAAAGGGAAATAACAAATAAAATGATAACGTACAAAGTGTGGTTTGGAAGTTTCATAAACAATATTTGCGTAAGGTAAACCAGAATTCAATTTGAATTTAGTATTTACAAGACGATCCATAAGGATAATAAATATGACAATTATCTAAATACCTACCGGTAAGGATGTTAGACGGGAAGTACATTAAATAGATCCTTAATATAAAAGCCAATTGTTTTATTGTTCTCTGGATAGTGAGTAAGTATATAACCGTCGCGTCAGTTGAATTACGTGAGTGATCATATTGTCTCAGTTCCGGTCGGTTGCCCTATTTGTATTAGATTGAAGGTAATATTATATTTTACTAGCTTTATAGCCCGCGACTTCGTCCGCGTAGATTATTTCTTTTTTCTAGATATGAATCATTGTAACAATATAGAGCTTTGTTCATGGCTATTGTCCGCCACTACGTGTGATATTGACAAAAGTTCAGGACGATTAAGAGCTCATATGCGAGGATGCCACATAAAACTGAAACAGTCCTGCTGCAAATCAACTCTAGCAAATTTCAGAGTTATTCCCTGTGACTACAAATCTTAATTAGGAACCGTTATTTTTTTAATTCAAAAGGAAGGTGATTTGGGATCAATGGTATACGCGGCAAGAAGACTGTTTCTCCTCTGGCGGAACCAGTAAATATTTTGGCCTCAATAACATTGCGGCGGAGAGCTGTTACTTGTAGTCTAGTTCCACAGCACAATTTTGGAGGCCTTATCTCTCTTTCCCTCATGTCTGAGGATCGTGGTCAACATCGGCTTTGCTTCTAGAGCGAATGATCTGCCTCCACTGGTTTCTGTAAAACTTGGAGGACGATGAGTCATTTACTTGATCGGACCATCTTGTTGGTGAACGACCAAGTAGTCGTTTTCCTTCCGTGTTCCCAACTATGATCAGATTTCCAAACTTTCATCGCCTTTGCGCACCATGTGGCCGAAATACGAAAAAATACGTTGGTGGCATATGGTGGACAATCGTGTTTTAATTTGGAGCTGCGATAGGATTGATGCATTATTGCGTTTAGCGGTCCAAGGTATTTCCAACATCCGTCTCCAGCACCACATCTCGAATGCATCAATCCTTTTTCTTTCTCGGGCCAGTATAGTCCACGCTTCCACTCCATACATGAAAATGAGGAATACCAATGCTCGTATTAACCGGATCTTTGTTTTAATACCGATTCCTCTCTTTTTCCTGATGTTGTTTAGGCGAGTCATTTCAATACGCCAATATCAATAGACGAAATAATAAATTTTGAAATGTTCACTCCGAAAATAAAGAACTTCATATACTAAATTTAATCCCCATTTTCACTCCTTAACCATAAGCTTGAATAATAAATTTAGTGTACTTCCATACACAAATTCATCCCCCTTTTTACCCTTTCGGGATCGGAATTATCAAAAACGCTGAGGCACATATAAATTAATTTTCAATCGTCAACCTGAAATTGAAGTATATCGTCTTCCTTAATGGATGCCTGCACTATATAAGGTATCTTTGTGCAAAATTTCAAATCTCTAGATTCAGCGGTTTGGGTTGTGCGTTTATATATCAACAATCAGTTTATCATTTTATACAGGGTGTTGTTTTGGTCGGCGACAAGCGACCCAGGAGCGGTAGTACAAAATATATATTCCCCAAAAATGGACTTAATTCCATTAAATACTGTACATATATGTTGAGAAATACCATATTCAATTTGAAATAAAATTACCGCAAAGTATGGTTACTAGGCACGTGCACTGACTAGAGCTAGGCACAAGCCGCCATCACTCCACCCCTTTACTCCCTCGCACTCCCGTTGAGTATTATGTCTACACTTTAGCTTATTACATGATTTTCAAAAAAAATATTTTTTTATTTTTATTATTATAAAAAAATAAAGTATTTTTTTTATATTTTTTTTAGCACCAGTATCTATTGTATTATCATATAGTATTAGCTCTAGTCAGTGCACGTGCCTAGTAACCATACTTTGCGGTAATTTTATTTCAAATTGAATATGGTATTTCTCATCATATTTACATTATTTAATGGAATTAAGTCCATTTTTGGGGAATATATATTTTGTACTACCGCTCCTGGGTCGCTTGTCGCCGACCAAAACAACACCCTGTATTAAGATTACCCTCTTAGGGGTGGAATTACCAAAAATCCTTCCTTAGTCCGATGCCTACACCGTATAGTAATACATTTAGTGAAGTTTACTTTGAAATTGAAGGACTTGCATACAAAATTTCATCCCCCTTTTCCTCCCTTCGATGGTGGAATTATCACAAACGCTGAGATAACTATACATTAATTTTCAATCGTCAGCCTAAACACAAAATTTGAAGATCCTAACTTCAAAACTGACGAACTTGCATACAAACTTTCATCCCTTATTTTACCCTGTTAGGAGTGGAATTTCCAAAAATCCTTCCTTAGTGGATGCCTACTCCGTTTAATAATACATTTAGTGAAGTTTACTTTTGAAATTGAAGGACTTGCATACACAACTTCATCCCCTTTTTCCGTCCTTCGGTGGTGGAATTATCACAAACGCTGAGATAACTATATATTAATTTTCAATCGTCAGCCTAAACACAAAATTTGAAGATCCTAACTTCAAAACTGACGAACTTGCATACAAACTTTCATCCCTTATTTTACCACCTTAGGGGTGGAATTTCCAAAAATCCTTCCTTAGTGGATGCCTACACCATATAATAATACATTTCGTGAAGTTTACTTTGAAATTGAAGGACTTGCATACCCAACTTCATCCCCCTTTTCCTCCCTTCGGCGGTGGAATTATCACAAACGCTGAGATAACTACACATTAATTTTCAATCGTCAGCCTAAACACAAAATTTGAAGATCCTAACTTCGAAACTGACGGACTTGCATACAAACTGTCATCCCCTATTTTACCCTCTTAGGGGTGGAATTTCCGAAAATCCTTCCTTAGTGGATGCCTCCACTATATAAGGTATCTTTGTGCAAAATTTCAAATCTCTAGGTCCAGCGGTTTGGGCTGTGGGCTGATATATCAACAATCAGTTTATCATTTTATATATTAAGATTATTTTTCACATTCAATCCTAATACTATAAATAAATAAACACATGATAAACATAACATAATAAACACTGACTAGAGAAATACCACGACCTTACAGAAGATCGCAGCCAAAAAACACTAATTGTGGTTTTGTGTTCCTACGTTAAGATCACCAGAGTACCTACGTTGAGGATCGCTGCGCTGGCAGGTACTTCACCTGGGACCAGCGATTTAGTACCAAATAACACTGCGCTTTGTCTCTTCCGGCTCAGCGGCAGCGGTTGCTGGCTCTGCGTCTTCTCTCAACTTTTCAATCATTTTTCGAGGGTTGAAGAGAGAGTCGGCATCACGTTAGTGATACCCTTGGTGTTGCGAGCGTCTATAGGCTATGCTAACCGCTTACCATCAGACGCTGTATGCTTGTTTGCCACCTGACTAGTATAAAAAAGCATCATTTAATTTTCATTCTAGAGTCGATAAGTGCCGTCAATAAATAATGTAGGTACCTAGTACCTATATACCAATATATTATTAATGTATAGGTAGGTACCTACAACAACAATTTTGGAATTAGGTTAATATCTAGGTAGGTACATGATATTTCACTTAGCAATTCGACCAACAACGAAGCGTGCGATAGCAGACTAATAGCCGTGTTTAATTATAGACACGATTAAATCATAAGCTTTTGATTACATTGTTTCTTTTTTGTTAAATGAGGTGGCTGTAGACTCACTGAATGGTGTACAAAATAATCAGCCTCAGGCCGAGGATTTTGTATTGTAGCAAGCTTGCCCAGAATATGCAGTAATTCTTGAAAAAAAAGGCCGATTCGCTCTTGCCTTGAAGACATCAAGGTTATATACCTACATTACATATATTGCCAGGAAACAGACGCCCGGGTGATTATAAATAGAATAATTCTGAATAAATGATTTCTAATTACATCATCACATTTTTGACAAATTACGTGTTAAATCGCGCTTCGATTACGAACCGTGAATATTGTAGCCTCGACCTTAGATTACAATCAATCGCTATTATTATCTATTCACCAAACACATATAAATAGTAACTAATTAAATACAAATCACAGTCCTATTCCAGTGTTGCCAAAACCAATGAGGTAAGTAGGTAACTAGTCTTTTACTTTTCATATATTATCACAAATCACATGACAGTTTTTATAGCAGGTGACTACCTACCTACTTAGGTATATAGTTTTCGTAGCCAGCCACATCTATGAGTACCTATATCGAGGTCATACATGGTGGGTGGGATTTATTTAATTTCCTTCATAGTATTTGCGGGAAATATGCAAAATTGCAATTTATATTATAGGCATACCTAGAAAATATCCTCGAGGCTGCTACCGATCGGAAGGCTGAACAGTATCATATAAATAACCCACGCAGCATGCAAGCGCATTCAATATCAATAAATCAGCCCTTTTAGAACTTGCGAGTTCTTTTAAGTCTCTTACAAGAATGTTAGCAAAGCCTAGCCTTTTTTTACAAAGGATATGCATGGTTTGACAATAGCACAGACATATATATCTAAAGACAATAGTCTATTCGTAGCAAGTAATAAATGCCGCTGAAGGTAGGTATACTGATCACACAAAGGCTGCCTGTCTACCGGAGAAGAGTTAGGAAAATGTGACTAAGTAATAGTGTTTCATAAAATCGACACGACGTGAAATAAGAGGGAGAGGAATCGATACTACGAAAAACGATACACGAAAGTCCGATCATCGTTGTCAAATATTAACCAATAGAATTGCAGCAAAACTGACCAGACTGAAATTTTGTGTTACTCTATTGGCTATTTGATTGAAAACGATGATCGGACTATCGTGTATCGCTTTTCGTAGTAGGCCCTAAGTTTCTTAACTCTGCTTCGGTGGATACGCAGCTAAGCCTATCAATAATTGTTTTTCAAATGCATAAGCCCAACCACGAAATCATTTTATATTATCTGCTCTGTTCTGTGGCAGAAACACTGGCTTGAATAGGTACAACTTCAAGCCAGACGGGCTCTACAATACCAACATTATGGTTTCGGCACAATATTTTAATTGAAAGTTGAAGCTTCGTCGGGGCGTCGTGATTTTTCAATCAGTAGTAAAATAAAATAAATAGAGTAGCGACGTGGAAATGGGTAGATATTTAAGGAACTATTTCATCAACCTTGAATTTTATAGTAGGGATTTGATGAATAAAATTGTGGCTTAATCATGACATCTTTTTAGGAAGATGTGGTCTATGTTGTTCGGCGTGATAGCACTGGCGTCGCTGAGCGCTGCGTGCACGCCCAGTGTAACCACTGTTAGTGGTACACATGCCCCTTCGAACGTCTGCTCTGGGGCACTCATCTTCACTGACGAGTTCGATGAATTTGACCTTGAGAAATGGCAACACGAGAACACTTTATCAGGAGGCGGCGTGAGTATTTCTACTTTGGCAGAATTATAATTTATATTTTGCCCGGGTTATAACCATATTATAACAAGAAAAATTTTCACCAGAACTGGGAATTCCAATACTACAACAACAACCGCACAAACTCCTTCACTCATAGTGGAACTCTATTCATTCGTCCCTCGTTGACGGCTGATCAATTCGGACAATCGTTTTTGACAAGTGGTAACCTGAATGTGGAGGGTGGTGCACCAGCTGACAGGTTCGTACACAGAAATACTGTTCCCGATTCGACACATACCTACTTTTGACTTGAACTGTCTTTGCAATGTTCTTACTATAACAATTTATAAACAGATGTACAAACCCTAAATGGTGGGGTTGCGAGCGTACGGGCACACCCACCAACATCCTCAATCCTATCAAGAGCGCACGTATTCGCACGGTTGACTCTTTCAGCTTCCGCTATGGAAAAGTTGAAGTGCGAGCTAAAATGCCCGCCGGAGATTGGTTGTGGCCAGGTACGAAGTAATTAATATTTTATGCTAGAGTTCAACCCACATATACGTTTTATCGATACCTAGTCCATAACATGTTTGTATACTTACAGCTATCTGGCTTATGCCAGCATACAATAGCTACGGTACTTGGCCTGCATCCGGAGAGATCGATATGACGGAGTCACGGGGAAATCGCAACATGGTCCAGAATGGCGTAAACATCGGCACACAGGTAGGCTGATTGAAACACATCGTAGACGGGAGCAGAAGGATTCTGAAAATAATAACATGTTACCTATTGTGATCATTTAGACTGTAGTTTTATAGCATTTTATGTATGCCTTTTCTAGGAAGCCGGATCTACCCTCCACTACGGGCCCTACCCTGAACTTAACGGATGGGAACGTGCCCACTGGGTCAGGAGAAATAGTGCCGGCTACGACACAGCATTCCATCGCTACCAGCTCGAATGGACACCAGGTACTTTTGTGTTAATAGGATACTATACTAGGTACCCCTGGTGTTAGTTATCTACTTTTATCAGACAAACCAAGAATCAGGAAGGAATAACATTTTCATTACGTTAACTTACTCTCTTAAAAACCCCTGATTAATGTCAGTTTACAAAATAAAGTTTTCCGTACTTATTTTTCACCATTTACTAAGCCTACTTGGGAAATTTGGGAATCTAAATTCAACTAATAGATATGTACGTACAATCGTTTTTATAAACTCTATTTCTGTTCTACCTATACTCGTAACTTTTGTTTGTTTAAAAACCTACCACCCCAAGCTGAAACACAGCACATAGGCCTGCCTAGTGTAAACTCAGCTACAACTGCTACAAGTAATTATTTCAATTATTTTGAAAAGTAATAGATTTGTAAAGAAATAAGAAAAAAAAATGCTTTATTATTATAGTGTAGGTATTCTAGACTCACGCATCTTTTTCTTTCAGACTTCATAAAATTTAGTATGGACGATGTAGAACTAGGCCGCGTAACGCCTAACAGCGGTGGCTTCTGGGACTTTGGTGGCTTTAACAAAAATCCAAACATTGAAAACCCCTGGCGGTACGGATCCAAGATGGCACCATTTGACCAGAAGGTATTTTTCTTTTCCCAAATAGGCACTTTCCACTGCTCATAAATTATCAAACAAGTGACTGCTGGGATTAAAATAATAATATTGAAAATTGGTAAATCTCCTTCGATCAGTTTTCCTTGTCGTTTGTTGTTTTTTAGGGTTCCGTAGCCAAATGGCAAAAAACAGAACCCTTATGGATTCGTCATGTCTGTCTGTCTGTCTGTCCGTCCGTATGTCACGGCCACTTTTCTTTCCGAATCTATAAGAACTATACTGTTGAAACTTGGTAAGTAGATGTATTCCGTGAACCGCATTAAGATTTTTACACAAAAATAGAAAAAAATCAATACATTTTGGGGGTTCCCCATATTTAGAACTAGTGGTGGTTAATATATCATATAGCAAAATAAAGCACCGTGCTTAATACACTTAACATAAAGCAAATGCTATCGTGGCTCTCATGCCTCGTCCATACGCTTGCAAACTCATGCAAACTCCAAACTCCCACAAACGCTTGGACAAATCAAGGGAAACAAACGCAGCCATCCACACGTTTGCAAACGCTTGCGAGCAGCGTTGGTAGTGCGTTGACAAGCAAGCATGACGGACGTCGAGCTCGTTTCCTCCAAAAAACATCCAAAAAACATATTAATGTATATAAATTAAATAATAACAACATATTAATTTTATCTAGCTTTATTGTGGCTTTTGGGCTACTATAGGCTACCTGCTCTGAAATTCGGCTATTTTAGGCTACTTAAGCTGTGAAAAATGGCGACATTAGGCCCAGTGCTGTTGGCAACACTGCCGGGCGGGGCGGACACAGTGCTGCAAACTCTCCTTCTTTTCCAGGAGATTCCATGATTTTTGGACATGTCTCCTTATCTCCTTATTTATTTTTCAATTCAATGAAAATCTCCTGGATTTTCAGGATGTGAGTAAAGTGTACGACATTTTTATTTTTATAAAAATAACACCTGATATTGACATAACATAAAACAGTCAATGCTCTGTATAATCTGCATCTCTGTGTAAAACTTGCAAAGTGACGTTGCGTTTTTGTTTTAGTTGAGTAAAGAAAGTGACGTTGCGTTTTTGTTTTAGTAGAGTTGGTGTATTTTGAGTTATATTGCATATTTATCGCTGGTGTTTTACCCAATAAAGATCAATGCCTGTGAAGTTGAAGTGAAATGAATTACGTGTATCGTGATTTTTCAAGTTGTTAAAAAAATCCGTGAAAAGTTTAAGTACGATTACGACCTTTTTACTGAAACATTTGTATGTCTTATCGAAACTGAAAATTTTATTACTAACAGACCCGTCAATGTGGAAGTGATTTATAGTGACTAGAACTTATACAGGTTGTTGTTTTGGTCAGCGACGAGCGACTCAGGGTCGATTATACAAATGATACTGGTGCTAAAAAAAATATAAAAAAATTACTTTATTTTTTTTTAATAATAAAAATAAAAAAATTTAAATTTTGAAAATCATGTAATAAGCTAAAGTGTAGACATAATACTCGACGGGAGTACGAGGGAGTAAAGGGGTGGGGCGATGGCGGCTTGCGCCTAGCTCTAATCTGTGCACGTGCCTAGTAACCATACTTTGCAGTAATTTTATTTCAAATTGAATAAGGTATTTCTCAACATATTTACAGTATTTAATGGAATTAAGTCCATTTTTGGGGAATATATATTTTGTACTACCGCTCCTAGGTCGCTTGTCGCCGACCAAAACAACACCCAGTATAACTCGACACTGGTAAAAATAAGTCCTAATAAAAAGGATTTGCTTGTTAAAATTAAAACTAAGGTATAATATAAAAAATCCTATTAATCTAAATACAGCAAAAAGGGTAATTTTTTATTTCTCCTTCTTTTTGACCCTGTCTCCTGGGCTTTTGCCATAAATATACTTCTTTTTTGCATGTTGGGGTTTGCAGCACTGGGCGGACAGTCGTCGCATGCTAGCGATTCCTATCGGTCGCACCGCGTGCGACTTTGCGATCTCAGGCGGCTCATGTAAAAATAGTGTATATAAAAAAGTTAAAAATGTAAATAAGTACATTGTTGATTTTTGTACATACAATCAATGAACTTCTAAATACGCCTATAATTGCTTTAAATACTAACTTGTTTTATTTCATACTAACATTTATTCAATTACAGACAGTCCTAAGCCTGAAAAGTATGAAGGAAAGTTCATTTTATTTTTAACGGTTATATTTTATCGTAATTCATAAACGCGATGTAATATTCTTATAAAGCATGCTGTCAGTCACCGCGCTTACTTTATTCGCGCCCGCCCGTTTTGCCGTAACAAGTCAAGTACTTACGCATATAAAAAAGCATGCTTTAATAAAGCATATAAGAAAGCATGCTTAAAATATAAAGCAATAAGCATTAAGCAAGTGATTGCCATAAAGCAACTTTGAACACTACTACTTAGAACTGAAAACCAAAGTGGTAGAATGTGGCCACTATTCACTTGTGTAAATTACCCGAAATATGGGAATTTTTATTTAGGTTATTATTACTAAGTATTTTTTTTATTATAATTGATATTAAACGTTCGCGAATTGTACACATACTTTATCCAGTGATTCCCAAACTTCTCAGTTATAGCAGGCATCTCTCACTCCATGTACTTGCGCGCGATAATTGCCTACCGGCCGCCGGACCGTAACTGGTCCATTTCTCAGTTGACTGTCGACAGCCGCGTGGCGCGTTCGTACGCGTATATTTCGCTTGAACTCTTTGTTGTTCTTTATATGAAAGGTTTAAAGTACCTTTAGATTCCTTTTATAATTATGTAAAAGATCTAGAGGCCACATTTATTGTAAACTTTGAACAAAATATGAGTCAGAAGCCCGGTTGCAGGATATTTGAAATATAAAAAAATATAATTATATACCATTTAATTCCCCTCTTGTTTCTTTTTTAAAACTTTTTGTTCGATTCCGAATATTCTCCACAATAAAGTTCAACAATTGTGAATGTCGACAAGCTACAAATTTATTAATCTACATATACTCTATTAATATAATAAAGCGGAAGAGTTGTTTGTTTAAACACACTAATCTCTGGAACTACCAGTTGGATTCGAAAAATCTATCATTGATATATTTTATTTCCGGGATCACGGGTGAATCCGCGGGGGAGTCATTATCTATATATTTAAATTATAAAAATCTCGTGTCACGGTGTTTTGTGGTCGCACTCCTTCGAAACGGCTCGATTGATTTTTATGATTAGTATATTTCATACCGCTACGGGTAGGGTAGGGTTGGGTAGGTCCTACCCTACCTGTTATACCCTAGTTTAGGGTACGGCACCACGCAAACGAAGTCGCGCCGATATGGCAGAAAACGTTTGCCGGGTCAGCTATATAAAAATAACACACTTTTAAGAACATTTCTTATATTTAACAACTGAACATGCTGAAACATTAAAAAGCATTTTATTTTTTGTTTCATCAAGTGTAAGTAGTACCTACTGAGATCTTTATCGACAGAGGCATCCCTGGCAATCCACGCTAAGCACGCAGCAGCGAGTAGTTACAAAGCAAAACTAAATTTACGGTCGTAAGCTTGGGTTCATTTTCGTTCGTAGCGTTTATCGACTCAAAAGAGTAGGCTATTATAGCAGTAGGTATTGTCAATTTTATATGGAGTGATTTATCTGTTACGTAGTAACTATTTAGTAATCTGTGGTTATAGTCTGGCATACGAAAGTAGAACCTAATAAAGCGCGGCAAATTAAAAAAAAATCTAGAATAAGTATCAAAACCGTTTGTTCCTACTGTATGCAGTACAATAGGAACAAACGGTTTTGATACTTTACAAAAAAAATATAAATATTAAGTTATGTTTGATTTTCCTAAGTCATATTTGCATGTAAATGAGTTAAAATTTAACATAAACTCGTTATATTTAATTTTTATATAGAATGCTTTTAAATAAATATCCTGGGATATTCCTCACAAACGGTTATCTGATCCCAAACTAAGCGTACTATATATAATACCTATATATTCAAATTCAAAAATTGTGTTTTTTTTTTCTAGTTTATATTTTTTTACCTTCGTAGAACAATATGGATAGATGTTTCAGTGATTAGCGACCGTAGAAGTTCATTTAGCATATTGTGTAACATTAAGGTGATCGAAAGAATGAGAAGGTGGACACTATAACACTGATTTAGCTATAAAGCCATTATGAATAAGGGGTTAGTATCAACCATTGAAATATAAAACTAAAGAAATGTAACTCGAGCTCAAAAATCATTCCACGCAAACTGAACCGCGGTGGGCGTTGCCGAAAAAGAGAGACGCACCGCGCTGACAGTTCGCCGGTATCATTGAGTCGATGCGTTCGTGTCGCGAGGGACTTAGAACTGTGATTATTATTGTGTTTTGCGTTGTTTACATTGTGCAAATATGCCGTCATGTGTTGTTAAGTGGTGTAGAAGCCATACAGATATGAAGAATGCTGGAATCACTTTTCATATGTGAGTAAATAAACATTTTGAAATCCTATACTTGTGACTCTGGAAAGTGTTATGCAACATGAACGCAACATGCGTATTTATTTAACACGTTTTGATATTTCACTTAAACTGTGATGCACTAGTACCTATAATTATAAAGAGGATAGAACTTTTGTGGCATAGCGTGCCAGCCGCCATTTTAGTTTTTTTTTTCAATGTTGCGGCGCACGGTGTTACTTATGTATATGGGTAGAGGACACTTATACAAACAAAAAATGTTAACCAATATGGTGGCCTAAAGTGTCACGTTTCCGAGATATTTGGAGGTAATATCCAAATAAATAGTTAAATCGGTAAAAAATATACTCATTAACCTAGATAAATACTATCAGAACCCGAATAATAGTATAATATGGTTGTAATTTGCTCGAATTTGAAATGATTTTGGTATTACGTTTGTATGGGCTATTCATAATCCGCCTGGGTCTACAGCTATTTTAATTGTGTTATAAATTCATATAATAAAAATAAAAAGTAAACACATGAACAAGCTTACTTATTTTTCATAACACCATCCACGTATCTCCAGGGGTACCTTGTTTTAAGAGCTTGTGGTTTTTTAAAACAAGGTTAAAATAACCTTATTCGTCTTTGTCCCGTTTTGACGTCGGATGTCAAAGAAAAACAAAAGTCAAATAAGGTTATAATAATATTGTTTTAAGAGCTTGTGGTTCGCCCTCTGATCTGACCTTAACGCGACCCATCACTCTATAATTCGTATGTAAAAACCATAAACTGATTAAACTACTTCTTAATTTTAGATCCTTACAATTATAACACATAAAGAAATATTTTAATCCAAAAAGCACATCACAAACTTTTAAATGAATATAATAGAGTGGTATAGTTAAATTACAACTAATTAATCCAACTTATAGCATATGCATAGTGCAAATATACGATACTTTATAACTTATCCTCTTACAATCAATGCATAACATCGTCCACGCATCTCGCACTGCAGCAGGCGTGCCGACCAATTAGCATTAGGCTGTCCCGCCGAGAACCAATCATCGCGCTTGCCAGAATACAACGCGTTAGGCAAACGCGGTAAGCGCAGGTAATTGGCTTATTTGCATGTGTGTTCTTTCGTTCGAATACTGGAGATATTTTGTCAATGTAGTGAAGTGTGGAGTCGAATTTCGCGTTGATTTTGTTCACAATTATGCTTCCTTACTTTAATATTTCGTTGGTATCAACCAAGAATCTTATGTATTATTTAAGATTCTTGGTATCAACACTGGTTCTGATAATCTAGTTGACACTTTTATACCGGGTGACGAAAGTGACATTAATAGAATGTTGCCATGTAAAGAGTTTCAGTTACAGCCAGGCTCAACTTTCGTTTGCCAGACTCTACGAACCGGTGACAAAATCAATGAGACGTTTTCTTTCCATAGAGTTTTTTAGAGTTGGTTGAAAATACTTGTAAAATCGTGTACAGTAGTACCCAACTGATATGGCTAACCGATGCACCTGCGCAGAAGATACATTTTCAAAGCACGGGAAACGCTATTGGTCGGCAGCTGCCGCCATGTTGGCTGCATCGCTGCATTAAAAAAAAACCTGCGTGCCTTATTTGTTAACGTTCTCATTGTATGGTTGACGATAATCAAAAAATCTTCTTAAAAAATATGTCTGCTTTTTTCCTCGTAAGTGTGTTGAAAGACGTCGTATGACACGCGTGTGCATAGATCATTAGGTACTTACACTCTCGGCTTCCATATCGCGTTCGCCATACCGCCTTGTCTGTAATGACCAACTTTGCACACATGTATCACAATGTACCTACTATTACGCATTCTTCGGTAGTTGGTTGGTATACCTAGCTATATTGATTTATTAGGTATATCTACAATTATACCTACAATTACTGATATATCAGCATAAAAAACTTTATTTGATTCCGCTAAAAGGCCTACGGGTAGGTACCTACTTATTTCACTGGCCGATTGTCTCGAAACATATGCCTTTAAACCATGTTTTGTAATAAGGGGGTTTAGAACATTCAAAAGTAGTTAAATATGGTATTAATAATTGTAAGGAATAAGTAGCTTATTTCTAGAGTGAGCTTAAAACTTGGTAGAAATAAAAGAAATATTTCAAGATATCTAGGGTAGCCGCTACAGGCAAGCTAGGTAAAAGCTACCCTCTAGGTAGTATAAACTATCTTTCGCAGGTAAAATATTAGTTTAACTATTTCAGTTCTACATTATATTGAACGTGGCCGTGGGCGGCACCAATGGATTCTTCCCTGATGGCGTCACCAACCCTACACCTAAGCCTTGGTGGAACGGATCACCGACGGTTAGTTCATGCACTTTAATATCCCGAAGTAGTACAGCTAAGACCAATGTATGATCGGACTATAAAAAATTATGGGACGGATGAAAGATAATATGCAAACACCAGTCATGAGAATATTTACATAGTAGATGTATTTAAGCGCATATTTAAGATGTATGAAGCGCTCGTGGTGTAGCATGAGTAGC
The DNA here is from genome assembly GCA_951394255.1 of Polyploca ridens. Classification (NCBI taxonomy): domain Eukaryota; kingdom Metazoa; phylum Arthropoda; class Insecta; order Lepidoptera; family Drepanidae; genus Polyploca; species Polyploca ridens. The sequence continues at coordinate 10,094,444 of OX596250.1, forward strand.
CGTTCTTAATCGATTGGCAAAGTTAAGCTACGCCTGTCGTGGTCGGTACCTGGATGGGTGACCGCCTAGTGGTATTTCAAATCGAGCGTTTCCGTGCTTCGGAAGGCACGTAAAGCCGTTGGTCCCGGTTATCACTTAACTGTGATAGTCGTTAAGCTAGTTGGATGCCTCCTAGGCGGCTTGAAAAATTCCAACAGTAGGTTGACCACTACCCTACCTCCACCGATCCGCAGTGGGCACGCGTGGTGGAGTATTGCCCATTCCCTTTCACCTTCATTTGTGAAAGGAGGCCTGTGCTCAGCAGTGGGACATTATAGGCTGATGATGATGAGATGTATTTATGTATCTGGAGCGTGTATATAAGAGGAAATTTTAAAGTTATCTCTATTTCTGTGGTGTGGTTTTCTTTCTCGTTTGTCTTTGTTTGTTTTGGTTGGACATCTTATAAGGAGGGATAACTACATGTGATTGAAAGAGTGATTGATATGGAAGTAGATGGTATGAGAAGAGGACCAAAGATTGAGCGAAGGATGATAGAGCATGGAAGGCGTGATTGCCGAGATGACTCATAGAAGGGTTAATTGGAATCAACGTACATATCGTACGTACCGGTCTACTCATCATCATTTGCCCGCTTTATCCTATACCGGGTGGAGATTTTGAGATGGCATATTTACCAAACCTACGTTGAGTAAGTCATGCTAAACAAATTTTACTATGGGACCAACACAGAATTCCCAATAAATATTTTTTACTTTTCATACATTATAATCGAGCAAGGTTGTTAGAGAAAAGTAAACATTTTTTTTAAGAATTCTTTATTGGTCCCGTAGTAAAAGTTGTTCAGCATGACTTACTCAACGTAGGTTTGGTAAATATGCCATCTCAAAATCTCCACCCGGTATAGGATAAAGCGGGCAAATGATGATGAGTAGACCGGTACAGAAAACAACATCAACCGGATCTAAATGATTGAAATACAAAATAATGTTATATGCAACTTTTGTAGGCAGCAGCCGATTTCTGGAACGCGCGATCCAACTGGCTGCCGACATGGAACCTGAACGTCAACGATGGACAAGACGCTTCACTACAAGTGGACTACGTGCGCGTCTGGGCGCTATAACACACCTATAAATGTATTGTAGCGAAATAGCTATAAACATTGACGTGTGATAAACATATAATTATACTGTACAGTGTAAGTGCTTTCCTATGTAGGTATACTTATACTGCAGTTAATTTAATAAAAGTAAAACAAAAAATATCTTTTGTCATTATTGTTTGATATTAAAACGATGATTCCTTCAATCAAACAAAGCTCCATTTCGGTATCCATCTATTTGAAAATAGTAGGTAAGTATACAATAATAATATCCAATAAACTAAATAAATTATATTGCAGATATTAAATATTAACAACTTTTAGTTATGATATAAAAGTATATCAAAATATATTCCAGATTTTACCATATACTTAGATTAAATCCTTTAGACCTGGGGTTTTCAAACTAGCCATAGAACTCATACTTAATTTCAGAGAAGAACGCGTACCTCTGTTAAAATGGAAAAATCTGTAGATAATATAAAATTGTGTCAACTTTAGGAGATGATGTTCTAGGTACTAGTACTCCACTTTCAGAAACCTTGCATTAAATCAATCCATATGGTAGAATCTGGGGCTCATATACTGTGTGGGCTTATTGCTTGACAAAGGGGTTGATGTAGCCATTATGTACGGCGGTATCCGCCTCTTGTCTGAGAATGGACTCACTCTTGAATAGTAACGCCGTTCTATCACCTGAAATACAATTTTATTTGGTTATACATGCTCTTTTTCTCTTTATGTGTTTTATATTAATTGAATAGGTATTATTTATTAGTGGAATATCAGTAGTTTTGTTTGTTTATTTAAACGGGCCAATCTCTGGAACTACCAGTCGGATTCGAAAAATTCTTTCACTTATAGGAAACTACATTATCCCCGGGTATTATAGGCTACCCCGGGTACTTTTTACCCCGGGAAAGTGGGTGAAACAGCGGGGAACAGCTAGTATTAACCCATCAAGTGCGCCAATAATAACTAAATGTCTAAACTCTTTATGGAATAATAGCTAAATGATAAATAATATTAAACGCACATTTGGCGCGGTTCTCCTGAAACGAAAGTCGCGTCACGGGAAAGCTGGTGCCATTTCTGTGAAGTGGTGTCTTTACAATTCTCCACTTCTACGTCCGACGATGATTTCACTGTTGATCCCCGAAAAGCGGGCGCGGGTCTGCCCGCGCGGGACATTTAATTTTGGGCTAAAAATCGGGACGTCTGGCAACGCTAACGATATCTACCTACGTTCGACTGACCTATATATATCAGGCACGATGTTAAGAGGATATAGTTGAAATAAATCGTTCCTTGAAAGGCGTGGCCTAGGCGGCCGCGCGGGGGGCACTGCCCCTAGAGAACTATCAAAGTTTTAAAAAATCGCGCCACTGTAAGATACGTTCGGGCGGACTCGGGCGACGCCGGCAGAAACACGAAGGCCGAACCGCCATCGTTTAAATCACAGAGTATATTTTATTGGAGAGCAGTATAAGTTTATTTTTTTTATTAGACTTGCAATTAACGATTTTTTACCAAAAGCTATAATAATGAACATGAATGAAATGTACTCGTATTGACATACAAATATGAGTATATTTGTATGTCAATACGAGTTTATACAATGTATATATACTGCAGGTAACAAAAAGGGTATATGACGTTTAACCAATCAGCGCGCAAAGTGCGTTCCGACGCATTCAAGTTCAAGTATGATGCCAGTTTACAATATGACGGTTTGAAAAAGTTAGATTATAAACTATCGAAAATGAATACGTTATATTGTTAGCAGTATGGTACAGTTCACACTATTTCGGGGAATTTATAATCTCGCTAGGTTGATTATAAACTAACGGTTTTAAAAAAAATACGGTGACATATACACTTTTATATATGTTTTTGAGTGTTTGTATATACGTCTATTTCTTTGGCACGCTCTGCAGCCTAAACAGCTTGATAGATTTTAACATAATTATGAGGTGTCGTTAGATTCGTTTTAACTGTGGGACTCGAGTTAGGGCATCGGAACCGTATTTTCCCGGTTCCAAAAAAACCGTGAATTTCCGGTTCTGAGGGTTGCAATAAGAACCGATTTTAGAATATAAAGAACCGGTTCTTTCGGTTTTTTCGGTTCTTTCATTTAATTTTAAAGAGTCGTTTAGGATGCATCAGTAAATTTCGTAGAACGATCAAAATACACTATAGGTGGTTAGTGTCGCAACATGAAGCTTCTTGTGGCGTTTAAATATTATTAATATTCCAAAACGGCAGCTTGTGGCGAGCATGTTGGTGTGTAGCGTAGCGACACCAAACTCCAGAAATTTAACAATTTTTAATTGATTATGTGTATAATTATTAACTATTATTACTTGATTATGTGAATTATTATGTTTATGCAATTATTGAAATTCCTATTATGTTCCTAAAATGTAATAATACCTATAAGTAATTAATTGTTCATCATCTACATATCCTGTTCCTAACAATTTGTGATCGACGCAATATGTTCGCTTCTTCCATTCTGCCTTTTTATCCGTCATAACAGCATTCGCTCCTTTCTTATTTACATCATCTTTCTCACGATCTATCCATCTCTTTTTCCATATTCATAACTCCACCCACTTCCAAATTCAACTACTCACGTGGCTTTCATTCCTCCTCATAACATGTCCGATGTCCATACCGCTACTTTCAAGCTTCCTCTGTATGTACTCATTATTAATCATATCCATCATTGTCACTCCATACATCCATCTCAACATTATCATCTCAACTGCATGTCTTTTATCCATTTTCTTTACCTAATGCCAATTTTTTTTTTTTTTTATAAACATTTATTAAACCCAAACATCACCAAAATTACAAAGTTCAAAATCACCAAACTGCTAATGCAGTTTGTAGGCGTAACGCTCTTGACACATATATGACCTAAACATATATCAGCATGTCCTTGCAACACAATCACTACAATGACATGATCATATACATAAGTAGGTACATTTACTCACTACCTTTCTCATTAACCATAACACAGTTTATCCTTTATTTTACACATGAATTCAAACAATTTTTGACAACAACAGTTCCCTTGTTTTCCGTTTCAATAGAAGTTTACTTTTAATATTCGCATCTCTCAATACACGGTACTTATTGCATAATCGTGGAACTACATATTGACGGGTTCTCTCACCATATCCATATATTAAGACCTATCATCACGGACTATATATTTTCCCCTTTAGCTTCAGAGATCCCATGGATCACATGTTTGTCTTTTGACCTGTCATCATTTCATCCAACCTGAGATGATACACTACTTTATATCACGGTTAGTATTACCATCGTTCTGTATTATGTGAACCGAGGTACGCACGGCTACAGATCAAGCTATAGTTTCCAATATAAGCTGACCTCTCATTGTAGGGAAATCCTATACAATGCGAGATCAGCTTATACTGGAAATGTATAGCTTGATGTGTGGCCATGTGTACCAGAAGTAGTAGAAGACTGGTACTGAAACTCCTCAATTAAAATAGGCACGAAAGTAGAGAGACCGCCAAAATCGCAGAACATGTGTTCAGTTTTAGTTCAGCTAATTTTCAAGCTCTCTCCAGTTCTTGTTGCCATTTCATCATCCTACTATGGACATTAAATCCATTTTCACGGACGAGAACAATGTTATCGGTTAAAAGCATGTACCAGGGTACCTCCTTCTTATTTCCAACGTCAAAGCATCCATTACCAGCAGGAAGAGATAAGGCATCATAGCAGACCCTTAGTGTAAGCCGACACCTAAATTGAACGTATCGGTATCTATAAGTAATTTGTTATGTTAGGTATATTTTTATTTAAAGGAACTAATAAAATCATTTTGATGATAAATAATTAAAAAGAGCAAAAGTTTATATTGAATTAATAATGGAACCTAAAGAACCGGGTACCCAGTTCTGGATTAGATCTGGAACCGAAAAACCGGTTCACATAATATGGCCGGTTCTCGATGCCCTAACTCGAGTATATATTATTATATTATGTGGTATCTATTAATAAAAAACGAGAGGAAGTTTTTTTTCATTATTATTATAATATGGATATCAAATAGGGGAAAGTGGGGGGGATTCGTACATCGGGCAATTAGCATATAGCATTCGTGCAATGGCCATAATTCGAATACGCAACACAGTGGCACCCTTCGTATCTGTGTGTGTAATGCCCACTCACACACATAATCTAACCGCGGAGTGGCTTGCCAATGCGGCCGCCGGCTTCGATGTGACAGGATGTTACGAGTTTTCGCTTCGCGAAAGTATTTTTTGGATGCAACTTTAAACGTGTTTATCTCTATAAGTGTATTAAACTGATTCTTTGTGCTGTTTGGGTACATATTTAAGTTTATTATTTCGACATTTACTTTAAGATAATGTCAGCAATTATTTTTATTTTCAATATATTAGTTGAATTATGGTCAATATCGAAGTTTATGTTAAATTTAAATTACTTATTAGCCTAATATTAAGGCTAGATTGTAGTATGAATAGGGAACACTAAAGAAGGTGTAACCTAGGACAAATAAAAAAAATATTAGTTGAATTTCTTGGTTGGGGTAGCTTCGTACAGGTTCGAACGGGGTGGATTCGTACTGTACGAATATACCTATAATGTACGTTAAATTTTGGTTAAGAAGCAAAGTACAGATACTGAAAGTGAAGATGAGACTGACATGAGTTTAAGAGAAATTTCCTGTCCTCCCATTGAAGAGATTGCTGAAGGATCTGATGTGGAGAACGAAACTCTAGTTATAATATAACTGAATTCGTGAAAGAGAAAGGCTTTATTCTAGTGAAGTTCGAGAAGAAAAAGTCTGTCAAACACTATGTTGGTCATGTGATTACCAAATATAATCCTACTGAGTACAAAGTTTAATTTTTATGGTACCCCTTATACACACATTTACGAAGCTACCCCGTGTGTGGGGGTACATACGTACGATTTTTTTTTAAATCGTCATAGCTTGTTCACACTTCTTTCTATGAGCTAGTCGTCTAAGGGAATATTGTAGGCAAATATACAAGCAATCTAGCAATGCTCAAATTGTTTTCAAATAGCGTTTACTTTTTCTGCTATAGGGCTCGAAGTGGAAAGTGTACGAATCCCCCCCACTTTCCCCTAAAAGCTTGTAGTCATTTCCATATAGATATATACATATATATAATAACACGTCCCCGCCTGCAATACCTTATAAAACTCAAGAATATTCATAATTCTATAGGTTACAATGCTTGTTCTTCTCTTTTCATTTAATTTTTCAATTGGTGTGAATGCTACCTAAATACCTAACTACCTGATGTAATTATCCCTTTTCGGAGAGTTATATATACCCTTTTTGTTACACGTTGTATAGATTTATGAAATAAACTATTTAGGTAAAATCTGTTAGAGGTAAATGCTATACTATAAATTTTAAATATTCAATAAATTAGCTTTCACCCTGTTCCCGAAGTTATTACTTATTGAAATAAAAGCAAATACTAGTGCAATCATCAGTGTCTGTGTCACCTTTGGATAGGATAGGAGAAAAACGAATTATGTATTTTAATTATCTTTATTTATCATCTTGGGCTGCTTTATAATTCAGTTCTGACATTAGTGTTAGATCAAGAGCAGCTGAAAATTGGTTTAATTTTACAGCTCCACAACCTGCAGCGACTTCACCAGCAACTGCCATTTTATCTAAGTTGTTGGAGGTATTTCGTATCTTAAGTCTTTTTACATAGTGAGCAACATAACGTAAAAATCGATGTAAGGCCTGATGTTTATTCTGAAATAATCACATTAGTACTGAAGCCACAATGAAGCATTGACTCATGCCTAGAAATTTTCAACAGTTCGTTGAAAAAAATTGTATTTCAACAAATCTGTGACTGAACTTACTGAAGTTTTCAATGTACTCTGAAACAAGGTTACAATATTCATTACAAATTTAACACGAAGGCTAACTAGTCTATTAAAAATGGCGTTAAGTTCTATGTAAGGAGAAGTTCAAAACTCAGCAATGAGGATATAATATATGAGCTGTGAGGACTGGGGACATAATTTATTTTTCCACACTTGCTCGTAAAGTGACATTTATTGAACCGTTTTTAGTAACTGAATGCAGCTTATTACGCACTAGCTAGTGCTTTTTACTTTACATTACCGCACAGTTTTATGATAGGTATAATCCCAATTAAATAAGAAAAATTGTAAACAATTATTTTGGTCATACGTATTATTATTATTTTTTTACTTTCTTTTAAATTTCTCCTACTTACTGGTATTTACATTTTATCGCGGGCTTTTGGCCAAAAGAAAAAAATGGGTAAAGTGTTCATGAGTGTGTGTTTGTTTGTTGTGTGATATTATTGGTCTATTGTCAAGAATTTGCGGACTATCCTACATGTGTTCAAGGTAACGGCTTTTTGTAGTTGGATGTATGTCATTTTATGGATTCCGAGTATTTTTAGCCTGGTGTGAAAAGTATGAGGTACAATACCAGTGGATGATAGTATTATGGGAACTGTTGTAACTGTGTATTATTATTATTCACTTTATTTATTTTGATTCTTAAAATATATTTTTTATAACATTAGTATAATAAAATAATAAATAAAATAAAATAAAAAAGCCTTTTATTTCTTGCTTAGAATTAGGTACTAGATACAATCACTATTTATACTTTACTTATAATAAAAAAGTCATGCATATCATAAATTATTAACAATTCACACATACAAAACAAAACAGTAAAAACACAAAACAGTTACACTTACAATTTATATATTATTTACTTTTCAATATGTTTGATTTGTTACTATAATTATTATAATCGTTGTTAAAATTATATAAATTTAATAAGCATACATTACCCTATAATTACATGTACATCGTATATGTTTAGTAATATTCACATTAATTTAATTTAATTATATAATATATTTAATTTATGTTTTATTACATTAACAATTTAAACAATGTTATCAAGTTACATATTCATAAATAATTAATCATAATCATAGTTTTATTTATAAGATTTCAATTTTTTATATTTAACTGGAAAGTAAGTATAAAATATTACAATAATAATTAACAATTAATAATTACAATTACCTTAAATACATTATGTTTAACATTTTTATTAATCTTGTGATACGTGTTTACAGGTTACAAGCAAGAACCCCTCTTAATGAGGGTGAAGGCCTCCTCCAGAGTAGACCATCTTTCTCTATTCATGGCTGTTGAAGTCCAGTTTCTTCCAGCGACTTTGACAATATCGTCCACCCACCGTACGCTAGGCCTGCCTACTTTTCTGGAACCCGTTGGTCCTGTCCAGGACGTCAGTCGATTTGTCCAGCGACCGTCGTTCATCCTAGCAACGTGACCCGCCCATCCCCACTTTAGTTTTCTTGCATAGCTAAGGGCATCAGTTACTTTAGTTTTTTCCCGTATGGTAATATGGGGTATTCTTTGTATTCTCCTGATGTTCATGATGCTTCTCTCCATGCTTCTTTGACATGACCTTATTTTATTATCAACCATACTAGTATATTTCCAGGTTTGGCATGCGTAGGTTATCGAAGGCAGTAGACAGCTGTCCATAACTTTTTTCTTAGTATTAGTTGGTATTTGACTTTTTAGGACTTCCTTCAGGCTCCAAAATTTATTCCATGCTCCTTTGATTCTTCTCTCTACTTCCAACTCGTTGTTATTTTTGTCAAAAGATATTTGTTTTCCAAGATATATATAGTTATCGACGTATTCCAATGGTGTGTTTTCAATGTATTTCTTGCTTTGAGGTGGTGGTGAAACTGAAAGTAGCGTACGCTTTTTGCTGTTGGCAGCGGAAGCACCATTGTTGTTATTTGTTCTCTTTACTGGGCTGGAAGAAGGATTTACATAAATTAATTTGTCGTATTTAATAATAACCTTCTTTCCATTTTCTCTTTCCGTTCTGGCAATAAGCTTAAGTTCTTTACGCTTCTCAAGAACTTCTTTTGAGTAGTCTTCTTCAATATGGTATTTAGTTGAGCGAAGATTTTTCTTTGATTGAAGAATTTTGACCTTCTTTCCTAGTGTGGTAAATGTTATTAAGATTGGTCTGGCCTTGCTTCCCTTTCTCCCAATGCGTCTCGCTCCTTCAATCTCTAATTCAATGCATTGTACCAGTAAATCATTGTTAATAAAATTTAGTACCATTTCTTGTAGTTGAATGTAGCCTGTTTCTGTTTCTTCAATCCCAAAAAATATTAAATTTCTTTTTCGTGCGTTCTTCTCTATATATTTAAGGGACAACTCATGTATATCTAACTTATTTTGTATCTCTTCTTGATTTTCTTTTAATTTATCAAACTTCTCGTTCATAATTGAGATAATTTTTGACGGGATTTCATCCCTGAGGTTTTTTAACTCTTGATGTTGTTTTTGTTGTTCTTCATGTATTTTATTTAATAAATCTTTCATCTCCTCCATGTTTTGGTTTACTTGTTTGATTTCCTTCAGAATGATAATAGATGGCGCTGTTTCGTGTCGAGACTCGCAAAAATATTTATTTTTTGATCGTCGGTGTTGCCGCTCGATAATAGGTGGCGCTGTGTGGCTATGCTTTGTCAGAAAAACTGCTTTATCGACTAAACCTCAGGTTTTTTCTACTTGTCACTAGATGGCGTCTGGAGGCCGTTAATTTTTATTTATATTTTAGTAGGTGGGTAGGTACCTGTTTCAGTGATTTCATCCCTTTTATATAAATTATTTGTAATATATCCACCTAGATCATCAAGGAACACTTCCACAGCACACAATCATCATATGTTGTAAATGATTGATGATATCTCGGCGATTTCTTGGCTGATTTAACTTTTTTAGGGTGGTTTACGTCTCAGCAATGGTCACTTTGTTTTCATAGGAATCTCGTTAAACACCACTATATTTTTACTGAACTTCACAACGCACAAGTACAGGAACACTCTGGCTATTATAATAGTACTTTTTCTTTCGTAAATTTTACGTTTTTGTAATTATTTCTTTCATTTATTTACGAGCGATACAAAAAGACAACTACTTGACGGGACAGTGGCGCCCTCTCCTTAACATTAGTATAAAATATCAAAAATATTATAAAAAATCTAATCTAATCTAAAAATATTATAAAGAATATCTTTACAAAATCTAACAATGTTATAAAAAAACCTAATCTTAGTGTGCCGCCGGCAGCGGGGTAGGGCCCAAGCTACCGGTGCGGTGGTTAGGGCTGCAGAGAGAGGAATCTCCTGACGATGCGCGCCGTGTCCAGGAGTGCCGCCTTCTGTATCTGACCCTTGACCCAGCCATCTAGCGAAAGCCTCTTAAGATGTTGGTCGAGACTCTTCGCTATGAGACCGTTCGCCGAAACAACTATCGGAACAATGATCGTCGAATCAACATCCCACATGGCGGTTACCTCGTGAGCCAAGTCAAGGTACTTGCTGAGCTTGGCCTTCACGAGATTCTCGTCATGGGGGATGGTGATGTCGACGAGCACTGCCCGGCGCTTCGATCGATCTGTCAGCACGATATGAGGCTAATAAGCCTCATATCGTGCTCTCTCATCACGGACAGTACTATTATAGATCGATCCCAATAGAGCGTGACATGACAATTTTCGAGAACTGGCGCAGGTGCGTACTTATAGTACGGTATTTCGGACTATACAAGGCCGTATCGAAGAGCAAGTTGCTGGTGAATGATTCTGGCTACTAGGTTATGTCCGTGCATGTACTCACCGTTAGCAAGATGAGAACAGCCGGAGATAATATGCCTGAGTGAATCTCTGGGACGACGTCCAGGAGCGGCATGCGGCATGCTCGACAGATGTCGACCGTACCGTCCTTCAGGATATATCTTCGGTAGTTATTCGTCTTGATAACTTCATCCGCAATTGCACAGACAAAACCTTCGGGTTCCCCAAATAGGTCACCAAAGCATAGCCAGTTCACTGACGCGAGCAAATCTACATCGGGCACTGTTAGGGCCCTGTAGAACCGCCCGTGTAGCTCCTTACTCTTCCATACGTCCCTGCGGTCCTCGATACTTAGCACCTTTGGTTTGCGCCAGTTCTCGTTTGCCAAGGATAATGGGGTGAGGCTCCTATCCACTGCCACCACATCGCGATGCATCCCACACTCGTTGTCAAGGAAATACTTCCTAAGACAGCACACCTCGCGGTTGTGGAGGTCCTTGGCGTTTAAATAGCCACGGCCTCCACATTTACGCGGGATGTACAATCTCTTAACAGACGAGCGTGGGTGTAGCATGCGATGAGTTGTGAGCAGAAGACGGGCCCTTCTATCCAGGGCGTCTAGCTCACTTTGAGTTCACGTTAGTATGCCAAAAGAAGTATGTGAGCAGGGGCATCACCCAGGCGTTGAAGGCGCGCACCTTGTTGCCACCCGATAATAGACTGTTCAGTACTTTTGTCAGGTGACAGAAGAAGCGCTCCTTCACCGCCCGCTTTATGTCCCCGTCCACAATACCCAACGACTGTGACATACCAAGGTACTTATGGGTTTCTGTTTCGGAGAGAGATCTGAGAGACATTATCTCAGAAAGCTGTAAATTTGTCGAATTTACGACTTTCCCCCGCTGTACATGCATGACCGCACACTTATCTATACCAAATTCCATCTTGATGGCGCTACTATACACTTCTGTAATCTTCAGTAGCTCCAACAAGTTCTGACGTTTTGGTGCAAACAGTTTAAGGTCATCCATAACAGGTGAGAAATGCTCTCACCACCTCTCCGAAGCCGGCAGCCTAGTCCTGAATCCTTCAGCAGAGTACTGAGCGGATTCAAAGCTAGGCAGAACCACAGAGGACTCAAACCGTCACCCTGGAAAATATCTCGCTGAATCCTTATAAAGTCCTGCGGGCCAGAGGTGCCATCACCACCTCTTGGTTGAAGAAGGACTGTGATCCACTGCCTCATACATGCGCTTAAGAAGGATCTTAAAGCTGTATCAACTTTATACAGTTCCAAGATCCTCTCCAGCCATGAGTGAGGCACCGAATCAAAGGCCTTCTTGTAGTCAATCCAGGCAGCCGAGATGGCTCACCTGTCCCGCGGACCTGTTGGCAAATTGTCATGTCAATGAGGAGCTCTTTGGTACCACGGGACCCAACCCTACATCCATTTTGAGAAGAGGCCAAAACGTTGTTCGCAACAATGTGCGTATTAATTTTTGTTCTCAAAATGGATGTAAGGAGCTTGTATAGTGTAGGCAAGCACGTGATGGGTCGATAGTTTTTCGCTTCCGAGGTACTATCACAAGGAGGTAACACCGGTTGTAAGGAAAGTTGGCAGGGAACCAAACTCAAGAGCTTGTTGGAATTGCGTTGCCAACCGTTCGTGTGAGCATCGAAACCACTTTATTCAAAAGTTGTGCAATCCATCCGGCCCAGGACATTTCCAGTTCTGGGTAGTGCGGATTGCACAACTTATGTCATTGGGGCTGATGGTAATGGCCTCCATTGGTTCGATGGACTCACACTCACGTTTGACAACACTCATCCAATCACCCTCGGTGTGTTGGACAGGCATTGACCAGATACTACGCCAGAAATTAATCATGGCAGTAGCACTTGGCAGCTGTCCATCCAACACATGTTGGTCGGTTCCCTCCCACTTTCGGTATACCTTCCTCTGGTCACTCTGGAAGAAGTGATTCTGTTGGAATCGATCCACACGCTCTCTGATAAAGATAAAAAAGATAAAGATAAAGATTTTTTATTTGCACAAAGTATGGTACATGAAAGGTTTTACAAAAAAATATTATGAGCATACATACTTTGCCATATAATTGGCATGCAAAATATTAATATGATTTAAATTAAACACATGAATTGAAATAATTAAAACAATAAGTGACAGACCACAATTACAATTCTTAAAAATACTCTATTATTTACATTACAAAATTATAAGAAAATTTATGTTTCTGTAGCGGCGAATACGGCGTACCCACGCATAAACTTTTTGCTTCAAGAAGTCAATGCGCTCTTGTGACACAGGCAATGTAGTATTATTATTATTAATTATGTTAAGATTGTACCTAGGGCATCGAGAACCGGCCATATTTTGAGAACCGGTTTTGGTTGGTTCTGGTTCTAATCCAGAACCGGGTACCCGGTTCTTTCGGTTCTTTCGGTTCCATTAATTATTCGATATAAACTTTTGTTCTTTTAATTATTTTATGATCAAAAACATTATAGGTAGTATAATAATAACAATAAAATAGTTTTCTATGTTCGAATATGTCGTAGAATGACAATCAAACAGTGATTTCTGAATCACAGCTTTTGATTAAAATAACATAAATGTAATCAAGTCTTTTAACAAACCGTTAAAAGACTTGATTACAAAAAGTTTTTTTATTTATATTAGATTTTTTTAAATAAAGATGTACCTAACATAACAAATTACAGTATTACCCAACTGATATGTCGCGTCGTGAACCTCGTTCGCACAGAAAAGAAAGTATGGCCCCGAAGATTAACGAAAGAATGCTTAAAACTTACAATCAACCTTAGATCTCTACTATCCTTATAGTAGAGATCTAAGGTTCACAATACACTGCAGCTGTTAGTTCCGTTTCCGTTTCTCGCAAGTCACGCCTCTCCACACGGCGCGCGCTAACATAGCGGCAGCTGCTGACCAATAGCGTTTCCCGCGCTTTGAAAATGTATCTTCGGCGCATGTACATCGGTAAGCCATACTAATTGGGTACTACTGTACTTATAGATAACGATACGTTAAATTTAGGTGGCGGCTTACACTAAGGGTCTGCTATGATGCCTTATCTCTTCCTGGTGGTAATGGATGATTTGTCGTTGAAAGAGTAGATGTTGAAATGGCTACAAGAGCTGGAGAGAGCTTGAAAATTAGCTGAACTAAAACTGAACATATGTTCTGCGATCATGAAGCAATATTGCTTCATGTCTGCGATTTTGGCAGTATTTCTATTTTCGCGTCTATTTTACTTGATGGAGTTTCCGTACCAGTCTTCTACGACTTCTGGTACCTCGGTTCACAAATGCAGAACGATGTAGATTGGATGAAATGACGACAGGTCACAAAGTAAACATGTGATCCAAGGTCAAACAAATATATAGTCCGTGATGACAGGTCTTAGTCTTAATATATGGTTCAGAATGTTGGGCATTAGGTATAGAAAATGAATGAAAGACATGCAGCTGAGATGATTATGTTGAGATGGATATATGGAGTGACAAGAATGGATATGATAAATAATGAGTACATAAGAGGAAGCTTGAAAGTAGCGGTATGGACATGTTATGAGGAGGAATGAAAGCCACGTGAGTAATAGAGTTATGAATATGGAAGTGGTTGGATACACGGGAAGTGTAAATAAGAAAGGAGTGAATGCTATTATGTCGGATAGAAAGGCAAAATGGAAGAAGCAAACATATTGAATCGATCACAAATAGCTGGGAACAGGATATGTAGATGATGAACAATAAATTACTTATAGGTATTATTAAATTTTAGGAACATAATAGGAATTTCAATGATACATAATAATTCACATAATCAATTAATAATAGTTAATAATTATACACATAATCAATTAAAAATCGTTAAATGGCTCTTCACAAGCTGCCGTTTTGCTTTATTAACATTATTTAATCGCTACATGTAGCTTCATGCTGCGACACTAACCACCTATAGTGTGTTTTGATTGTTCTACGAAATTTACTGATCCATCCTAATCGACCTTTTAAAATTAATCGAAAGAAACCGAAAGACCCGAAATAACCGGTTCTTTATATTTAAGAACCGGTTCTTATTGCAACCCTCAGAACCGGGAATTCCCGGTTCCGATGCCCTAATTGTACCTCAATGTAATTGATATGTGTGTAGACGAATCATTCTTAATTTAAACGGGTAAAATAGTTTGACAGAGCTTAGCTGTAAAAAAAAAACAAAAGCTGCGCGCCATATTTGTTAACGTTTTCATTGTGTGGTTGATTATTATCAAAAATTTACTCCAAGAAATACAAGTCTGTTTTTTCCTCTCAAGTGTGTTGAAAAACGTCGTATGATACGCGTGTGTATTGATCGTTACACTTTCGGCTCTGTTATCGCGTTCGCCTTAATACCGCCTCGTCTTTAATTACCAACATTCCACACATTAGGGAATGCAAACCGGTTTCACCGAAAATCGAAAACCGGTTATTAGGTATGGTTTGGAACAACAAAAAAAAAACGGTTTCGATTTTTTTCGGTTTCTTTGTTTGGAAAAAGGAAGATTAGCCGCCGTTTTTTAAACTGACTCCAATGCAGTAAGGATTTTTGTGATGAATTGAAGTGTGTTGATGCGTATAGTGTTGATCTGGTAAGAAAATAATTTATAATAATTATTTTTTTTATGATAGGTATAAAAAATGTTAAAAAAATATACTACTTAGGCAGCAAACAAGCGTACGACCCGCCTGATAGAGAGTATATCATTGATATCCTGGAAGGACAGTGTACGGGATAATTCAGAGCCTTGTGGAACGCCATGCTGTCGCAGCAACTACTGTCAACGAAGGCTCTTATGTATCTGCCAGACAGCAAGCTGACTGATTGGTGTTATTTTTTAACCGTCTGCACGACAACAAAGACTGAGTAATGTTTTTTTTATCTAAGGAAAGTCAAAGTCAAAGTCAAAGCCATTTATTCAATTAAGGCCCTGGTAGGGCACTTATGAAGGTCAAAGCTACTGAAGTTACCACCAGTTCGTAAGTCGGCCTTCAACTGAGAAGAACAGGCAAGAAAACATTCGTATAATAATAATCACGTGTTTGTGTACACGCAAGTTATTGTGCTGCTACAATATGCTATGTAACATAATATTACGTGTGAAATGATTATTATAACGTACGAAACATAATTTAATAAATGTTTAAATAAACATAATTTAATAAATGTTTCTTCATTACTGATCTAATTTTTATTTAACATTTTAGTTTTTAATTGCTATGAGATATAATGACTTTATCATTATATCTCATAGCAATTAAAAACCAAGCAAATATTATGTTTTTATGATGTCATTAAAAATAAAATCAAAAGCAACGAACCGCGTAGTCTATATAAAGAGAGTTAAATAAACCATGGAAATAATAGTTTATTTAACTCTGTAGATTTATCTTTATTATCAATTTGATGAAAAAGAGATGGATGGATATTGTGAAAGATGACATGAGTAAGAAAGGAGTGAATTTTGGTATAACGGATAGAAGATACGAATGGGAAAAACATAGATATTGCGCCGAAAATCTGTCGCCAAGCACCTTTCGGTGTGTTCCGATAGCTGCACTTGAGAGCCAGTTCCTTCTAGGCTTTGTGTGCTTACCACCTTCGGCCGCATCATCACTTACCATGGTGAGATTGCAGTCAAACACAAGCCTATAAACAGTAAAAAAAAAAAAAAAAATTTGATGTTTATTTTATACCCACTCTATTAACTTTAACTGACAATAATTCCTATTTACGATTTTTTAATCTTTGGCACGGTTATTATCTATAATTCGAGCTATAAAAATAACGTGGAAAAAAAAGAGAGTGAACATTTAAATAACCGGTTAACCGGTATTAAAACCGGTTTTAAAACCGGTTAACCGGTTTTACCTCTAAAAAAATAATATTTGTTTTATCCGGATACTAAAAACTAACGGATAATGCTAGACCTAAGTAGGTGTACAATATACATACTCACTTACTTCCAAATTCACTTTGGAGGACTGCTGCTTATCCAAATTTTCGAAAAACAACGTTGATTCATTATCTGCGACAACATCATAAGCTGCCAGCGGAACCAAGGCAGTCAAAAATTATTCTGTGGGTTCTACCATGATCTTTTCACGACTGTAACTTTTTTGTGGAGATTGTTCCCTGTGAATCATAAATATTTTATTTCATTTATAGCACCTACAAATATTATTAATAAAAAGATAACACATAAAAAGAGATAGTTGTCCTAAGTACACCATAAGAAATACACTGTAAACTGTAGCCTATTTTAAATACTAATTTATAGTACCTACAAAATTTATTAATAAAACTTTTAGGCATTAAAATATGTATTTGTCCATACACCATAATAAATAATTATAATAATCAAATCAAGTTATATTTGGTAATAAAATGTAATGTAAAGTAAGAGAATAATAATCCGCAAATAAAATAACAAATTAGTTGTTATCATAGTTTTCATGATCTCTCTGATCTCGGACTCGGACTCGAACTTATATATAAGTTCGTATAAATCTATCCGGTACGTGAACGATAAACTGATAATGATCTAACTGCAATATATAATTGCTAAAATAATTAAATAAGTTATCGTTAGTTATGTTATTAACGATTAATAAAAAAATATTAATATGTATTGTTAATACTTACATTTTAATTTTTGTCATGTATCGAACTTTTGGCTCTCATTTGCTCCAAATGCTGCTTTTTGTTTTTCCTTGGTCTTTATTCTATTACCCATGTCGTGAAATTATATCAAAATCAACTTTAACACTAAACTTGACACTATAAAAATAATAAAAACAAAACTACACAACTGACTTTATATTTACAAGCACTATTGAACTAGGTTATCACACTAAACTGAAATTAATACGATATTACAAACTATAATACTATCTTTGAAGATAATAAAGAATATGCTACGAAAATATTTAATGTTTAAAACTACGAGAGCCGGCCGCAAAAACTAGCGTAGGTCCGTCGTCGACAAAGGCTTCGGCCGAATGATCCTAGCGATGCAAGAGTAGTATAATAAATACGTTCACCGTGATTTCGTATGTGCTAAAAAGAGATGTGTATAGTGCTCTGCCCGGGCAAGCCGGAGGTTTTAATAAACGACGTAAGTACCAAACCATATATAAATTGTTTATAAAATAACCATGCAATGTATAGAAAATCTGTTCTTCACAGTATAAGAAGAATGAATTACCAATTTTTTGCATTAAATTTCACTGTAAAATTCACCTGTTTGACGGAGTTATAGTGTAAAAGAGTTTTATCTAGAGGCTACTTTGGAATTAAACTTTATCGAGAAAATTTCTATCAAACGTGTTTTCCTTCAAGGTAACACTCAATTAAGATCTCAAAAATCATATAATAAAATATCGGATCCCCAACCCTTGTATTAATTAAGATACAGGCACACAAAGATATCATTTTTTCTGAATATAGCACCTTAATCTAGGTTATCTAATTGCTTGCTACGAGTAGGTATAATAAAGTAAAGTAAATATTAAAGATGAGGCACAATATTATAATATATGAGTCTAATATAGGTAGTTAGAATGTGTAGACTCTTACCTTATCAAAAAACCTTGTTAACTTGACAGTGTTGCTTGTACCCGGCGCCAATGATCTGAAATAACAAATGCAAATCAAGAAGGTAACAAAATTTTTCATTCCGAAAGCAGCATATAAATCTAGTAACAAATATAAACCTCGCTTGATGACAATTGACAAATATTTCATCTGCACCGCACTGCTCTGCTATACTACTAGCTAATCTTCTATATTGATTTTTTCTTTGCTTTTCTTCCGCTAAATCGAATTTGGTGCCAATGACTAATATAGGAATCTGAAAGAAAAAAAACATAGATTGGTTCGGTCCCACAACGCACTCGAGAATGATCTCGAAGAATGATTATGATTCTTGCTCTCGCTTGATTTTGTAATGCGCAATCAATGTTATCTACACATAGCACGGAATAAAATTAATTTCACCTGTGTTGAACCTAAGAACTGTTCTGGATCCACATCAACATGTTGCAAAGTCGGACTATCTTGGTTTAGGATTTCTGCTAGCCACTTTTGTAAATTGATCTGACTTTTCCTGTTAGTTAAATCGTGTACCAGTATAATGCCTGAAAAACAGAGAATTGCGGATTCAGTTTTCAAAGATCGATTTGTACAGATACCTTTAAGTTTGTTTCGAATTTGGTAAATATAAATATTAGACATATTATGGATCTATTTTTTCCAAGAAGTATAAAGCCATTGCGTGCCGAGTGCGCGTCTACACGTTTTTACCCGTCTTACCCGGAAGGAGGGTTATTTTGAATATATGTATCTTATCTAACACTGTTTTGAAGTCAGCGAAAGAGCATGACGTGTTCTATAGCACAATATTTCGCTGACTTCGAAACAGTGTCAGATAAGAGTTATTTCATACTTTTTACTGTACTTTGAAGGCGGTTTTGAATTTTTTTTTTCTATTTTGAGATTCGTATATGCGTTTTCAATACTTCTCAAGATTTGTCACAGACCGAGGATGTGCATATCATTGATAAAATTTCGACAATATTGAATAATATGCTTCAATCGCGATGTTTCTGCTGTTTTCCGCTCCATCGTATCTTAAATTATGGTCAGATCACGATAAAATGTTAATGGGACCACCTCGGAATCTACCTTGACATGTGATAAAACTAAAAAGTCTGAAATAAATTAAATTATTAAAAGAAACAAAGAATCGTAACCGTGCGTAAAACAAAAATTACTGAAAAGATAAAAACAAACGCAAATCTATAGAATTTTGAATATAATTTGAATTTTATAAGGTACCTATTGCAGTCGGGGATAAACACATATTACATACTTAGGTTTGTCCCCGACTGCAATACCTTGTAAAATTATTCAAGTAATAATCAAAATTCTATTGATTAAAGCGCTTGTTTTTCTCTTTTCAGTTAATTTTTGTTGTACGCTGTCGGGTTTTTTGTTACTTTTAATAATTTAATTGTTTCAAACACAAATCACCGTTTTGCGGTGTGGGGAACCGATTGAAATTGGCTGGCGCAAAGAAGACTGGACTTTTATAATTTTATTGATTTTGTAATTGGTTTTGATAAACATTTGCCTTAGCAGTGGCGTGCATCGGTTTTCGGAGGAGGTAGGCAATCAAGCACTATGCAGATGGAGCAAATTAATCGTTCTCTCAGATTTATTATATTTTTTGGCAAGAATTGTAAAATTATTTAGGTCAGCGTATCCCGTATCATTCCACACACTTTTCGTATTTGAAAACAAAATACAAGGATAACAGAATAGATTCGAATGGCGGCACCTATTTAGCCAGGTGCGAAATTTCGTATCGATATTTTTTGCAGGATAATGTTAAATATTAAAGTTTTTTTGAGCAAATTAGCACAAATTACTCTCTTTCTCTCTCACCAATGCCGAAATCGATGGGAGAGCGTCTAAATCGTTTATTTTTAAAAATCTCGAAAGTGTAAGTTTAATTTAATAACGATATTAGTTTAATTATTATTAGTGAATTCAATTAACAGTGCATTTTTCTAATATTTTTTGCTACTAATTAACTAAGAAATATATTTTATGTCATAATATAATATAAAATATAATAAATATTTATTTTCTAAGAATCGATCTTTTTATATTTTTTTTTAATCGATATCAGATACTTCGATTTAAATATATCGATTATTAATTTTTGTCTAAGTACGGTAACCCTATGCAATGCCAGCCAAATCATAAACAAAATAATACAAATAAAGGTTATTAAATGGTTACTTTTGGTCCATAAATCGCGAATGTCAAATGTCAGTGTGCTACACGTAGCAAAAACGTGATTTATGCTTTCGTCGTATTATCCTAAAGAAGTGTGTGTGAGTGTATGCATATGCCGAAATCGTTTTAGTGTGCGTGAATTTGATACACAAACTCGCGAGTGCCTGCGCGGCAAAGTTTGAAATTTTGTATTTTATGTTAGGTTAGAATTTTTATTTAAATTTAGATTATGTAGTTTAATTGAATCAATATATTATTTTATAGAATCTTATGAGGTAGGCATTGCTTAATTGCCTATATGGAATGCACGCCACTGTGCCTTAGAAATAACAGCAAACGTAATAGAGGACTGATTTGCGAACTCTGAAAAAAAAAAAGTGAAAGAAATTTTTTATTTTTAATTTCATGTTTTTAATTATGTTATTTAATGTCTGCGTTGAATGGCGCGCAAAAATAATATGCTTTTCTTTCTTTTGGTTTGCGATCTCTGCATCGTAAACCTTGTTCAGTTTCGAAAAAGAAAAAGAAATTAATATGATGCTAAAAGCTTTATTTTATAAAGTTTCTGGCATATAATTTTTTACGATTTCATTGTTTGTTGTAATAAATCTCAGTCTGTTATCCATAGAAATAGCGAAAATGAATATTATGCTCAAAATAGCACTAAGTTTGTTGAGTGCGGTATCCCCGCACGCGCTCTCCACGGGCGAGACTTTTTGGCGGGAACTTGCAGAGTGACGTAGCATTTTCATTTTTATTTTCATAAATTCGTGTATTTTGAGTTTTATTGCATATTATCGGTGGTATTTTATTCAATAAAGATCAATATATGTGCACCAGTGAAGTGAAATGAAATGAATATGTGTATCGTGACTTTACAAGTTGTCTCAAAAAGTCCGTGATAAGTTTTAGTACAATGACCACCATTTTACTAAAACATGACTGGACGGTGACTGAACAAGCAGACTATGTGAAAGTGAATGTGCGGACTATATTATAGTGATATTATAAATAAAATGTATGCGACTGAAGGACTTAGTATCCATGGTCAAGAACAAATTTACAAAAAAAAAAAAAACTCCACGGGCTTCTTCTTTTTTCAAAATATATCCTGTGTCCAATACTTGAAATTAATTAATTATAATAATCTTTCTAGAACGTACCGTGTGTTGGTTGGTAAAACACATTTCTCGTATTCCTATGTCCATTTGAACCACCGACGTCCCACAGCTCTACAAAGAATGTATTTTGAGCCTGTGTACCTTCCTTGTACCTGTGCAACTTTACCTCCACTGAACAGCCTACTGTCCATCCTGGAGATAGGAGAGCTTTACTGTGGGCTATCAAATAAGTGAGGGACGTTTTCCCCACACCTGAAAATATATTTTTATACAAAACAGTCATATTATTATGATTAATTCAATCGATCTTTTTTTTTATACTTTATTTACATTTAATTTAATATACAGGTTGTCCCGAGAATTTGTGTCAATAGGAAGTCCAGAGGTAGAGCACCTTAGAGGTACCTACGCAAATCACCCCTATAATGTGCCGCGTTTCTTTGTATATCGAGTTATGACAATTTTCAATGTTTTTAGGGTTCTAAACCAATAAGGCAAAAATGGAACCCTTAACTTCGTCCGTCTGTCACTGCGCTACATACCAGCAACTTCTAATCGATTTGAAATTTGGAATAGTTTTAAATATAATACAAAGACATTTAAGATATAATATAACTTATCGGACCGTTTCAAAGTAGGGCTACAAGTTTAAATGGGGTAAGTATTATATGAAAGGTTTCATTGTGCATTCCAAAACAGTTTTTTATTTTCTTTTATACTGGGTAGATTTTGACTTATGACGAAAATTACAAAAAAATACCATTCCCCCATTATAAGTAGGTATCTCCGAAAAAAATACAGTTGATAAACATTGATGTATAAATATTAAAACTATGATTTTAACTAGCACATCTAGGTTTTTTTCGAAATCATCAAAATTCCTTCGCAAACAAATTTAGTTATTACGGTCCAATTATTTTCTACAGTTAGGTATGGCCGCAACCAAGAAATTATATGTCAAAGGAAGGTTGGAACCCTCGGTGCACGAGTTAGACTCGGATTCTTGGCCGGTTTTTATTTTACGCAAACTTCTGTTTACAACGTAATTTTTTTTGTAATAATAATCCCACTAGGGCATGTAATATCGGAAGATTTTTCAATTCCGATATTGATTTCCGATATTGGATCTCAATATCGGAATTCCGATATTAATATCGGAATTAGACATTTTTATTAGAAATTGCCAATATTCCTTATAAATTGCACATATTCATTATAAACTGCACTAATTATCTATATATACTAATATTATAAATTGGAAGAGTTTTTTTGTTTGGTTAAACTGGCAAATCTTTGGAACTACCGGTCTGAATCGTTTTTTTTTTTTCACTTTTAGGAAGCTAAGTTATCCCCGAGTATTATAGGCTACTTTTAATCCCGGGAACGCGGGTGAAACCTCGGGGGTCAACTAGTTCATTATAAATTTGGATTGAAAACATCTTCTGCTCAGTCAAGCACTCTTGTCAGAGGGATCATAGTTGCAATAGATAGTGTATAGGGTGGGTCTTCAACGCCAATGTTCTCCTTGACTAGGATTACAGCTTTCCCTTTTCCATTTTTTGCGGATCGTAGCATTGCGAGTACACCCTCCCACTCTGGACAACAAGTCTCTTCATCGAGTGTTCGTTTCTGCATATGTAACCAAAGAACTTGAGAATTTGAAGCTGCACAGTCGACGAAAGCCTATCTGTAAATTCAAATCTCCTTCAGGATCGCGTTATAGGTGCGAAAGGCTGTCAACGGCATTTTCGGGAAGCGTCTTCTACAACACATCTCCAGTGCGTCAATTTTCCGGCTATCTTGTAGGCTTAAGGACCAAGTTTCAGCTCTTTAGAGAAAGATCGGAAAGACCAGGCATCTCATAAGTCGAATCTTTGTTTTCCTAGTTATACTTCTGTCTTTCCAAATCTTCCTACTGCTGATCTTGTGATTGCGCATCGTCTTCTGTCCGATCTCATCTTCACAGTATCCTGTGTTGGAATTGGTAGAGCTGAGGTAGATGTAGATTTTTCTCAGTACGTCCAATCTATTAAGATACGCCCGGTCTATTATTAAAATTTTCATCTTATCTCTGTTGATTGCAAGTCCCGATTGGAGACTAGTGGTTTCTTAATGAGCCGAGAGGTCCTCCATATCTTCTTTAGTTTGGTTGAGAAGAGAAGTGTCATCATCGAGAGTCAGGGAGAGGCATTGGCAGTGTGCCTAGATGTGGTGAAGGCATTCGATCGGGTCTGGCACAGGGGTCTTCTCACGAAGTTGCCAGCATACGGGCTTCCCGAGGGATTATGCAAATGGGTCGCCAGCTTTCTGTCCAGCAGATGCATGAAAAGCCGTCGTCGACGGTAGCTGCTCCGATAGCATGGGCGTTAATGCCGGTATCCCGCAAGGCTCTGTGCTGTTCCCAACACTGTTCCTTCTGCATATCAATGATATGCTGTCTATTAACGGCATTCATTGCTATGCGGACGATAGTACAGGGGATGCTCATTACACGGGCCGTGCAAATATCCCTCGTTCCGAGGTGGAGGAAAGCCGCGAACGGCTGGTGTCTGAAATCGAGAGTACACTAACTTGTGTCTCCGATTGGGCTCGACTAAACCTAGTCCATTTCAACCCCACCAAGACTCAAGCCTGCGCGTTCACCGCTAAGAATGGTCTGTGGCCCCACAATTCCAGAACACTTTCTTGAACATCAGTAAAAGCATCGGGATCCTTGGCGTCGACATTTCTAGCGTCGTTTTGTTCCGAAGTCACTTGGAAGACAAGGTTAAGCTGGCATCCAAAAAGCTCGGAGTGCTTAACAGAGCGAGGCAGTACTTCACATCGGGCAAAGGCTGCTACAAGTCGCAAGTCTGGCCTCATATGGAGCACTACTGTCATCTATGGGCGGGAGCACCTGGATACCAGCTTGGGCCTTTAGACTCGGTTCAGCGACGTGCCATCAAAATTGTTGACGATCCCGAGCACACAAGCGGCATAGAACCTGAGGGGGTCTGAGGAGAGACTTTGCCTCCTTATGTGTGTTCTACCGCTTGTACAACGGAGAGTGTTCTAAAGAATTGTTTGACTTGATGCCGGCCACCTTCCACCATCGCAACTCTCGCCATCGACGGGGAGTCCATCTTCACACCTTGAAACCAGACTTGTTTCGCACTGTGCGGGCTCAAAAGAGTTTTCTTCCGCGGACGCTCAGATTGTGGAATGAGCTCCCCGCCGTGGTGTTCCTAATGGACTAAAGCATGGGGTACTTCAAAAAGGGTGTGAGGAGATTTCTTTAGGGTCGGCAACGCGCGAATGATACTCCTGGTATTGCAAGCGTATAGCATAGATAAAAATATCTGATTCCGATATTACGATATTGGATTACTCAATTCCGATATTGTAATATCGGAAAAAAAGGTCCGAGATTCCGATATTACGAGATTCCGAGATTCCGATATTCATGCCCTAAATCCCACCAATAACATTTTTATGTAAAATGTTGCCGCCAAGACATAGCTCGTACTGTCAAAAAGTTATCAAATCTCATGTAGAGCCAAGCTTATAAGTCTACATGCACTTACTCTACAAGCCCTAACTTCACAAACTCTGCACCTTAGTCAAAATATGTGGCTTTATATATTAGCTGTGTATTTGATACGACCAAGTCGGCAAGCAAGCATACGGTCCATCTGATGGTAAGCGGTTACTGTAGCCATATGGACGCTTGCAACATACGAAGCATTGTTCTAGCGAAAACTTAAAAACTAATGACATTTTTAATCACGCAGTGACTTAAAAATTTAGCCGCAACGCGATGCGTAAAGTTTTCCTACCTCTGCGCATTGTTATTAGTCATAATCATAACATACGCTATTTGGAAACTGTTTGAAAATTGAAAGTTTTTAAAAAATACATCAAAATGGCGGAGGAATGCCAAAATCTTCCTACCCTTTTCATTTAGTATCCAGTAGTTCAATTAGCATATTGTAGAATTGATACTTCTTGTTTAAGATTAACTATTTTTGTACATTTCCCAAAATAGTCAGTTAAACGGTTTTTAGAATAACCGTGAGAAACGTTCAAATATGGCTCATACCAAACAATTATTAAAAGAAACAAAAAACACGACTGCGTAAAACAAAAAATAACTGAAAATAGAAAAACAAGCTCTTCAATCTATAGAATTTTTAATATAAGTTGAATTTTATAAAGTATTGCAGTCGGGGACAAACCAATAACCTATGTATGTATTTTTTTGTAATATTTGCTTATCCCGACGGCTTATTCCCGTTTGTCTACGTTCCCGTTTGTCAACGGTACATATACATTGGTTATGTTTGTATATATTACTTACCTGAGCACACGTTAAAGTACAGTTAGAGTAAAAAGTTGTGTGCCGAATTTATTTAATATTATTTTTAGTTTGTATATTTTAAAACTACCATATTAATGACTAAGAACTACATAGAATACATGTAACCTATCTAGTTGACAATATATTTTTTAAACACAGGTAAAATATTCAACAAATATGAACATGGTCTATGTGACATAAAGTTTTTTTTGAAACGAGTATCTTCTTTTTGCCGGCTATTTAATTGATGTTTTTTAATTTCTATTATTCAGTAATTTTTTTGTGATACGTTTATTTTTAATTTTAGTAGTTTAATTTTCGACTTTATTGTTTTTTTACTTTTTTTATTTTTATTTTTGTATAGTCATGTTATTAGATAAAAACATTACGAATGAATAAACAACATTTACCCATTGTATATTATAGTAACGTATGTTGTTGATTTTGCTTTGCATAGGTTAAATAATTACTAGTCATAATATATTATATTTTTACATAATACATAAAAACTACACTATAAAAATCTTAAATATGTACTTATTTAATTTCAAACCAATATTTACATTCCTTTAAAATAAGACTTAACATACTGACTGTACTTGATGCACGCGATACACCGCTATAGGTAAGTATATGTACCGTTGACAAACGGGAACGTAGACAAACGGGAATAAGCCATCCCGACTGCAATACTTATAAAGTTCATGGTATATTCAAAATTCTATAGATTAAAGAGCTTGTTTTTCTCATTTCAGTTATTTTTAACCGACTTCAAAAAAAGGAGGAGGTTCTCAATTCGGTTGTATTTTTTTTTAATGTTTGTTACCTCATAACTTCGTCATTTATTATCCGATTTTATTTTTTTTATTTGAAAGGGTACACTTCCCGTTTGGTCCCATTGTCATCAAATCAGGATTTGATTACTTCTTAGTGTACTTTGAAGTCAGTTTAAGGTTTTTGTAACACAGTGCAATTATTGTTTTACGCAAAAAGGTTTTTTGTTTCTTTTAATAATTTAATTTATTTCACACTTTTTAGAATTAATTAATGAATAGTATTAGTAAGTAAATAGAGGACTCAATTCGTCATACTTTTCATACAAAACCTCTGTACTTATTATGGCGTTGTTAAACATTTTTCGTTAGATGTTTTGAACAAATTAGTATCTTGTGCACTATATCTAGCCGTGTATCTAGGCGTAATTTAAAAAAAGTGTGAAACAAATTCAGTCAAAGCCTCCGAAAAACAGCGTTTTTGCCTGTACTTTGGCCATATCTAATGTACCTATAAATTGTAAAAGTAAAGAAAACGTTAAGATACCAGGCTTGCAAATGTATTGGAGATTCTAAATAACCAACATTTTTTTCACAAACTTGTAAGATTTTTTCACAAGAAGTACACGCCTGGAACAAGTTTTATGAATGACGAACTAGCGAAGTGGGCGCGAATGATCAGCGGAATTTACCGACTGATAATCGACGGCTATGATGCTGTCTCTTTCGCTCTTTCTCTCGCTTTTTTTCGGAGGCTTTTACTGAATTTGAATCACACTTTTTTTAAATTTCGCCTAGATACACGGCTAGATATAGTGCACAAGATACTAATTTGTTCAAAACATCTAACGAAAAATGTTTAAAAACGCCATAATAAGTACAGAGGTTTTGTATGAAAAGTACGGCGAATTGAGTGCTCTTAAGACGAATCTAACGACACCTCTTATGCTTAAATCCATCAAGCCGTTTAGACTGCAGAGCGTGCCAAAAATATAGACATACATAAACCTCCTTCTGGGTCAGTCGGGTAAAAAACATTCATAACACAATGTGCCAAATGAACTTCTACGGTCGCTAATCACTAAAACATCTATCCATATTGTTCTACGAAAGTCAATGTGTCAAAAACAATAAAATCTCGAAAAAAAACAAATTTCAAAAACAGCTTCGTTCAAGAAGTCACTTTGGACTTCCGCTTTAACAGTATCACAAAAGCACTAAGCGGTTACCGTACACACGGCAACACATCAAGCTATACATTTCCAGTATAAGCTGATCTCGCATTGTATAGGATTTCCGTACAATGAGAGGTCAGCTTATATTGGAAATGTATAGCTTGATCTGTAGCCGTGTGTACGTAATTATGTACGTAACTCACTGAGTTGCAATGGTTGGTCTTTTCCGTACCGCTTATTTATTTGCTAATACTTAACCGAACAACTCGCTCATAAATAAAACTAAAAAGTATGTACCAAATAAATAAAATTAGTAAAAGAAGCAATAAACCCGACTGCGTAAAACAAAAATTTACTGAAAAGAGAAAAACAAGCTCATTTCTATAACATTTTGAATATAATTTGAATTTTATTATGTATTGCAGTCGGGGACAAACAAATATTACAAAAAAATACATAGGTACCCAGGTTATTGGTTTGTCCCCGACTGCAATAGGTACCTTTAAAATTCAAATTATACTTAAAATTCTATAGAAAAGAGCTTGTTTTTCTCTTTTCAGTAAATTTTTGTTTCTATTAATAATTTTTTGAATATTTTATGTTAATAAAAATTCGTAGATTTATAAACTACCTATTTATTTGATGGTTAAAGATAATAAAATTTATTTTATTAAAAAATATTTAAAGAATTCTACGTAATTTACAATCTGTTCTACGTCTTTTTTAAATCAGAGTTGGCAACACTACGATTTTGTATCATCATCTGTCATGGCCGCGGTCATGTTGGCTAACGATGTTGTTTAGTGTTTTTGAGTGGATTTTTGCACGTTAGGTTTGAAAATATGTTAAAAGTGAAGTTATATGAGTAAAAGTTTATTTACCCGAATCCCCAAGAACGACGACTTTCACTTTCTCAATTGCAGCCATTCACAAAAATTTTTGGTACTCGGTAAGTTTTTATTATTTTGATTGACAATGACAACTGATTGCCAACCTGAAAATAAAATATACTTCCACAGACCACAGACTGTCTCTCGCAAAATAGGGATGCGTCATGCGTCAGTTACTAAGATCTGCACAAAATCGATTTTATAATCGGTTTCTACGTATAGCTTTAGATATTATGAGGAGTTTTCATATGATACCTCTATGCTCCTCTATGCTTCCGAAGCACGGAAACGCTCGATTTGAAATACCACTAGGCGGTCACCCATCCAGGTACCGACCACGACAGGCGTAGCTTAACTTTGCCGATCGATTAAGAGCGGCTAATCATGCTACACCACGAGCGCTTCACCTTAAAGGTATCTTAATAAAACTCATTAATGATTGAACTTCAACTCGATGTAAAATATAATACCTACTAAAAAGTACTTTAGGTACCTACCATAGACAAATGCTAAAGTATTATCATTTACGGATCGGAATACTATTTACTAAAGTATTATCATTTACGAATCTCGAAATTCTAAAATAAAGAAATTTAATATAATTCAATTCAATTCAATGTTCTTCGTTTATTTATTTTGATATAAATTCATCGATATATTATGTCTGTCTAATTGTTATATTCTATTCCATATAAATGATATTTAATCTAAAGTTGTAAATAGTCACAGTGATAACAAATTGTGTGTTTAGTAGTTTCCCTTTAATTATTTTTTTATCTCTAAGGCAGACTTAAGTAAGTCATGCTCACTTTAAGGCCTTTGCTTGCGGCTGCGTCGTGTGACGGGTCGCTCACTTCCCTCCAATATGGCGAGGAGGGCGATGGTTGCCACACGCGTCATACTTGTGAACAGGTGTGGACGTGAATATTATTATAAATTAGCAGCGATCGACATTATAAAATTGCTCGTCCATGTGATTCGTTCGCAAGATGCATTCAGAAAGTTGTCGATCGGGTTCGATTCGTCATTTCTTTTGATACTAAGTAATATCGCTGGAATGATTGCAAAAAAAAAAATCTATACAAAAATATCGATTTTATTGTATAAATCAGAGTATACCCAAAATATACTTTATGAGCCCTCTACACGTTTGCCAAGCCTCGGCAAGCCTCCGCAAATTCAAACATGTGGATGGGTGTTTGCCGTGGCTTGCCAAGCGTTTGCCAGCGCTTGCCGCCGACCCGATCCGTGTCGGTTTTTCATGCACAAATCAAAGGAAGTTTGCGGCAAGCGCTTGCAAACCATCCACACGTTTGTGTGTAGTTAGTATCGCTTGCGCACTGGCGACGAACAGACGTGTGCCTGCGTACTGTTCAAACTATGCAATGCCTAAAAATATATGATTTAATGGTCTATTCAGTAAATTTACAATTCCTCGAATGCTGAAAAATGCAGGATGCATTACCCTGCATTTTAACCGACGATAAAACGGATGTTTAAAGTTTACACGTATATATTTTTTCTTATGTATGAACATGCATATCTTTTTATAGAGTAGTCCGATTTTAATCATTCTTTTTTTTATTTGATAGGGTACACCTCGAAGTTGTTCCCATATGAATTTGGATTATATTGATCAGAAACAAGATACTAATTCTAACTCCAAACTCCCACAAACGCTTGGACAAATCAAGGGAGACAAACGTAGCATCCACACGCTTGCAAACGCTTGCGAGCAGCGTTGGTAGTGCATTGACAAGCAAGCACGAAGGACGTCGAGCTCGTTTATACAATAACGTTTCTTCTTTAAATATTTACGGAATGTGAAACATAAGTATTTATTTCTTGTATTTTATTTCCATAACATGCTTATTTAAAATTTTACTGACATGATTCCATGTATTTTTTACGTCCAAAATGCGGGTTAATGCAGAATATTCGAGGAATTGTAAAATTACTTGATATACCATTAACTCATTTTTTTACGACATGCTTATTTTTTTATTACGTTTAATGAAATACACAACTCAGCATTAAAAATCTTGTGAGTGAAGCGCTCGTGGTGTAGCATGATTAGCCGTTCTTAATCGATCAAAGTTAAGCTACCACCGTCGTGGTCGGTACCTGGATGGGTGACGGCCTAGTGGTATTTCAAATCGAGCGTTTCCGTGCTTCGGAAGACACGTAAAGCCGTTGGTCCCGGTTATCACTTAATTGTAATAGTCGTTAAGCTAGTTGGATGCCTCCTAGGCAGCTTGAAAAAATCCAACAGTAGGTTGACCACTAGCCTACCTCCACCGATCTGCAGTGGGCACGCGTTGTGGAGTATTGCCCATTCTTTTTCACCCACGTTT
The DNA here is from genome assembly GCA_951394255.1 of Polyploca ridens. NCBI lineage: Eukaryota > Metazoa > Arthropoda > Insecta > Lepidoptera > Drepanidae > Polyploca > Polyploca ridens. The sequence goes on from OX596250.1 coordinate 10,125,829, forward strand.
GTGAAAGGAGGCCTGTGCTCAGCAGTGGGACATCATAGGCTGATGGTGATGATGATGAACAATAAATCACCCCTATTTTCCCACACTCAGGGTAGGTATTTTTCCAAATTTATACTATGGGACCAACTTCGAGCATATCCAATAAAAAAAGAATTATTCAAATCGGACTACTCTATAAAAAATTATGAGTGTTCATAAAAAAAAAACCTATACACGTGTACTTAAAAATGCGACACGGCTCGGATCGGCGGCAAGCGCTCGCAAACGCTTACAAGCCACGGCAAACACCCATCCACACGTTTGAATTTGCGGAGGCTTACCGAAGCTTGGCAAGCGTGTGGAGGGACCATTAAATATGTTCTATCGTTTTTCAATAATGTTCGCAAGAAAGAGATGTGACTAAAATTAGTTTAGTGCGATTTACAACAGAATCGGCACCATTGTGTGACAAAACCTCTAAAAGTGTCACGTTTCGAAGATATAAGCAATTAAAGTTTTACTGTTATGATTAAAATATAATATTTTTATGACTGCAGCACTGATATGATAGCAATGCAAGGGATATGGACTACATCCAGACAAAAATAACTTTAATCGATATATTTTTGTAGGTTTGGATGATTTTTAGGTGGTAAAAAATCGATCTTTTATTAAATCGTATCAAGATCGGATACCCTAAATAGTACAGACAGTACCTACCTATCACACACAAACTTAGTAGAGATGGTGGTACTATGTCTGCTGAAAATGTGAATAAACTAAAATCAATATTTTTGTGTCCGCCCGCCATTGTACGAGTGTCGCTTTGAAAACAATAATATGTCGAATTTTGCTGTGTAGTAAAATGCTACAGTATAATAATGAAAACATCGATTTACTGATTTCCTTTCAAGTTTCAAGACAAAATGAAGACAATGAACACCATTTACAATATTTTTATCGTGCTTCTTCTTTCAAAATCTGTGCGTCTTTACTGCGGTCCGTACAATGGACAGATATGTAAAAGTTATTCTACGGGTTATGTTTGGTACAACCATACAGGCGGCCTCGATAATGAGAACATTACCACCGGACTTTGGAAAGAAATGATATCAACTCTCAGAGAGCCCTGCAGAAGCAAGGCTGAAAAGTTATTGTGTGCCTATGCATTTCCCAAGTGTATTGATAAAGACGGAGTAGGTTATTTCGCATTACCACTGTGTTATGAAGACTGCATGGCGGTTAAAATGCAATATTGTTATAATGACTGGATTGTTTTTGAAGAACAAAAACGTCGTGGTGTATTTTTCCAATCAAGGGGTCATTTTCGCTTCCCTGAATGTGAAAAACTGCCAAAATTCTCAGGAAAAGGGTCACAGGTGACATGCAACTATGCAGGTACAATAGACATAGACTACAGCCAACTTACATCTACATGTGTTAGAGGTAATGGACGTTATTACCAGGGAACTATGAATGTGACTGAAACAGGACTTGCTTGTCAAGCATGGGAGTCACAGTTCCCACATCAACATACAAGACCTCCACTAGTATTTCCAGAAGTTAAAAATGCAACTAACTTCTGCAGGAATGCAGGAGGTGAAGAGAGTAAACCTTGGTGTTACACTATGGATCCCAATGTGAGGTGGGAGCTCTGTGACATACCAATGTGTGCCAATTCTAGTGAAGAAATTGTTAATATTATTGGACCAAATATTGTAATGGAAAATTATTTTACTCCTACTTTTGTCTTATTACTCTCAATAGGTGGCCTTGCATGTGTTTTAGGAATAGCATCATTAGCTCTTTTGTGTCACTACTTTGTAAAAACTCATTATTCAAAATGCAATATTGCCAACCGCAGGAATGTTCAAAATGTAGACATTGACTTGGACAAGCTTCCTAGCAATTTAGCATATCACACAACTGGAGCACAGCTTAATCCCAAGTTAGAGAAATTGGAATTTCCCAGAAATAATATAATTTATATACGAGATTTAGGGCAAGGTGCTTTCGGCAGAGTGTTTCAAGCAAAAGCTCCCGGGTTAGTGCCCGAGGAAGAGTTTACACTTGTTGCCGTTAAAATGCTTAAAGATGAAGCATCACATGATTTACAATTAGATTTTGAAAGAGAAGCTTGCTTACTTGCAGATTTTGATCACCCCAATATTGTGAAGTTACTGGGTGTTTGTGCTATAGGACGTCCAATGTGTTTATTATTTGAATTTATGGGAAAAGGGGACCTGAATGAATATTTAAGAGCTTGCAGCACAGCCACAAATTTTCCTCCAGGTGTAGAAAATAGAGAAGATCTTAAACTTCTGGCTACTCCTCTTAATCATATGGACCTTCTTCATATATCGAGGCAGATTGCCTCTGGCATGGTTTATTTATCAGATAGAAAGTTTGTACACCGTGACTTAGCAACAAGAAATTGCCTAATTAATGATGACATGGTGGTAAAAATTGCAGATTTTGGATTGTCTCATAAAATTTATTTACAAGACTATTATAAAGGTGATGAACATGATGCAATTCCTGTACGATGGATGCCTTTAGAAAGTATACTGTATAATAAGTACACTTTAGAATCTGATGTATGGGCATATGGTGTTTGCCTTTGGGAAATATTTTCATTTGCCTTACAACCATACTTTGGTATGACTCATGAAGAAGTAGTTAAATTTCTCAAGGATGGAAATGTCCTTGCTTGCCCAGATAACACACCTCGTTGTGTTTATGATCTTATGAAACAATGTTGGAACCATCATCCAAGTGACCGCCCTAATTTCAGAATTATTTATCAGACATTGGATAATATACAATTGATCCTTGAAAGAACTCATTCAGAATAAGTTGGTGTTTTAATTAGAATGTAAGATAAAAGATAAGAATGTAATTTAAAAAAATAATTTTAATGAATTGTCCTGTTATAAAAATAATGTCCCTTACTTTGAAACCATGCAGTCACATAGTTCTTGAGACTAAGACTAGAAAAATAAACAAGTATGTTAGTACCTACCTAAAATCATAAACATGTCATTCTTGCCATTGTTGGCAGTATTTATTTGTCAAAGTTACATAAACTTGTGTTTAAATACCTTTAAAAAGACTGTCCTAAGAAATGATGTATAAAAATAGCTAAGAGAAGATGTCATTGATTAAATTACCAATTATTATTCAACTTTGATCAACCTGCTTTGTTAAACTGGCACTTAGCATATTATATTATTTTGATATTAATTAAGTAGGTATGTCAATTTTATACTAAGCATTATTTAAAACATAGTTAATACTATGAAGTAATCCTTTTATTATTATTTATTTATCACATGCCTACATCTTGTACCTATTCATCAACTTTACAATGTACATTATGAAGACTGACTTTGGTTAATTTTATGTTTAATCTTAAACTAATATGTATTGTGTTGGGCATTGTACCAGTGTGTAATTTCAATGTTCAAAATGGACATACAAACCTTAACGTGTAATTTCTAACCCACTTCAAAAAATTTACTGCCAAAAAGATTAAGCCTTTTTTAAGCATAACACAATTTATGTATACTCAAGTAATAAAAACAAGTTATGTATATGTGGGATGTATGAATAAATTGGTAATGGAAAATATCTATCAAACACATTTCATGTAAAAATTAAAGCCTTAATTTCTGCCCCTACAATAGTGAGGTGAGTGCTATATAAACAAACCCAAGTCAAGTTTGTTGTTTTTCTTTGTCTATTTTTAAAGAAAGCTTATTTGATTCAATAGTAGCTCCTGAAAGAGGTCTATAATATTTTTTTGTTAAAAAAATCATTTTTCATACAAGCTTTTTGGTGACTGTACTTGCATTGTCATCCAATATACTAATGTATACTAAATATCAAGTCATACCACTGGAAGTAGGTGAAATTAGGTAGTGTATATAAGTACATATATATATGTACATACACATATATTTTTTTTTTTAAAGTCAAATAAAAGCTTGTAAAAACAGCTGCACTCTGCACAACTGCATGTCAACTTGTAGTATTTCTTTTATATTTTAGACAGTTGTATTGACTATAATTTATAATGTTCTTATTTTGAAATTATTGTTAACTATTTTGACATTGTAAATTGAATTTGCCAGAATTATTGTTATATTATAAATACCTATAGCTTGACTTGGTAAAGGCTTGATAAACGCATTAGTATTTTATTTACGTCAATTCTTTACACACAGTGTTTTTTTCAGGGGCTTTGCCCGCCCGAGGACAAATATCCCTACAATTTGGCCAATTATTTAAACCTGGTATCATATTAGAGCTGGAATCCCTTTATTGACGTGACGTGGCAGTCATTCAGCCAATCAGGAATTGAGTAGTGCATGACATATTAAAGTAGCCAATAATAAACCACAATAGCGCCTAGAAAGAACGACACACTTTCGAGAATATCGCTATCCTATAAGGCTCTACCACTCTAAACAGCTGTTTATAGATAGTACACACGGCTACAGATCAAGCTATAATATATATAAACTAGGGTAGAGGCACCAATAAATGAACGTTTAAGCGTTTTTTCCATCTTTAAATAGCTATAACTCGGTCATTTCACGACATAGGCACTTGTTGTTTTTTTTCAATAATACCTTAATTCCTTATTAATTGAAGGATTAAAGTAATTATATCCTACATCTTCATATTTTTTTTTTAAAATTGTAAATGTAAGAAAATTTAGGTTTTACCCCTATAGTTGAACACTGAGCCCTAATTATGAACGTTTTGTACCCAAAAGTTGAACTAACATTTGAGTAGGAGTAGATTCCATAGTAGTTCGTTCATTTAATGGATTAATGAACCATAAAATGAACGAATAATATTCTAAGTGAATTTTATTCGTTCAGCTTGAGGCAAATATACCCAAATGTTGAACGAATAAAATGTGGACCGTTCAAATTTCGACCACCGATCTTAATGGTGATTCTATAGGAAAGTTAGATTTAAAATAATCAAAAACTCTAAAATAATTTGTTCAACTTTTGGTAACTAAGTTCATAAATTTAATAAAATTCATTTGAGTATTTTTGTTTTGGTGTTTCATCGTTAACTTATCGGTTTTAATGGGTATAAAAATTAGACCTTTTTCCATTAGTTGAACGCCGTTCATCTATTGGATCAAGTGAACAAAATTTAATCCATTACTTGAACAGTAAATTTCTCTAAAAAATGGTAAATAATGTAATAATATATATTAAGTTATTGAAAGCAGAATATATCAAGATTTGATTCCAACCAAAATTGCTCTAATATGACATTAATTCTTTCTATACGCTGACAATGTTCTTAAATTTGGAGGGAGTTACCGTTATAAGGTTTCCATATAAAACCGATTTTTGGCGGGTAACGTAACATATAAAAATTCACTGCAAGCGCATCTGGGCTGTCATTGTCAATGTTGTTAAGGAATATGGAAGATAAAATATTGCCTTATGGGGAAAAAATATTGCAAACATGTAAATTTAGGGATTATATTATATTTTTTTAATTTTCGGTCGATCGTTCATCTATTGGGGGTCGGTCATCTTTTGGTGCCACTACCCTATATAAAATACAAGCCAGATCTCTTAACCTGCCCCCCTGGAGAATTTTGCCTGAAAGAAACACTGTTTACACTCGGGGTACTGTAACATAACGTGACGTCACGCGGAACTTCAACACACATCTTCGTATTTTTTTTATTAAATATTTTTGATAATGTGTCAATTCTTTACGCACGGGTACTGTTTTTACTCTTAAAGTGACGTCACGAGCCCCCAATCCCGAGCATTGACTCTATTTAGGCATCTTTGTAATTTTTTTATGATTTCGTAAAGCAACAAATACCTACTATGTGTCCATTAGTTTTTGATATTCTAACTGTCGGACTAATCAGTTTTTTTTACCCAGGAATAATCTCTATAATGCGAAATTTCATGTCAATCTACAATCGCGAAGTCAAGGATAGATCGAATAACTATAAACCGGCGTAACTGTGCTAATAATCCAATCTAATCTAGAAGTTACAATAATTTAAAAATGCCTAAACAATTAAAGAATCATGCCGAGATTTGTACAAAAAAATTATGATTTTTAGAGACTTTAGAATTAAGTTATTATTGATCCTTGGTGCCTAAGCAATATCTTGAGCAATTTAAAATATTTTTAATACCCCGGGATAAAAATGCGAATTTCTGTGGCATTCCGGTTAATTTGACTATTGCAAAACCGTTGTGTTGTTGTTATGTTTTGCGGGGTTTATAAAATATTTCATTTATATTAACATGTTGCTGGTAATTTAATCGCAACATTGGAAGTGATTCAAAACCCTCTAAAATGTTTTATTTTTTTGTACAAATCAATGTATGGATCTCGCCATGATTCTTAAACAATTAAGATACACTTACTGACAAACTGCATAGTGGCTATGCCATAGCCTAATAGCTTCAGAGAGATAACTTTCGTTCATAGCACCCAATATTTGCTGCCAAATGTATTATTGTGTATAGGTATAAAAGAGATATGTACCTACTCAATCAATAGGTATATTTTTTGTTGATGATTGAAAATGTGTACAATTTTGGTAATTAAAAAAAGTATAGATATGTCTTTTTAGGTTTTTTTTTATTGAAAAATGTATTGTAAACATTTGATTCTTAAGAACATAATTACTGAAATTATCGCTGACTATTAAAATAAGTGATCGAAACTGGTGTTATTTTTGGATTTATAGCCCTACCTCTAGATATAAAAATGAATCCCTATTTCCCTTGGTCATGCTCACGCCATAACTTGAGAACGACTTTACCGATTTCATTGAGCTATTATTAATACGTATAGAGAAGCTATCATAAGCAAATGTTAGGGTATGTCCCATTTTCAACTAATGTTGTACACAATCTAAAGCTGCATATAAAAAACACGTAACGCAGATACTTAATAGGCATGGAGTGAAGCGCTCTTGGTGTAGCATGATTAGCCGTTCTTAATCGATCGGCAAAGTTAAGCTACCATCGTCGAGGTCGGTACCTGGATGGGTGACCGCCTAGTGTACTATTTCAAATCGAGCGTTTTCGTGCTTCGGAAGGCACGTAAAGCCGTTGGTCTCGGTTATCACTTAATTGTGATAGTCGTTAAGTTAGTTGGATGGATGCCTCCTAGGCGGCTTGAAAAATTCCAACAGTAGGTTGACCACTAGCCTTCCTCCACCGATCCGCAGTGGGCATGCGTGGTGGAGTATTGCCCATTCCCTTGCACCCTCATTTGTGAAAGGAGGCCTGTGCTCAGCAGTGGGACATTATAGGCTGATGAATATGATGGAGTGAAGGGTCAATAAATGTTAAATTCTTATATATTATTTATTTATTTTATTTTAGTTTGTTATAATTCAGATTGTCATATAATATGCACTCATTCATCCAAACACACCTACACATAAACACATATTGCAAAACAAGCTTAGTTTTATTACATCTCACGGACAACAATTGTGTGCAATTCCCTCCAACAAAAACTATAAAGTAGACTCAATCGACCTTTAATAAGTAAATAGCAAACTTAAGCTGACCAGCCCGCACAAGCAGCACCTGTTCACAAGTATGAAGCGTGTGACAGCCCATTGCCGGTCATAGTCCTTTTTCAGTAGTTGCCATTGCCACATACAGATCCTTCACTTTCTACATCCTCCCACCACCGTTTCGCGAGTCATACTTCCACCTTTCTGTGGTTAGGTACAACATATTGTATCCGGATGTAAGGTAACTTATACTATACCTACACCATTTTTACAGTTATTATGACTGAAGAGCGTCTCGTGACGGAAGTTCCCAGCAGCTTGAAGCAGTTGGCACGACTTGTCGTAAGGGGCTTCTACACAATCGAAGATGCCCTCATCGTGGATATGCTGGTTAGAAATCCTTGTAAGCCTACCTCTTTAATATATTTAACTACAAACAGCGATATACAAGATGTTTTTTTGGTCGGCGACGAGCGACCCAGGAGCGGTAGTACAAATATACATTTTCCAAAAATGGACTTAATTCCATTAAATACTGTAAATGCGTTGAGAAATACCTTATTCAATTTGAAATAAAATAAGTAGTAATATATAAGTGAATGCATTAAGCACGTGCACAGACTAGAGCTAGACGCAAGCCGCTATCGCCCCACCCCTTTACTCCCTCGCACTCCCGTTGAGTATTACGTCTACACTTTAGTTTATTACATGATTTTCCAATTAATTTTATTATTATTATAAAATTTATTTTAGCACCAGTATCATTTGTATTATCGACCCTGAGTCGCTTGTCGCTGACCAAAACAACGATGTACTTCGTACACAACAAACAAATGCTAATCTTTAATGAGGAGTTTTCATATGATACCTCTATGATCAAAATACCTGACAAATCGTGTACTTCAGGTTCAAATTGGTTCGAATTATCAACAGTTTGACAGGTATTTGGAGCCTATGCTCAAAATACCTCTATAGGTATGATAAGAAAACTCCTCATTCTATTGGTGCAAAAGTAAATATGAGTTTGTTCATTTATAGGCATGAAAGAAGATGATATTTGTGAACTCTTAAAATTTGAAAGAAAAATGCTGAGAGCAAGAATAGCTACGCTCAAAAACGACAAATTTATTCAAGTGAGATTAAAAATGGAAACAGGTAAGATAAAACTTGAATCAAGTCCTGAAAATCAAACCACAGACATATCTAAAGTCAAAGCCATATTTAAGTATTCAGTTTAGGTTCTGCGAAGGCACTACTGGAGGTAACATATAGAGATCTACTGAAGTCACCACCGTTTCTGAAGTCAACCTCATGAGCAACTGAAACTTTAAATGAAGGATCTCATCCGACGTACCTACTAAATTAATATTATCAAATGCCTTCTCGCATATTAAAAACAACTCTGCTTACCGAGGTTAGTTATTGGTTTACCTATTGTGTATGTATGTGTGTAGGTTACCTATTGTGTAGGCTTTGCTGTTTTGATGAACCGACTTAGGTAAGAAAAAAATTTTTCCAAGATTTCTTATTCGTCGCGTACCTATCTAGGTATGTTATATTTAATAAATAATAATATAATAAATATCCTGGGACATTCATTTGATGTATGTTTACCGGGTTCTCGAAAATGGCTAAGGCTTAACCGATTTGGTTGGTTTAAACTATTCTATTCTATTATCGGGGCCATCTTAAGCCATGCCGGAGCCCTTGGGCACACGAAATCAAATCAAAATCAAGTCATTTATTCAGTTTAGGCCCTGATAAGGCACTTTTTTTTGCATTTTACATATATCCAATAAGCTTCTGACAAGGTCTGGCACAGGGGTCTTCTTTACAAACTAAAAACATGTCTACCTCATAGCTTCTATGCTCTTATGAATTCATATCTATCCGAAAGAATATTTCGAGTAAGAGAAACTGGGGCGACATCTACCTTTTATACAATTAAGGCTGGTGTTCCGCAAGGATCAGTACTTGAGCCGGTGTTGTACACACTATTTACTGCAGATCTCCCACAAGTAGAAGATGTTACTACAGACACTTTTGCTGATGATACAGCTATACTCGCCAGCAGCAAAAACGCTGCGACAGCTTAACAAACACTGCAACGGGGGCTTGACCAAATCACAAAGTGGTTGCAAACCTGGAGAATAAAAGCTAGTACCATAAAGACAGTCCATATTACCTTTACGCTTAGGAAAGGTAGCTGCCCGGCCGTACTTCTAGAAAATACCACCTTACCTCATACAGAAAGTGTCTACTTGGGCCTACACCTCGATCACCGGCTAACATGGGCGAAACATATAAAGGCTAAAAGGCAGAAAATGAAAATGCAGTACAGCAACCTATACTGGCTTGAGAAACAGCAAACTGTTAACTGACAACAAACTCCTCATATACAAGTCAGTACTGAAACCCGTCTGGATGTATGGCATCCAACTATGAGGGAGTGCCAGTAATTCCAACATCAGTATGCTGCAAAGAGTGCAGAATATGTTCCTAAGGGCAATAGCAAACGTTCCCTGGTTCATAAAATTACCGAAATACACCAATTCATATGTCGCTGGTTTGCGAGAATAGCGACGGAACTAAAAATTATTGATTTTAGAGAATAGCATTTTTTAATTTTAATTTCTTCGTAAATATTTTAGTGCATACCGACGACAAAATAAAATCTGTTTTTTCGTGAATATAGACTCAAGTTACATGGCGTTGCGTCTCTGTTCACGATAAAATATCAAAGATTTATGATTGTTTGGCATACAGAATTAAATTTGACAGAATTTTGAATTACGTCGTCATTCTCGCAAACCAGCGATGTGCACTGTGAAGGAAGAAATCCAAAACACTTGCATCAAATATCGACAGCGACTAGAGAACCATTCTAATGCGCTTGCTGCTAAACTAACCTGCCAAGAAAATACAAGACGCCTCAAGAAAGCATTTTCTAGCTTGAGCGACTAAAAAGTATTTTCTATCTTGAGCGACAAAATATGAGTGCCAGATGCCTTCACTGGAGGGCTCACTCCTCCAATCAAGTGACACTCAAAAAAGTTACAAACTGATCGCAAACAAGCCCACATTTTTAGTATGGTTAAAATTAAAAACTTGTGTTGTGTTAATCGGACCCTAGATCAGTGTCCGATTAACATTTTAATTTAGAATGTTGAAGGTAATTCTTACTCTATCTAAAATAGAAAAAAATATTGGGGGCACTGGGCCCCGTGTGCCATTATGGTAAAGACGGAACTGTCTATTAAGCTAGATCCTGAGCTGAGGCAGATGCCAGTAATGCATGACAATAATTATTATTGCCATGCGTTAAAATTCATAAGGATACCACGGAGAATGTGGCTGTTTGATGAGTAAGGAATGGACCGAAAACACTGTTTTGAATGATATTATGGTTACCATGTCACTGGATGTTTTAATGTTGGCAATAAGCTAACTGTTTCAGGAACTTTAATAGAGGATTTATAGCATGGGTGTAGATAAAATAACTTTTGAATCACTTAGGTATGTACATGTCAGTGGTGCATGAAAGTGCATGAAAGGCACGAGTGTAATTCTTCTTCTGGTGGCGCTGTTATGTTGTTAAGAGTACATAATAATCAATCAGAGATAAGACAATCCAAGAAGGCTAACTATTTGTGCAGGGCTGACTACCAGATCTAAGTGAATTCGAGAAATTAATTCAATTCAGAAATATTTCTCGACTGGTCTTTTTAAACCTCCTCGCTACCCAAATTGATACCTAACCATTTTTTTCTAGGGCTCGATGGAAAAGCACAAAAAGTGAATTATTATTTTATAAATTACAAAACGTTTGTTAATGTTGTGAAATACAAATTGGATCTGATGCGTAAACGAATGGAAACCGAAGAGCGCGACGCAACTAGCCGCGCCAGCTTCAAGTGCCCATCTTGCGGAAAGACGTTCACTGATCTCGAGGTAAGATTGTCTTACTTTAATTTCTTAGTATATTTTATAGTTTACACACACGTAATACAAACCATGAAGGTAGTTAGGTCTTACCATTCCTAAGGCACCGGTCACACTCGTAAGACGGGAAGCAGATATGGGCGCCCCTGCGCCCCATGTCAAAGCAATTTCAACCATATTGTCCTTCCAGTATGATTCAAAAGTAAAAAGGTCGGCACCCATGTCTTACTTACGTCCTCTGCCGTCGCGCGTTGTTTGTATCGTATTAATTTAAAGAACGCTAAGGTATGTACTAGATGTCTACAAAAATCTATTTAGAAATCTAATCTCTTCAGATAAGCTAGTAATTTTTAGTAACTATCAATTTGAATATTTTGTACACCGTTGTTAGCTTCTATAGTTATTGTTTCAGGAGTTAATACATTGTCACCCTCATAACTAGACGTAAAACTCATTATTTTTGCAAAATACAGTAAAATATGTACTGATTACAAGAACAGACGTAATTCGCGCCCTTTTGCAATACTCTTTAAAATTGGATTTTCAAATATAAAAGAATGTTTAAATCAAAAGCACTAAGGAGTATTGATATCAACTTCGATGCAAATCACCCCTAAAACAACTTTCTATCCCTTTTTAACCCCGTTAGGCGATGAGTTTCAATAAAATAGAAACACGCCTTCCATCAAAATTCTGTTAAAGAATGTTTATGCATTTGAAGTAGATTGGACCAAGGAATCACGTTGTCCCATACAAACTTTGCCCCCGTTTTTCACCCCCTTATCCCTTTCGCACCTGAGATTTTTTCCATCCAAATCTTTTTCTTTCCTATAAAATCTTATTATGTAGGTACGGTTGTATCATGGGTAAACATATTAAAAAATATACCATTTACACAACTTCTAGAAAGTGCATAGCACGTTCGTGACATCCAGGTGTGTAGACTAATGACGTTGTAGAATTTTAGAAAAAATTAACTCACTATCGTATTATTCAGGTGCGAAAGGGTTAGGGGCAGAATTTCGGAAAATCCTTTCTTATCGGATGCCTAAGTCATACAAAGAACACCCCCTCCAAATTTCAGGTCTCTCTCTACGATCAGCGGTTAAAGCCCATCACAGACGTAGCTATAATGCACATATAGCATGCATATATAGCATGGTTTCCTATATGAATATAAATCATAGCAAGGCATATTACTTTATATTTTCAATACTAATCTTTGAGTGACTGCAAACGCAGCTATAATATATATTTCTGTTACTTCACCAACTTGTACCTACTATAATGTATATTATAGCTCGGCATATTAATATATATTATAACTACGTCTGTGATGGGCTTGAGGCTGTGCGTTGATCCATCAGTCAGTCATTAAGGACAAAGCATTTTATATGTTATACCTAGATTATTAAATAGTATTATCACAGTATTACCATTTGGTATTACAGACGTCACAAGCCCCCACTCCCGAACATTGACTCGCTTTATCATTGCCATTTTTTAATGATTTGGTAAAGAAAAAATACGTGTCCAATATTTATTGATAATCTAACTGAAGGACTTAATAGAATTATTATTTTATTACCCAGGCAGGAATCATCTCTCCGCTGTGGCTTGCGCTTAAAGTTGTGTTTGTTTGTTTTTTGATTCCGTAATTACATTCAAATTAAAATTTTTTAATAAAGAACTTTCCTTTAAGTAGGTAGGTACGTCCTTTTCCTTTAGGTACGTCCTTTTTCACGCGCGCGACCTATTCACGGCCGGTACTACGATTTTTTCGAGCTGAGAGAAGAACTTATCATTAGCAGTCCATCATTTAAAGAAAACAAAACAAATAGGTATAAATGGGGAGGGCCAATGTCTGTATCTTTTTAAAAATAAATTTTGAAATAGGAATTTGACAAATAAATGTTTTACAACACTGCAGCTTATTTCAATTTATATTTCTTATGAGAACTAACTAACTTTACCTACTAGGTACTTATTTAATACTATTTCTACCGCTTTTATGTTAATAATGTGTGATTTGTGCAGGCAGATCAGCTCTACGATATGATGACACAGGAGTTTCGTTGTACGTTTTGTAATCAAGTAGTGGAAGAGGACCAGTCAGCACTTCCCAAGAAGGATTCCAGATTACTATTAGCAAAATTTAACGAACAGTTAGAGACCCTTTATATATTGCTCCGAGAAGTGGAAGGTATCAAATTATCACCAGAAATATTGGAACCTGAACCGGTGGACATCAACACAATAAGAGGGTAAGTTACACAGCGCATACGCTACACTTAATTAATTTAATAAATGCCTTTGACTTGCAGAAATAGCTCTATGGTCTGCACAAATTCTAAACAATGTGAAGTAGGTACCTTATAATATAGGCATATCGGTACTTATCGTAGTAGGTACTGATATGCCTGTTATGCCATGTTAATAGCAAACGTCTCCTCGAGTTTGCTGTCATGTCTATCTTTTTTAGGGTTCCGAACCAAAAAGATAAAAAGGAACCCTTAATCGTGCCACTCCGTCCGTCTGTCACGTCTTTATTGCGCAGTTTTTGTAGTATGATGAGAAATGTCAAAAAAATACTATTTTCCAATTATCTTCTACATTATAGTAGGTATATGATAAATCAATCTAGCTATTCTAGCACCATAGAATGCGTACAAATATTTAATGAGCTATTAGAATTTCATGGCTATTGAATTTGTCAAAAATATCTTTCTTTGCAAATAACTCTGTAACGTGACGTTTTAGGACATAGACATCGTCGTAATTATTTGCTTGTATGAGTGTCCCCAATCCATGTGCATAGGTTTAAAAGTGAGCCGCCGTTTGCAAAAAAAACAGTGGTGACCGAAAAGTATTCCAAAATCTCCAAATCCTTTGGCTTCTGTGCAGTTTACCCTTTGAGCAAAGAAGTTTGCCGGTTTCCATACCTTCAATTACACATTAGCCCAATTAATGACTCAAAACTTTCAACCACCAATGCATACCTCAGATATTTCTTACAGAATTTCATTAGGTACACCGGTAGGGATGGGCAGGGAAAGAAAAAAATATGGGAAGAAAAGAAAAATACGGGAAAATACGGGAAAGAATGGAAAAAAACGGGTAAATTCCCGAACGGCGGGAAAATACTCAAGTGGCTTTTTGTACCTAAAAAAATATTTTTAGATGCTTTTTGTTGTTATTTTAATCATACTCGCTGTTGTATGTACCTACATTACCTACGCGCGGACCCACGCGGACTGGACCGAGTATCACACTTCCCGACTTCGAGTCGGACGAGTATGTACTACCACGGCGTGGTAATTGTGTGGGACCGCCGCCTGTCCACCACAACCCCAAAACGTCACTTTTTTAAAAACAATGCACTCCTTCATCACAAAAAAAAAAGATTTTTTATTGTATGATATATGTGTATGACCGTGGTATGACCCTAAAAGAAATCTTGTTAAATGTTATTCAAACGATTTTGTTAAGGTGTCTCTCGCTATATACTCAAAATCTAGTAACTGTGACCATTTGAGTATTTTCCCAGCCAATGGGAAAATTCCCGGGTTTTTTCCCACCAAATTGGAAATTTACTCGAAGTTGGGTTTATTCCCGGGAACAAACCCAACCGTAGGTACACGTTTTCCAGTTTGTGATAGATAAGAGTTATAATAGAGCGATATGATGATATATACCTACTACAGATTGAATATGAAGCAGCAAGCAGCGCGGGCGGGCGGGGAGCAGTGGTCGGGCGAGGCGACGCGCAACCTGGGCATGCTGGTGGAGGAGACGCGCGTCGACGTCACCATCGGCGAGCCCGACGCCGCGCTCGACGCCGCCGCGCACCGCAAGGAGCGCCCCGTATGGATGGTCGAGAGTACCATCGCTGCTAATGATCAGGTATGGAACCGCAACCCATATAACCAAAATACACCAACTGACTTTTGAATGTGGCTTCTGATTGGTCGTTTAACTCCCATACAGTTCCGTCTTTACCATAAGGGCACACTGGGCCGGTGCCCAGGACCCCCACACTCACGGAACTCCGGAAGGCCCCCGAAAAAATAACCTTTTTTGTATTTCACTTTTTTACAATTACAGCCCCAATTTCTTGTGTGCCCAAGGGCACAGATTACTAAATAGTTCAAGGCCCCAGCATGGATTAAGACGGCCCTGCTCCCATAGTAGCCTTTGCCTACAAAATCCACCAATTGAGTTTGAAACAATGTCTGATTGGTTGTTAAACTCATAGAGGATTTCTCCACTAAGCAAACCCATGTTTTCCGAGATACAGTAGTACCCAACTGATATGGCTTACCGATGAACCTGCGCAGAAGATACATTCACAAAGCGTGGCGGCAGCTGCCGCCATGATAGCGCGCGGGCGTGACTTGCGGGTGAAACGGAACTAACAGAGCTGCAGTGTATTATGAACCTTATATTAGTGATCTAAGGTTGATTGGAAGTTTTAAGCATTCTTTCGTTAATCTTCGGGGCCATACTTTCTTTTCTGTGCGAACGAAGATTCACGACGCGCCTTATCAGTTGGGTAATACTGTACCTACCTACATAACGTGATTTCATGTTATCTCATCCGGTCTAAATAAGATTCTAATTCGGTTACAATTTACAGAAGTAGGTAGTACAATATAAACCATGTATTCTATTATAAGATTATGTACCTACCTACTTGACTTGAAATATTTACAGAGTGACAGTGTGCATTCAACGGACGCGGCTCTAGAAAAAGCGGCCAGTAATGCAAGTAACGCTAAAAACGTTGGGAAAGAAAAGACTGACGATATTATGTCTGTCCTCCTTGCACATGAGAAACAAAACACAGGTAAGAGTTTTCTGTTTCAATATTGGCGTTCTTGTAATAAAAAGGACTTGGGAAGAATTATAATCACCCCATAAGTCATAAGTAACGCTAAAAACGTTGGGAAAGAAAAGACTGACGATATTATATCTGTCCTCCTTGCACATCAGAAACAAAACACAGGTAAGAGTTTTCTGTTTCAATATTGGCGTTCCTGTAATAAAAAGGACTTGGGAAGAATTATAATCACGCCATAAGTCCTATTTCAATACTAAGGCCCGATTTTTCAATCGCTAGATAATAAACTTCGGATAAGCAATTCCTCTGATAATTCAATACAAAAACTGTTCTAATTTCAAATTAACAGCCGGATACCGCTTATCGGCCATTGAAAAATCTTCCGTTAAATTGTATGTGTAGACCAGTCAAACCATGATTTGGATGGTCCATCTACCTACTAGGTGTATCACTGAATTAATCTGTTTTCAGGATTAGAGATATCGGTGACAGTTCACATTTTCCGGTTCACTCATACTACTTGCGAGTAACTAATATAATATTTTACAAAAAATATTTTAATTTCCATTTTATATCATTGCAAAAATACAATATATATCGCTATATATAACTAAGAAACAATTTCAGCACATTAATACTATAGCTTGATAATTTAAAAAATTAAGAAATAGGATGTACTTAAAATACTTGCTGCATGAAACGGAACATTGACCTATAGTGATTGACAATGCTTGATCGACAGGGAAATTCAAAAAAGTATCGATATATGTTATATCGATTATTTTTGAATTGGTTTATCAATATCAAAATATTTTTAATTACCAAAAAATTTCGATATATCGGTACGATATCAAAGAGAGAGAGAATATTATTACATTATTAGGTAAATATCAATTAACAAACATAATTTCTCATAAATCCTGTAATAATTATCTGAAATTAAGAACAACGATAATAGTACAGTATAATACATATGTGCAAAGTTGGTAATTACACACGGGGCGGTATTAAGCAGTAAGACAGTGATAAGGAAATATAATTTGGAAAATAAAAGCACTAAAATGAAAATCGATTACTTTCTTTATTAACTTTCTCGATACGACAAAAAAATCGATTGGATATCGTTAAGGCGCATGACTATAATTGTCAAAAGTGAACTGTCACCGATATCTTCTAATCCTGAAAACACTTTAGTGTCCGACCGAAAGTTCGGTTTCGGTCTCGGTCGAGTTTTGGCAAAAAAAACGAGTTTCGGTTTAGTTTTGGTTTCGGCGGCAAACCTGCCGAAACTACGACCGAAACCGAACTGCATTCGGGAGTTCTCGCTCTGTGATCGGTCATGTTCGGTGCGTTAAATTCCGTCCAAGCGAGTAAGCGACGAAGACATTTTGCTTGCTGCGTCCAAATGCTTAACTCTCTCGCTAATGATATACCTAAACAAACATTAGTTAGGTACTGGGTACTCACTATAGTTCATTAGTGGTGATAATATTATGGATTCAGAATTTCAAAATTCATTTTAATACTTATTACCAAGGTATTCAAGTGGCAAGTACAGTTAGATACTTACCTACGCCCCTAATTGTTTTTTTTTTTTTAATAAAATTAACACACTTATAATTGATACTTACATAGGTACCTACCTAAGTATTCGTATAATAAAATAAAAATCTCATATCTGTTTTTCAATTTTTAAAAACTTATTACCTACCCCCAAACTAAAATCGAGTGCAATAAAATTCATGATAGTCAAAGATTTTTATATTGGTTATCATACCAACAAGTGAAAATGTCGAAGACTGCATAGCTATGTGATTTAAAGATAAAAAAATATGACTGATTGATCATAATTACGTTTTCTAATATATACTTTTCCCTCTAAACATGATCATTGTAAGGAAGTTTCGGTTTCGGTCGGATACTACACTGAATACATCACTTCTGGGTTCCAATAAATAAAAAATATCTTTGTATTAGTATTTTTTCCTACTTACGTATATATTGTGAGAGATAAGAGTAATATGTACCTGCAGGTACCGTAATATTAAGGTTGACTGAAAACATTCTTCGTCATTCGGTAGTTTCTTGCTTGTCCCAATCCAAGCGCTAAAGTTATCATCAGAACCATTCCCAGTAGCTCCAACGGTCATGATGAAGATTCGGTTATTTCCTAAAATACCTACCTAGTTACTGTTGTATATTTCTGCCTTATCAATCAACCGGTAATTAAGTATCTGTTTATTTCAGGCAATGCAGCTACTAATGCGTTGAAGGGTATAGAACCAGACAGTTCAGATTCCAGCGACAATGAATCAAAAGATCCCTACAAACTTAAAGACGAACTTGCGGCTGTCGGTGAGTTAATTTTTGTTGTAAAGTCAGACAACCTACCTACGTATAGTTTTCTAATTGACATGCCAAAAACGACCAACTGAAAGGAAAAGATATAGCCCGTTCGATCAAAAGACTGTATCTTTCTTTTAGCTCAGTGGGCACGAACATGTTGCCGTGCGGTAGCAAAATAACGAGCGTCATTACAGTCTTATTGTTACTCGAGCCTGGATTAGGTTTTAATTCATTTTACATACAAATAAGTACCAGCCGTATTTAATATTGTACTTCAGAAGATTAAGAATAATCAGCGTATTTAAAGGCTTACATGGCTTGTTAAAAAATAATTCTCATTACCTGCAGCCCAGGAAACGCACGCATGGTTTTATACCATCTTATTTTATGCCAAAACCGAATAAAGTCAATATTAACCCTTAAGGCGGCCCTCTGTGGCCGGCGCAACTTCAACGCAAGCATAGTCTAAAAGCTTGTTGTTTCATCCAACGTAATGTTTGACTGCGAAAAAAGAGAGACAGCATCAGAGCCGTCGGTTATCAGTCGGTAAATTCCGCTGATCACTCGCGGCCGCTTCGCTAGGTCGTCATTCATGATTTCGCATTCATAAAACTTGTTCCAGGAGTATACTTCTTGTGAAAAAATCTTACAAGTTTGTGAAAAAAAAGTTAGTTATTTAGAATCTCCAATACATTTGCAAGCCTGGTATCTAAATGTTTTCTTTACTTTTACAATTTATAGGTACATTAGATATGGCCAAAGTTCAGGCAAAAACGCTGTTTTTCGGAGGCTTTGACTGAATTTGTTTCACACTTTTTTTAAATTACGCCTAGATACACGGCTAGATATAGTGCACAAGATACTAATTTGTTCAAAACATCTAACGAAAAATGTTTAACAACGCCATAATAAGTACAGAGGTTTTGTATGTTTGTATGAGGCGAGGAGGGCGATGGCTGCCACACGCGTCATACTTGTGAACAGGTGCTGCTTGTGGGGGCTGGTCTGCTTAAGTTTGTCATTTATTTATTTACTTATTAAATATAGATTCAGTCTACTTTGTAGTCTTTGCCGCCTCGCCGGGGCACGCAATTGTTGTCAGTGCGATTAGAATGTAAATATTATG
This sequence comes from Polyploca ridens, assembly GCA_951394255.1. Classification (NCBI taxonomy): domain Eukaryota; kingdom Metazoa; phylum Arthropoda; class Insecta; order Lepidoptera; family Drepanidae; genus Polyploca; species Polyploca ridens. The sequence goes on from OX596250.1 coordinate 10,145,599, forward strand.
TAATGAATCTAAGCTTGTTTTGAAAAGAGTAATTGCTGAGTTTATTGCCGGCTCTTCTCAGCAAATGCAACCTTCCGAACCGGTATTAGAGTATTAGAGTCAGACTTTTCATAAGTGCCTGCGAAGGTCTATTTGAATAAATGATTTTGATTTTTTTTTTAAATTTTTATGAAAAGTATGACGAATTGAGTCCTCTTAAACAATGACGTAGGAATGTGGTACGCTGAAATCGTTTTACGTTCATAATTTTATTTTGGGAGGAAAATAGCCCTAGTCCTTTTTGGTAGCTTCCTAGCTGCTAGGGACATATGAACGGAGAGGGAGAGCAGACGCGTAGGTATCGTATATCTATACAGGTAATTTGGAAGACCTGACTATGTGGTTCGTATGGTCAGTGTTAGTGTAACTTTTTGTTAATAGTAAGCTGTCACCGAAGCCTTTTATATCTCAGAAACAGTGACAGTAGACAGTGAGTTCATGTTACAAACAATGTAGAAGAAATCATGGAATCTTTTACCGATTATAGGAAAGGGAAACTACTGAATTCGTTACGAACCACTGAAATTCGGAGATTTGAGACTTCGAGTAACTGTTATGTAAGGTTATAAGCAGAAACGACGAAAAACCCTTTATGGGTGTCAAGCATGTGGTCAAAATTGATTAAATATAATATAAACAACTTTTTCAGCTGAAATGGAGAGTGAAGATTCCGATTCCGATGATAACGCCCCCACGGTGATGGTAAACGGCAAAGCTGTACCTCTGACTAGTATCGACGATGACGTCATCGCACAAATGACTCCTTCCGAGAAAGAGACCTACATACAAGTATACCAGGAATACTACAGTCACATGTACGATTAGATAGTGGGTATATCAAAACACATCTATTCAATTAGGTAGGAAGTAATGTCTAAAAATAAAAAGTTGACCAGTAAATTCTGATATTTAATTACTTACTGTACCTACTTAAGTACCGACATAGCATTTTGATTTTGGTGATCACATAATTGCATGAAAACTAGGGATGTAACCATACTTGGTATTGCCAATACTATATCGATTACCATGTGAACTTATCGACGATGCCAATAACCGATTCAATATAAGAACAAAATATAAGGTTAATAAGGAGATAAATACCTACTTATTTAGTTTTTTTTTTTTTTTCTGCGCTAGTCTGCTATCAGTCTTGAGACTATGAGCAGATGTGTTAAGAGGTTGCTCTCATTTAAGGGGTATTCCCCAGTGGGAAGCCCCTTTTTCATTTTACCACCGTGCTTCCAAGTCTTGGATATCATGGCGCTTAAGGCGTTTGGAGTATGTCACTTGTGTGAGCTCGTTGGCTAGGTCATTAGGGTGGCTTTGGAGCCGACCTTTGTAGTTGGAGGCAGATTGTTTTATCTCCTCCTTGACTGTTTTAATTTTTAGTGCCTCATGTATTTCATCATTGGTGGCAAACCACGGTGCATTAGATATTGTCCTCAGAATACCATTTTGCAGTCTTTGCATGATAGAGACTTATTTAGTTAAATAAAAAATTGTTTTACCAGGATTTGGAGGAATCTCAAAATCTCACAATAAATATAAGTTTGACTCTTCAAACTAAAAATTGAGGATGAGACAAGTGTTTAGATAACTAGCAACATCGCACTGACGCGGCGCTAATGCATATTTCGCATACATTAGTCTTTGCTGCGACCGTAGCAAGCACTGAACCTATTATAAAACAATAGAGCGTTTTTTTTTAATCTGCTACAAGTTGGCGATTCTGATATACATATCTAATATCGTTACATCCCTTATAAAAACTATTTTAAAACAATATGTCAGATTAATTTAAAATATAGCACGGAAATTGAGGGCAGCTTGCACAACAATCCCTTATTCCTCAGGCTACGCCGTTAAAAGCCAAACGGATACCTAGTATACTCCGAGGTATAGATAATGAAACATTAACACGAAGTTATGCATTTATTTAGCGGCATAGGTAATATCTTTTTTCGGAATTATTGTGCAAACCACCTCAGAGTACCTACTTATCTAATTAAAATTATAATCAATAAATTAATAACAAAATAAAAAATATATCTGAAAAACATAGTCATATAAAATCATATACTGAACAAAGTCAACAAAATAAGAATGTTTATTTAATACTGATGAATACAATGACATATTTAAATATGAAATAACAGTACAGCATCAAAAAATATTCTAGAATGTATCACGAGATACCTTTATAAATCTATAGCATGTCAACTTTTTTAAAATTATTATAATAAATTATTTATAATTAACTATGAACACATTTGACTAATTAAGTTGCCTGCTAGACACTAGTTCAGGTGCTTTCCCCATTTTTCCCAATACTCATCTGTTTGCATTTCCATGATTCGGGACAAGCAACGATCACAAGCAAACATTTCTTCTTCACCAGTGAAAATAGCAGCTTTAGCATCGTCCTAAAATAGAGAATACGCATGTTTGAATTTTTTTTGCAAATTAATAAACAATAATTATTTTATTTTTTGGCGTAAATTATCTATCTTCTCACCTTGTTTTTAATATAAAAAAAGGCTTAAATACAGCGATTAGTAAAATAAAATAACAAAGAATTTGTCCCATATTTATTGCCCGATTGGATTTGATATTATAGAATTATTATTAAAAATATATACCAAACAATAAAACCCAAATTCAATAATTACCTGTCAAGTGAGCTCTGGGGATGCAGCCTGCGTGTTGGACTACTAGCTTGATGGGAAAATGTAAGTGTTAATACTCACTGAATCTTTTGTAATCTTCAGGTCATCCATAAGGGCTCTGTCAGCATCACCAAAATCAGTTTTTTCACCTAATGATAGGAGATCTTTTGGCTCACAATCAGCTGCTATGACAACCTATGAAAGAAAATAATTTTAACCAGCAATATAATGTATTAAAGCATGACTTCGTACCAAATAAACACATGATACATATGATTGTCGTCGCTTAGGTACATACCCTCACTCTGTTGTCATACAATGTGTCAATAAGAGTAATAAATCTTCTCAACTGTGATCTATGTTGTGATACAGATAACTGAGGTAGATCCCTTATAAACACAGTATGAAAGGTCTTAGATATAATAAGATAATCACTAGCACCTAAAGGCTGAAAATATAAAAAAAATAATATATTTATTTCAGTAAGTATAAGGCAATTTCTAAATGTCAATAAGTTATATTATAGTTATCTTACTCTATCACACAATTCCTCAAAGGTGGAGTCCAATACTCTTCCACAGGATTTGGCAAACTTGACATTTCTACCCATAATATTTATAACTCTTGGTCTTACTGTATCAGTCTCTTTGGATACAAGAAATTTGAATAAATTATCTACGGTACTGTCCTTCTGGGTTAGTTCACTATTTCTGAAAAAAAAAATGTATAAAATACTTAATCTCATCATTTTTCGGTAAATTAGAATCAATGCGTGAGAAGGATATGCAAGACCATAGCTATTTATTAGCAAGAGCGATCAGAGGGGTTTAACTTAGCCAGCCCATTTTTTATGATTTTGAGAATATTGAAAGGATGTTTTCTGGCGCTGCACAGCCTACTTATTATAAAGTATATCTAGTGTATGGCTCCTTCATTATATACTTACAAGAAATATTTACTATATTTGCTACCAATTCCTCGTAGTCTATAATCAATTCCCGAGTCTAACTGGACAATATTGCAGTGCTCCTTTAGTATAGGAATGAATGGCAAGAAGTTAGATCTTTGCAGACCATTCTTATATAGATCATCCGGCCTTCTATTACTGGTTGCTATAACAACACAGCCATTGTCAAAAAGTTGTGTGAACAAACGTTTTAAAATCATTGCATCACCAATATCAGTCACCTATAAAAAATATAAGCTTTATTATTAAATTCAGCACTGGGATGAGTAATCATATAATTTACTTGTGCATCATAACAAATGTCATATCTTTATCACTGACTAGCTGCCCGGCGCGACTTCGTTCGCATAGTGCTACCGTACCCTGTGGTGCTAACCTACCCTACGGGCATAAGGGTATGAGAAATAGTTTACGTCCTATTCTCAGACCTACTGAATATACCATCGAGGAACAATCCCTAGAGTAGTAATACCGTGCAATCCGATTCCGCAACTAGTCAGTGATTTGTCACTGATTTGTATCTGCTCATGAGCGCCCTTGTACAGTATCGACCAAAACCTCGATCCGCGCGTACGTATCAAACATATACTTTTTGTCAATATTTCACAATGTCTTGCTGTACAATTAAGTGGTGTGGGAATAACAGTCGAAATTCTAGTTATAAAACAAACGGAATCACTTTTCATCGGTTAGTAACAATTTATTACATGAATTTACTTATTTTTCATCACAGCTCAAGATATACTGGACGCACGCGTTGACGTAATTTATCTCCATCTCACTTTCACCCGTTATATTTCTATTTTCATCCTTTTCTTTCGATGATCGCGCCTCCCCGCTAGTGTTGGGCTTGGATAAGAAAATCATTATCGATATTAGCAAACTTATTTTGTTCAGAGAGAAAAATGTTTCAGTTTACAATATTGTATTAATACTGGAATACATAACAGCGAAGATAAAATGATTTGCAATATTTTTAACGCGGATGTATTTATTATTTAGGTAATTATAATATAAAATAAATATGTCTGTGGTACTGTAAGTTCCTAACTTTATTATTATCACGTACTAGGTATCTTCATACTCTTTTATGTCATACTGGTGACACTGACCTAGGTACCTAATTTCAAAAAATTGGTTATACAGTCAATAACGTTGAAGTTAAAAATAAATTATACATTTGTATTGTGACTTTATATACTTTGTTTCATTACTACTATTATTATCTTCTTAAATAGCCCCTGAAACCATATAGGTAATAAACATTTTTTTTACCTAAGTAAGTGTAACTAAATTAATATAATGTAATATTAAATAATATATATATATCTAGTAATTTACTTAAAATTTTATTGTACGAACATGAAAAATATTTAGACAGATGCCAGTTGTTCCAGACGGTAGCTCTTTCTGGAGTACTTTAATTTCATAGGACTGTTGTTACCGAAGGCTTAACACAGTAAAACACGCTTATACTCTTCAAAGCAAGCAGGAGGTTTACTTTATTCACTATTTACTCACAATATTCTAAGAGATGTTCACTATGTAAGTTCTCGTGAAGGAATGAATCGTAGCTCTTTTTTTTTGAACTGACAGAAGGTGACAATTTAGAGAATCTTTACAACTTTACGCGGACAATGCGGCGAGCAAGCTCTCAACCGGTGAATCGTAGCGCCAAGGCTAAGGCGCCTTGGCGCTACGATTCACCGGTTGAGAGCCTATAATGATCCAGTATGTTCGGAAATATTCATGAAAAACAAACGAACTTAATCTAGAACCTTCCTGAACTAGGTTCGAGATCTTTCGATAGGTATACTATGTCTTTCTGAAATGTTCGGGATTATTCTCGAACCTTCCACAATGTTCTAGAACAGATTTCGAGAAGGTTCCTGAAAGTTCTATCGATATCAATCACTTTTCTAGAACTTTTTACAGTTTTCCAGAACCTTCCAGAATGTTCTATAAAGTTCTATTTAAAATTAACTTGTTTTGTGCAGTTTATACCTATTGTTTACACTCCCAAAAATCCGCGCATTCCAAATTTTATCACTTTTTACGATAACGTAGAAATATTTGTAAAAAACCATTACAAACGACTGATATTAGAATACTCCTACAATTATATTAGTGCAACAAGTATCGATATCGATACAATGTTCACCCTCATCTCTAAATCTTAGTGTGTCCTTGAATGAGCCAATCACAGCGCACTGCCGGTGGTGGGGAATTGGCGGAATAGATTTCAAGCAAAATGTACGTCATTGCGCTTCTATGGGTTAATTGTTCCATGGAATATACACACAAAATTTCATAATCGGTTTGCAAAAAGTGTATAATAATGAGACATACTATCGCGACACTTTTTTGTAGATAATGATGCGTTCTGCAAAGTCGTAGTACATTATTTTATTCTATGATCAATAGTTTTCGCAGCGCACGCGATGTAAAGAATATTTTAGGTATTTTTTTTACACCTTGGGTTACATTATTGGAGTTTTAGTAAGGATCCCTATTTTTTTGAAAATATAATAAAGCCTATGTAACTATGTAACCCGGGGATAGTGTAGCTTCCCAACAGTGAAAGAATTTTTCAAATCGGTTCAGTCGTTTCGGAGCCTATTCAATGCAAACAAATCTTTCCTCTTTATAATATTAGTATAGATAATAATAAATAAATAAATATTATTTATTTATTTTCGTGGATAAAGGTGTTGGTTGTAAAATTACTCTTTTTGTTTACAATTTATTTTAATGTTTATACATTATTGTACAATTGTTAGTTTTCCTAAATAAATAAAAATAAAATATTAGTATAGATAAGATTTGCAGTCATAGAAATTGTTACCCACTACCCATTAATTTAATTTTATTTATTTGGAATAGCAAACAACAACATTATATAGAAATAAAGTAACATACGAGTATAATAATAATGCAGTCCACTGCGCTATCCACATATAAACTTGATATTTATGCATAGTGGTGGGCGTTTAAACGATAAGCGTTCAACTAAGCAGTGCTTTTTAGAAAAAGCGTTCGTTTCGTTTAAAATTTTAAGTCTTTAAAGCTTTTTCGTTTAAAACTTTTTAGTCCGCTTTCGTCAATTACTTACAATTCCCACATAATGCCATGCCATCTGTTGATTACTTTTGACAACATTTTGATGAATGGGGTATGGGTAGTTGTCGGTAATGTCGGTAAATAAATTAACAAATGAAGTCGATAGATGGCATCAATTGCTATGGAGTATTATAAAATGTGCAATGTAGTGAATATACGACTAAAATACGTATCATTTGCTTTCGTTATCTTTATTTGCATTTAGTAACCTATTTAATTTTATTCCATAATTTTTCAACGTAAAACTATACGACTTAATTACATATCACTTGTTTTTTGAATATTTATTTTAATTTTGTAACCTATTTGATTTAATCCCATAATATTTCGTTAAAAGCTTATTGTCGTGCGATTTCATCTTCACTTTAAGTGCAACGTAATAGACTTTATTTTAGTTTGACTTTATATTCCACTTTTTCGTTGAATGCTTTTACGTGATTAGTTTGATTTTGTATGTCGTCGATCGTCGACTAAGCGTGAGTGAAAAAGTTGGTAGTTGAGTGCGCGAAGTCTTGATTTTTTGTTTTCGTGAACTAAAACTATTTGTAAATATTATATTATTTTGTGTCATAATTGATGAATGGGTAAATGTGTACATTTTGAATAGTGGTGTGTAAAATAGTTAGTTACGTGTATAGGAAAGTAATTATAATTATATATTTTATTTTATATTAATAATAGGTAAAATATCGAGAATTAGCAATTCTCAAATTTGGTATTATTTTGAACGCAATCAGGACAATAAAATCACCGAGTGTAATATATGTAAAAAATTATTATCATATAAAACAACGAGGGAAATTCATTGATTGATCCATTATTTGTTTCCAGAATCGTTTCTACGACACTTTTTGAAAGAGCAAGAGCCACGCGTTGCGCCGATATCACGCGTTTTTCAACGTAAAACTTCATTAACGTTTCAACGATTTCTTCCACGTTTAAGCTCCATAAATGAAAAAGCATTTTAAGTGAAAAGCTCTTTAAAAAGTCTGCTTAAAAAAATAAGCATAACGTTTAAACACGTTGTCAAATTCAAGCCGTTATTCCCACCTCTATTTATGCATCAAAAGACTCTACACAACTTTTAAATATACAGAGTAATTATAAGTAAGTAAACATATTTTTAACCAAACCAAAGAGAAAATAATAATAATATAAAACAAGATAAATCATCAATAAAAAAAGAGTACATTTTTTTAAATAAACAAATTAAAATTACGACAAACAAAAAATAGGAAGAAAAAAAAAACATAATATCTTTTTCTTATTTTTTTTTTCTATAAGAACGAAATTATGATCCTAGAGTTGCAAGCACACAGCGTTATTAATTGTTACCGATTCCTCTTAATTATTTTTCAACTCACTTGCTCGTAAAGTGACCTTTATTGCACCGATTTTAGTTTCATAATGCAACTTATTACGCACTAGTGCTTATAACTTTACATTACCGTACAGTTTTATGATAGGTATAATCCCCAATGACTGGCAACATCGCACTGGCGCGGCGCCAATGCATATTTCGCGTACCATAGCAAGCGCCGAAGCTATTATAAAAAATAGAGCGGATTTTTTAATCTGCTACAAGTTGGCGATTCTGATATAAAAGGTCAATGCGGGGAAGACCGTCCGGTTGGGTAAGTCAGTACAGTAAGAAATACGACGAATTCTGGGGCTCTACCGCGTAACATTGGTGGTAATCGTAACGAACACCATTAATAAAGGGGTACGAACATTTTTGTATGGGAGCTGGCATAGCCACCCGCCGCCATTTTGACTTTTTTTCAATGTCGCGGCGCACGGTGTAAGTGGTATATTGGGGTAGAGGACACTTATACAAACAAAAAATGTTAAGCAATATGGTGACCTAAAGTGTCACGTTTCCGAGATATTTGGACGTAAAGATCGCCATATGAGAATTATGAAAAATACACATACACCCTCTACATGCACATTCGCTCTCAAACACTACTTCCACTACTCACCCGTACACACTCTTACTCTTACACACTACCTTACACACACTGTACACACTTTCTACGTTTATACGCAAATACATATTTTTTTAGATTAAAATGTAATCCACTCACTCCTATTGCTCTTGGTTAATCCAGAAAAACCTGTAATTGGCTTATGTTAAGTTTATATTATACTTGTTTACCAGTGGCGTGCATTCCATATAGGCAAATAAGCAATGCTTACCTTATAAGATTCAATAATATGATATATTGATTCAATTAAACTACATAATCATTTTAAATAAAAATTCTAACCTAACATTCAATACAAAATTTCAAACTTTGCCGCGCAGGCACCCGCGAACTCGTGTAACAAATTCACGCACACTAAAACGATTTCGGCATATGCATACACGCACACACACTTCTTTAGGATAATACGACGAAAGCGTAAATCACGTTTTTACTATGCGTAGCACACTGACATTTGACATTCGCGATTTATGGACCAAAAGTAACCATACCTACTCTGTTGTGACACTAGTAACCCAGCCAAATTAAAAAAACTACAGTTTACCAACGTTAGAGCAACTCAAATATAACTTCGCAATTTATTTGTATTGTTTTGTTTATGGTTTGGCTGGCATTGCATAGGGTTACCGTACTTTGACAAAATTTATTATCGATAGATTCAAATCGAAGTGACAGATATCGATTAAAAAAAATATATACAAGGTCGATCCTTAGAAAATCAATATTTATAATGTATATTATATTATGATATAAAATATATTTCTTAGTTAATTAGTAGCAAACAATTTTTTTTTTAAAATGCACTGTTTATTAGGTCACTAATAATAATTAAACGAATAACGTTATTCGATTAAACTTACACTGTCGAGATTTTTAGAAAAACAACGAATTAGACGGCCTCCCATCGATTTCGGCATTGATGAGAGACTTGTGCTAATTTATTCAAAAAAACTTTAATATTTAACATAATACTGCAAAAAATAATCGATTCGAAAATTCGAAATGGAATATTATGGTCTCGTTAAAGTCGATTTCCGATCTTTTAATTTCGTGGCGATCTTAAGATCGATCCGTATCTCCAAAGACGATTTAAAAGATAGAATATTGATTAAAAATCGATCGATTCAACCGAGGCTGGAAACCCTAGTTTGGCTTTTTTTTAAATATTTGTTCATGACCATGGACACAAAGTCCTTCAGTCGCATACATTTTATTTATAATATCACTTTCATATACCTAGTCCGCACATTAACTTTTACATAGTCCGCATTATCAAATTATCAGTCACCGTTCAGTCGTATTTTAGTAAAATGGTGGTCACTGTACTAAAACTTTTCACGAACTTTTTGAGACAATTTGTAAAATCACGATACACATAATTCATTTCATTTCACTAGTGCACGTGGATTGATCTTTATTGGATAAAATACCACCGATAATATACAATAAAACTCTCCTAGTACTTGATTGCCTACCTCCTCCGAAAACCAATGCACGCCACTGTTGTTTACTTATGTATAAGAAAATATGCTGTTGGTTTTTTAAATAAATAAAAAATAAAAATAAAATGACAACCCCTAAAAATGAACTTATTACGTGTTTATATGCATTAGATTGTATTCAAATAATAGTTCCTAGGTTGATTTGACTTTTTATAAGAATATAGCAAAACAAAGGCACGAAAAACAATATTCATTAATTGGTTACTTACTAAACCGCATCGCAATATTCGCAATGAAACACAATGTTGTCAAGTAGCTCGGATTGTAAGCGAAGAAAGCTCCTTTGAGACCGCATAGTTTGAAACTATTTTGGTTCTAATGTGTAAGGATGGACTCCCCGTCAATGGCGAGACTTGCGAAGGTAGAAGGTAGCCGTGGGCATCAGGTTAAACAATTCCACAGAACACTGTCCGTTGTACAAGCGGTAGAACACACATAAGGAGGCAAAGTCTCTCTTCAGATTGAGGGGCCCAAAGCCGCCAAAGAGCTCGGGATCGTGGACAATTCTAATGGCACGTCGCTAAACCGAGTCTAAAGGCCCAAACTGGTATTCAGGTAGTACTCCATATAAGGCCGGACTTGCAACTTGTAAAGTTGCAGCCTTTGCCCTGATGTGAAGTACTGCTGCGTTCTGTTGAGCACTTCGAGTTTTTTGGATGCTAGCTTAACTTTGTCTTCTAGACGGCCTATTGACGTCGTTAGAAATATCGATGCCGAGGATCCCGATGATTTAACTGATGTCCGTGTTCTGGAATTGTCAAGCCACAGCAAATGGGGTTTTCTTAGCGGTGAACGCGCAGACTTGGGTCTTAGTGGGGTTGAAATGGACTAGGTTTAGTCGACCGTAATCGGAGACACTAGTTAGTGTGCTCTCTTTCAGACACAAGCCGTTTGCGGCTTTCCTCCACCATGAAACGAGGAATATTTGCAATGAGCGTCCTCTGTACAATGAATGCCGTCAATAGACAGCATTTCATTGATATGCAGCAGGAACAGTGTTGGGGACAGTACAGACCCTTGCGAGACGCCAGCATGTATATCTCTCAGCTCTTATGCATCTGCTGGACAGAAAATTGGCGACCCATTTGCTTAGTCTCTCGGGAAGCCCATATGCTGGTAACTTCGTTAGAAGACACCGGTGCCATTGTGTACACGTGAGCAGTCTTCCACGAAGACGGGACTTTAATTTAGGTGGACGTTTTATTAGGTCGGGCCGGCCGCGGAACCGGGTTTATTTTTTATTTATTTACGTCGCTATTGCAATTTTGGTGCCCAGGGAGCATTACTTAGCGATCTTTAGTTCCAATTAACTTGGTAACATAGATTTTAGGACAAGTATTGTCATTTGTGTTTGTATAATAATGACAAGATGGAAAACAAGTCACGATCCGAGCTACTTTGACAACATTGTGGTTCATAGCGAATATTACGATGATGTTTAGTAGGTAAGTAATTAAAAATATTGTTTTTCTTGCTCCTAGTGTAACTCTATTCTAAAAAATTAATAAATCAACCTGGGAACTATTATTTGAATAGAATCGAATGCATATAAACACGTAATAAGTTAATTTTTAATGATTGTCATAATTCTCATATGGCGATCTTTACCTCCAAATATCTCGGAAACGTGACACTTTAGGCCACCATATTGATTAACATTTTTTATTTGTATAAGTGTCCTCTACCCATATATACCAGTTACATCGTGCGCCGCGACATTGAAAAAAAACTAAAATGGCGGCGGCTAGCTATGCCACAAAGGTTCTATCCCCTTTCATCCAATCAGGGCCCGCGAATGGTCATCGTCGCGTCATATCGCGTGCGCGTCATTGGATGAAATAATTAATGGTGTTCGTTACGATTATCCAAAGATACAAAATAGCCCGGCTGAATAGGTAGCTAAAAAGATAGCAGCCCGATATTCGAAAAGCTTAGCAACTGAAGTTTTACTGGGCTGCGATCTTCGTATCTATTCAGAATTCGTCGTATTTCTTACTGTACGGACTTACCCAATCGGACGTTCTGCTCCGCATTGACCTTAGATATTAAATGAAATGAAATAATAAATTTAATTTAACGACATAATTATTAATTATTTTACAGACTATCAGTCTATTACAAAACAGCCATCAAAATCTTTTAGGTCTACAAAAACATAACTAAACAATATTTTTATATGAAAAAAATGAACTGTAAAATAAAAAATGGGTCATAGCGAAAAACCGGCCAAGTGCGAGCCGGACTCGCGCACCTAGTGTTTCATACAAACTTGTAGGTATATAAGTAAAAGTTATCGTATTTTTATTGCTAAATGAAATCCAAATTAGATGAAGTATTTGATATGAATTTCAACTTGATACCTCTACGCGTTCATGAGGAAAAGGGTAATAAGTTTATAATTATGTATTAAAAAAAAGATCCTTTATAAAGTTAAAGTTAAAGCTTATAAAGTTGCTTCATGCCAAATTTCAAGATTCTAGGTCGACTTGAAGTATCCTTTAGGTTTTGATTCCCTTGCGAGTAGTTGCGAGTTTCAAAATATGATTCTTTTGATTGCGTTGACATAGAAGTTTGATTTTGTTACAGCTTAAAGGTATTATAGACCTAAGTATTTGATATGAATTTCAATTTAATACCTCTATGCGTCATGAGGAAAGGGGTAGTAAGTTTCAAATTATTAAAAATATATGCTTTTCGCAATTTTTCCTTTATCTGTGCTATAAGACGTTGCTTCGTACCAAATTTCAAGATTCTGAGATCCCAGGAAGTACCCTGTAGGTTTTGATTCCCTTGCGAGTGTCGAAAATTTGCAGCATAAACGGCTGTATCTTTAATTGCGTATGCTTAGAAGTTTGATTTTTTTACAGATCCAAGGGTTCCTCCACGCGTTCCTGAGAAAAAGGTCTTGACAGACAGACGGACAACAAAGTGATCCTATAAGGGTTCCGTTTTTTTCCTTTTGAGGTACGGAACCCTAAAATATTTTTATACCAACACAAAAAGTAGCATCTATAAAAATCATATAATAAGTTAAAGTGTGAAAATCATATAATAAGTTAAAGTATAGTCGTAATACTCAAGAGAGTGCGAGGGATTAAAAGGGTGGGGCGACGGCAGCTTGCGCCTAGCTCTATTATATCTGTGCACGTGCCTAGTGACCTTACGTTGCGGCAATTTTACTTCAAATTAAATAAGGCATTTCTCAATGTATTTACAGTATATAATGGAATTAAGGCCATTTTTGGACCTCCATTTTGTCAGTCGAGACGTCACTGGGACACAACGAAATTCACCAAAATTGTATTGTTTCAAAATGTCGTTTTGTGTGATAAAAGTGTGTAAAAACTACATGGGTCGATCTAGACCAACGAAAAAACTCACCTGTCATCAGTAAGTAACAATATTTCCTATTAGTTCCTGCAATATAAGCCATTGAAATGTTTCGAAAATAAATTATTTTGAGTAAGCGCCATTTTTTATGTGTTGCCTGTCCTGCCAGTTTATGAACTCAAAACTCCCATGGTAATTAATATCAGTCAATAGTTAAATACGAGTATGTAGATTGACTGATATATCAAAAGCGAATTTTTAGGGTTTTTTTAAATGCTAATGATGGTTATGTCATGTCGTAAGATAGTAGTCGCTTCAGTAATGAAAAAATCAAAATGGGTATTAATTTAAGATTTTCCTCTAGCTAATTACGAATATCATTTTGAATTTCAAGATGACGGAGCAATTTTTTTTTAAGTTGACGTGTTTGTCGTTTTCGGTTTTTCCATCATAGTCAGTGATTTATATAGCCATGGATGCGGTCACCGGAACATTTTTCAAAATACTTCTTCATACAAGTAAACAGTACAGCCATCTGTTTAAAATCAATTGAACTACTACGTAGTGCCGCGTTGCATAGGCGTATGATGTAACCTTGTATGTGCGTACCATGCATTTTTTTTATTACATTTTTATTTAATTTCGGATATTACTAAATTCAAAAAATAAGGTTATTCGACACGTGTGTATGTAATATTAGGTAATTAGGAAAAACAGGAAACCCATGTACACTTATATAAGTTGTTGAGAAAACCATAAGATTTAGCATAGAAGTAGGATATGAGGGTTATCCATATATAACATGTAATGGAAAGGGTAGATCTATCCAAAATGGGTGAAGACTTCATCAGACTCTGACTTCAGCTCAAAATAAATTACTCGAAAATTCATAACCCTGACTGACCCGGAAGGAGGGTTATTGCTTTCAATTTTATTGAATAAAAATTGTAACCAATGTGACAAGGAATGAGGGTCATTATTTATTCACGTCACTTGCTCATATAATTATAAAATTTTATCTTTTGTGATCTTTGTACTCATGTACTGTTATGGATATACCCTTTCTGTTACATGTTGTGTATATATATATATGTATATAATAATCAATTGCCTCATGTATGTAAGAGCATCACTTGAGCATGGCTGCACCGATTTGGCTGATTCCTTTTTGTTGTGTTTGTAATTGTCAGGACATTGTTTGTATGTTGGAAAATTCACCCAGGCGATGCCAGGCATGAACAGCTAGTTAAAAATAAAACAAATGCTTACCTGAAATTCATCAAAACAGATTAGCCATGACTCCTGAGTAATATCAGCTGCTACAGGTGGGATAGGGTCAAACGGCTTAGATCCCTCATCTCTGAATGAACTAGCACCTTTCCCAGATTTGATTTTAAGCTCATGTATTCTAGCATGAATATTTAACATGAATGAATTAAAATGAACTCTTAGCTTTTCTTTTATCTGAAAGTAAAACATCTTATGATACTAAATATATAAACCTTTGCAATGTGGTAATCCGGTATCAGGATTACCTCAAATAACATCCTTTTTTGAGGTAATCCTGATATCCAATGTTCGTTGTTTTTATGACAATACATAAAAATGTAATGGTTTTGACATTGACTTTGAAATGTTATTACCAAGGTGGTAGGCAAACAGACCTTCTAATGTATTTTATTGTGTCCAAGCTCTTAAAATGACAATAATTAGGTACTTTACTTTGCTAAATTTAAAATTATGATTATATTAATGATATGATTTATTTTAAAATTATGAGCAATAATATCCATTACAAGGCTGTCTTACGACTGAAACATAAACATTGCATAATTACAATAGAGAAAAAGTAGTTACCGGTACTGTGTCATAAAACAAGTCCATTAGCATAGTTTTCCCTCCACCAACACTACCATAGATATAGAGACCTTTGGGCGCGATGATTTTCTGTGGCTGGGATTTTCCAAACAAGTTGGAGAAAAAACCTGATGAATGATTACTTATAACAGGCCGGTCAAATGAAACGACATCTTGATAAACTTGTTGCAAGTGCTTCACTACATTTTCTTGATGATGATCTTTGCTCAAAGTCTCGTTTACCACCCTCTGTGAGTACACATGCCAAGGTCCTTCACTAGAAGCTGGCAGATCTTGTGCTTGCGATGAAAATAACTTCATACACTGATTGCATCTTTTCCAATGATATTTTACAAGTGAAGATACGTGAAAACAAGTATTCTTGGCGAACATTTTTTGCCAATGGTCAACTGCCTGTGTCGTTCAAGGAAAATGTTTGCATTATATAATTAACTTCCAGTATTTTTATTTTTAACCTTGCGAGTGGAGACCTTTATTATTTCCTGTTTTCTGTCAATCTTGTGTCAATCTGTCTTTTTTTTTGTTAATATGGTCATGACCATGGCTACAAAGTCCTTCAGTCGCATACATTTTATTTATAATATCACTTTCACATAGTCCGCACATTAACTTTTACATAGTCCGCATGATCCGTCCAGTCATGTTTTAGTAAAGTGGTGGTCATTGTACTAAAACTTATCACGGACTTTTTCAGACATCTTGTAAAGTCACGATACACATAATTCATTTCATTTCACTTCACTGGTGCACATGGATTGATCTTTATTGGATAACATACCACCGATATTATGCAAGAAAACTCAAAATAAAAATGAAAACGCAACGTCACTCTGCAAGTTCCCGCCAAAAAGTCCACAACAACAGTGAATAAATTCAGTGCTGCCAATTTTTCTAAGATTTATTATTTTTAATTACCAGCACTTTAGTGCTGATATCGAAGAGTATTAAGCACCATGAATGTAGTAAAAACTAAGTTGCGAATCTCTCAAAAAGTCCATGAAAAGTTTTAGTACAATGACCACCATTTTACTGAAATATGAGTGGACGGTGACTGATGATTCGGAATGTGTGTGTGTGTGTGTGTGTGTGTATATGACTAGAGTCCATTTTGTCGTGGTCAGTTTGAGATAGAGAATGAGCTATATGTAGTTATACGATTTTTATACATGTATAGAACTGGTGTTACCATATAATTATTTTTACTCGGCTTTTGGGAAATTATTATTTGAGTTCTATAAAAAGCTTATTTAAAATTTGACATAAATTTAGAATAATAAATATCCTGAGTTCACACATATAATGCGTCAAATAAATCGTATTATTTCGTGATAAGTATTATTTGTTATTATAGCGGCAATAGAAAATTTCAACTGTCTGTAATAAGTATATTACGGTTCATGAGAACCTCACTGTCAGACAGACGGACTGACAGCGGACGCTTAGAAATAGGGTCCCATTGGCAGCTTTTGGGTAGGGAAGTAAAAAATAAAAAATTGATTTGTAATCTCCTTCGTATAGCCCCACAAACATATCTGGCCCCGTGGCCAGGTTTAGTTTAACTTTGACGGCCATTGATTTGGGATGTCATATTTACGATTTATAACGTAATAAAAAAAGCTACTTACTATAGTATATTTCAAATAACATGAGTTCGGTGACACATGGTATTTTATAAAATTTCTCAATGGTTAATGTTCATTTCGATATATTAAAGGAATACTATGATAGAGCTAGGTTTCACGAAATATTGTGAATATTATTTCAGAGTAATCAAATGGAATTTCACTAGATATTGGTAAAAAACCCTTGACCTTGACGACTCATCCTATGTGAAATAGAGTATAGATCTCGTTCAAACCAATTTTCAGTGGAAGTTTGCATGGTAATATAAATCATATATTTTTTTTTAGTTTTATTGTTCTCTTATTTTAGAAGTTACAGGGGGGGGGGGGGGACACACATTTTACCATTTTGGAAGTGTCTATCGCGCAAACTATTCACATTAGAAAAAAATGATATTTGAAACCTCCATATCATTTTTGAAGACCTATCCATAGATAACCCACACGTAAGGGTTTGATGAAAAAAAAATTTAGAGTTTCAGTTCTAATTATGGGGAACCCCCAAAATGTATTTTTTTTTCTATTTTTGTGTGAAAATCTTAATGCGGTTCACAGAATACATCTACTTACCAAGTTTCAACAGTATAGTTCTTATAGTTTCGGAAAAAAGTGGCTGTGACATACGGACGGACAGACAGACAGACAGACATGACGAGTCTATATGGGTTCCGTTTTTTGCCATTTGGCTACGGAACCCTTAAAAGAACTTATTATATCTTTCGAAAACAACAGCATAAATGAATGTGATGAAACAATATTTCTTGGCATAAAGTTAGATGATAAAGTAGGGTATGTAAGAAAGTTAATCCATTTTTTATGCCTTAATGGCGTTTGGTGAAGATTGCAGGTGAACATACGGCCATACAGGCAAACCACGGCTATGTATGTTCTGTCATTAGATATGGTATAATCGAGTGGGGAAATTCATGCTATTTCAATAGAGTATTTATTGCGCAAAAGCAATGCGTACGAGCAATCTGCAATGTAGATAGTTTGACTTCTAGCAAACCATTATTCAAAAAATTAAATTTGCTGACGGTCCCTTGTTTATACATTTTTGAAATGTGTTATTTTGTTAAAATGCATTTGCAGCTATTTAATCGATTTAGTGATGAATGTAGTCTTATAGTAGATTGCCAAACAGATTGAGACTATCAAACATAAGAACAACGCGTTATAGTAACAACTGTTATCCAATGGCTGTAAAAAATTACAATAAATTGCCTGAAAGTATTAGTAATTTACCATTAAATAAATTTAAAATTATATTTAAAAAAATGTTATCATGTGAATGTTTTTATTCAATAAACGATTATTTCAATTATAAATTTAGGTATGAATAAAAATTTAAAAATCTTATAGATATAGTTTATGTTATGTGAATCTTAAATCTGTTTTATTCCTTAATTTATTTTGTGAATGTTAAAACTCAATATATTATAATTTTATTTTCTATTGTATCAATTTTTTACATTGTATTAATCAATTTTGCATACCACTTGCTGGTGAAGAGTGAGCACGTTTATTATTATGACCTTGTGTGTACCACAATTCGAGCAAAATAAAAATCATTCATTCATTCACTAGAGTGGGAGACTGAAATTTTATGTTGGCAACACAGATTTGAGAAAAGTTGGCAATACCGAAACGTCCTTGGAATGTCATTATTTATTTCGCGAACTAGTTCGCAAACATTGTAATGACCTTGAAAAACCGACATTCGAGTAGGATAAAAAATGCTAGCGCTCTGTCTCGTTTCTTAACGTGTATTTCCAATAAGTGTTTCTCTTTCTGTGTGAATGAGTCAGAAGATATCTCAAGGTCTATACCTTCTCTGTCTACGTTGCAGAGCGTTGCAGAGTGACGTCTAAGTGACGTCGCGTTTTCATTTTTATTTTTATAAATTCGTGTAGGTATCTTGAGTTTTATTGCATATATTTTGACTATGGGGTGAAGAGTTTGTGAAGTTAGGGCGTGTAGTGTTAGAGCGTGTAGAGTTATAAGCTTGGCTCTATATGAGATCTGATAACTTTTGACAGTGCGAGCCATATGGTCCCGTCTTGGCAACATTTTACATGAATTTTTTTTTGGGATAACTCTTATCCAATGGTTTTCACAGGGCATCGTGCCTATACCCAGTACCCCGAGTGTAAAGAATTGACGTTAATAAACGCTTACTAATGCGTTTGCGTTAACTATAAATTTATATGGGAGGAATTAGTACCATGAGTATTCCGGTAGAGGCGCTGTGCCAATTCCTATAGAGAAGTGTCGTAAACGCAAACGCATTAGTAAGCGTTTACTAACGTCAATTCTTTACACTCGGGGTACTGATGGATAATCGGGTTTACAAAAGAATGAAATTTATATCACTCCGCTTTGGGAACTTCTGAGCAAACTGCTTTTAGTTCGTATTGCACTCTGTGATCCCGCGGTTTTCATTAAAAAATACATTTTATGTAAACAAATCATGTAAAAAAATCTTTAAAAAAGAAAAAGTATATACAACCACATTGCTTCGGCAAGTGTTGCGATTACTAATTTAATAATCACATAATCAAAAGCATAATCATGTGTACAGAGCTGGCCTGTTTTATGTATCAGAGTTGCCATTGCCAGGACACGAAATTAAAGTCCCCATCATGTGAAGTTTGTACAGTATACGGCACGAGTCGTGAGCACATAGGTATAGGCAAGGCAGTAGTGGGGGCAAGCTCGCGGCGCATGTAGTTTTAGCCAAATGACACGCAAGAATCCAATAGACGACGAGCATCGACTGACGAACCAATCATGTGCAGCTCGGTGCTCCCCCCTTCTTCATTCTGCCAAACAGACCAAAAATTAACTACAGCGCAGGTGTCACTTTGTGCTCACGACTCATGCCGGTTACTGTTCCTATGTAGAAATTATTTTTGATTATACCTATTGGTTGAAAAAATAAGTAACATGGGGTTTACAAAACTTAATAGAATGGACGTCCTACAAAAAAATCTACCTCGGCTCTACCATTTCCAACACAGGAGACTGTGAAGATGAGATCTGAAAACCATATGCAATCACAAGATCAGCTTTGATTCGGAAAGACAGAAGGATAACTAGGAAAACAAAGATTCGACTTATGAGACGCTTGGTCTTTCCGATCCTTTCTCTAAGGAGCTGAAACTTGGTCGTTAAGCCTACAAGATCACCCGATCAAAATTGACGCACTGGAGATGTGGTGCCAAAGACGCTTCCTAAACATTCCTTTGACGACCTTTCGCACCAATAACTCGATCCTGAAGGAGCTTAGAATAACAGATAGGCTTTCATTGACTGTGCAGCTTCGAATTCTCAAGTTCTTTGGTTACATCTGCAGAAACGAACACTCGATGAAGAGACTTGTTGTCCAGGGTGGGAGGGTGTACCCGCAACGCTACGAACCGAAAAAAATTAAAAGCATTGCGAAAGCTGTAACCCTAGTCAAGAAGAACATTGGCGTTGAAGACCCACCATGAACACTATCTATTGCAACCACGATCACTCTGACAAGAGTGCTCGACTGAGCAGAAGATGTTTTCAATCCAACTTTATAAGGAACTACCTAGTTGTCTCCCGAGATTTCACCTGCGTTCCAGGGATCAAAAGTAGCCTATAATACTCGGGGATGATGTAGCTTCCTATAAGTGAAAAAAAAACTAATCCGACCGGCAGTTCCACAGATTAGCCAGTTTAACCAAACAAAAAACTCTTCCACTTAATAATATTAGTATAGATAGATAATTATGTGCAGTTTATAAGGAATATGTGCTATTTATAAGGAATATGTGCAATTTATAATAATAATTTCTAATTCCGATATTAATATCGGAATTCCGATATTGAGATCCAATATCGGAAACCATTCACCATGCCGAACCAAACCCTAAACCATGCCCTAGTTGGACGGCGGCACGGCCCGACATCAAAGGCGTTTCCCTATTGTAAGACGGTAATAGGTGTGCCATCGTTTAGTAAAATGGTATAGGTTATCCACTAGATACAATTTATTATTTTGTTTCATAATATTTTATTCAATTACTCACCGTTCACCGAACAATATTAAAATTGCCAACCGAATATTTTCTACACTCCTATGAAAATAATAGAAATAAAACTTTATAATAAAAATCCAACGAATTAAAAACAAAAACACAGCGACATAACCCACCGAATCTCAAATTTACTCCATTTTTCTCAAAAACTCAACGTCTTCTTTAGAGTTATTTGAATTGTTTGTAGCGCAAATTGGCTAATATTATTAATAATAAATAATTAGTAATAATTTTACGAAAATTTTGATAAATTCTTTGATCAATGTGGGTACCCGGGTACTGAAAATGAAATATACCCGGGTATACCCGGATCCGGGTACCCGGGTAGAAAACCCTACTGGGCATATAGATCATTTCGTATGCTAGTTTTACCTGTGATAGCTAAGTACTTCCATATGGGAGGGTCTGTTATGCAAAGTTATAAGAATATAAAGATATAAGAGTCTTAATTTTAACCAATAATGGTCCGTAAATTATAGGAATCGGCCATTAGTCGGTAATCAAGCGTACGGCCCGCCTGATGGTAAGCTTAATTAAGATAACAAAGTCTAGGCGCCTAGAACGTGCTAGATAGAACATGACCTGATGTATTGTATCACTATCTGGGGCGGTGCAGCAAAAACAAAATTTATTTTACTGGAGCGCGCCCAACGCGCCTTGAAGTTTGAAAGCTATATATATTAAAAACAGTACTTACCAAACACAGAAACTTACCATACGAACGTAGTAAAAACTAAAAGAAGGAAAAATCATGCCGCACCTGTCCCTCATACGAAAACCCAATTTGCACCTAAGTGTACAGTATACCAAACGCTCAACACAGTTATACAATACAGTTGACAAAAGCACTCACTGATAAATCACTCACAAACACACACACCCCAATACACACACAAATATTCACACATAAACACTCGCACATAAACACCCACATAAAAACACGTCCACACATAATATGTTAGTAGTTAAGTTAAATAATTGTAATTTTATTGCAATGGACGAGTCGATAAGAGCGTTTAGTATGTAATAACGCAAAATGCCGCAATATTCTAGGTTTTCGGTGTGAAACTTCTCAGTTATATTAATAGTTATTCATTTCCGTTGTCGTAAATCCAATAGGAAATTTATTTTTTTACTTTTCCCATAGGAAAAAACATTAAAATGACTATTTGTTATTTAGTTTGGAGTAGTTCTTTGAGATACCTTTTTTGAATTTTACGGAACATGCTGTCTTTGCGGTCAAATCGGTATTAAAGTACTTGAAACAAAAAAATACAAAAATACATGTTAGAAAGTTCATATTGTCTTCTAGTTTTCTAATAAATAACATCATAACGTTTTGTACATTTTTGTTATGAAAATGACAAAACAAAACCGCGTAAAAATTAAGATTTTTATCGATGTTTAGCGCCATTTTTAATATCGAAATCGAATGTCAAACTTCATAATTACTATTTATTAATACGTAGCAGTTAATGCTTAAAATTATTACATTTAAAAAATCCGTAAAAATGTTATAATTATTTTATACCGAATATTTTAAAACTGCTATATAAATCGAATGCGGAGGCCACGGCTCGGCAGACCCGGCTCCGCCGTCTCAGAGAGAGGACGTATCGCTCTGTTTTCCGCGCGCTAAGTTCGCCAACATATTATTACGATTGAGAGTATTGCTACAATCGCCCGCATTATAGCGCGCTCTTACCACTTATGATACTTGGGTTGATAAGTTAAGTTATATTGATAAATGGTAACTGTTTCTTAAATTACGTTACGTAAGTAACTGTTTTGAATAATAAGCTGACAAATATTCAAAATTTTTTTTTTTTTATAGTTATTGTTAACTCTACCTTTGCCGGTCCCAAGCCCGGATGAAAAAAGAGGAGGGTTGGCTGAGAACGACGAAACCCTACCTGCCTACAGTCACCTCGGCATGTCAGCTGTAAAATTCGTCAACGCCGAGCCATGGGCGGCGGTCAATTAACCCATCAAACTGGCTATCGAATACCATGAGGTGATTAAATACCCCTCGAAACATCGAGGGCAGGTGCTTGGGAAACACCTGCTACTATTCTCCCACCCCCCATCTATGAAGTTATGGATAATTCTGAATGCGATTTGTCCTGCGATCCGGCTAACGCCCGGCGCTCTGAGGCACCCGGGCCTCAGGGTGTGAAATATGCTACCGAAGACTGTGCAGTCGTGGGCAACCAGGCCTCTGCATCAGTGAATACTACTGGAAAACGGAGATTTGTTCAACAGGCATTCCATCCCAGCCTATTTACACGAACTAGAAGTTCTTCACTTGGAAGTAAAACCCAACAAGACTTTCCCACAACAACGCTCCCAGATAATGAACTGGAGACAACCCCACCCAAACCTCCTGATTGGCAAAGAGTTCCTGTAGCAAGAACTAATAAGCGAAAAAAAATGGCACAGACCCCATCCCCTGAAGGAATTAAAACCAACAACCGCTTCGAGGAGTTACCTGTAGACCAAAGCGAAACCTCCGGTAAAGAGGAGAAGAGACCAAGCAAACCACCACCTATAATATTATATGGAATCGAAGACGTCAACAAACTTACGGAACTCCTCGAACCCATAGCAGACAAAAGTTGCTTTGGTTTTAGAATAGTCAACAGAAATCAATTAAAAATCACCTGCAAAGATATTGGAACATACAAAGAAGTTATCACCGCGGTCAGGAATAAGGGCCTTATAGGCCATACTTTCAACCTGAAGGATCAACGCTGCTATAGAGTGGTTATAAAAAACCTGCACCCTACTACACCCCACAGTGCTATACAGGAAGAAATAGAAAAAACTGGAAACCAAGTTTATGGTGAAATCATAAATGCAAAATTTGGACCTGACAAAAAACCTACATCGACATTCTTTGTCAATGTTGTTCCTGGCCCTAACAATAAAGATGTCAAAAATATCAAATACATCTACCACCAGTCAATTGTTATTGAAGACCCTAAAAAGAGGACAACATTACCACAGTGCCAAAGGTGTCAACAATATGGACACTCTAAGAACTATTGTATGCGGCCATATCGCTGTGTTAAATGTGCCCAAGGACATAAAACTTCCGAATGTCCGAAAAAAGATCGCAAGACGCCAGCACAGTGTGCTCTGTGCGAAGGTGCACACCCAGCAAACTTTAAAGGCTGTGAAGTCTACAAAGAAATTCTAGCTAGAAGAATGGCAAAAGGGAGAACTACGTACTCTAAGAAACTCGAACAGAGAGAAACTGTCCAAACAACACCAGAAAACCTTGAACCCAGTTATGCGAAAATACTATACTCAGAAAACCTTAAAAAGAAAGCGGAAGATCCACCTCCTGAGGCTAACACAAATAGAAAGTTAGAGGCATTATTACTAAAACAATCGGAGAAATTCGATATAATCTTACAACAGATGAGCACTCTACTAAGTCTCATAACCACACTAGTCACCAAACTGTCAAAATGAATGCTTTCAGGATAGCCACTTGGAACATTAATGGACTAGCTCCAAGCAAGCACGAACTCGAACTATTGATGGCTAATCACCAACTTGATATTGTACTCATATCCGAAGCACATTGCACAGAAAATAGTAAGATAAAGATCAAAGGTTGCATCACTTATACCACTAATCATCCTGATGGAACCAGTCATGCTGGAACTGCTATCGTAATACGAGACTCCATCAAGCACCACCTGATGCCCGAGTACAGAACAAACCACATTCAGGCAACTACTGTAGCAGTGGAGAGCAGGGGTGGCTTCTTTAATGTATCTGCAGTTTACTGCCCGCCGAAGTATACAATCGACTGTCCAAAGTTTACTCAATACTTCGTGACACTGGGACGCAGGTTCATTGCTGGTGGAGACTGGAACTCCAAACACACATACTGGGGTTCTAGACTAACAACAACAAGAGGGAGGCAGCTAAAACAAAGTCTTGACACAAATAACCTCACCCCAATCTCAACCGGTGAACCAACATGGCCAGTATGTTGGTTCACCGGTTCTCAGACCCAAATAAGAAGCCCGATCTGCTGGACTTCTTTATCGTTAAAGGACAATCGAAACACTATCTGAAAGCTGAATCTTGCCTTGATAGTAGTTCTGACCACACTCCAGTTCTCTTGACAGTGAGCACAACCATCTTGTCTTATGAGAAGCCAGATACACTGTTCAACAAATCTACCGACTGGGAAGGCTTTAGAGACTACATAGAGGAAAACATTGAACTTCATATCTCTTTAAAAACCCCCGAAGAGGTAGAGGACGCAACGAAGTACATAACAAACCTCGTACAGAAATCATGCTGGATCAATACTCCAACTATTGACAAATATCACACTACTGGAAATCTTCCTCTGGAGATAAAACGAAAGGTACTGGAGAAAAGAAGGCTTCGAAGGATCTGGCATCAGTCTAGGCTAACTTGTGATAAGAGAGCTTTAAACAAAGCTGCCAAGGAATTGAAGGTCATGCTCGAAGATGCTAATAATGCCACACTCCAGAACAAGCTAGAAAGTCTAACTGCCACAACATCAACAGACTATTCACTCTGGAAACTTACAAGGTCCCTAAACAGACCCCAACAATATAAACCCGCAATAAGAATTAGCAATGGCTGGGCTAAAAATGGTAAAGCTAAAGCCAATGCCTTTGCAAACCACCTCGCCAACATTTTTAAACCACACGAGAGCAACTGTGCAGAATTTGAAAGAGACATTGATGAAACGTTGAACCAAGATTTCCAGCTATCCCCACCTCCAAGACCGGTTACAGTGCGTGAAGTGATGAACACCATTAAAAAGTTACAAAGTAACAAAGCCCCAGGATTCGACCTGATTACCAAGGAAATCCTCTCTCAACTCCCTAGAAAGGCCTTGGTATTCCTTACAACTTTGTTTAATGGTGTAATTAGAGTGCAATATTTTCCCAACATATGGAAGGTATCTATTATTACAATGATACAGAAACCAGGTAAGCCGCCAGAAGATATTGCATCCTATAGGCCAATAAGTCTTCTACCTATCATATCTAAGGTTTTTGAGAAGATCCTCCTGGGTCGAATAGCACCAATACCACAGATTACTAAATAGTTACTACGTAACAGATAAATCACTCCATATAAAATTGACAATACCTACTGCTATAATAGCCTACTCTTTTGAGTCGCTAGACGCTACGAACGAAAATACACCTAAGCTTACGAGCGTAAATTTAGTTTTGCTTTGTAGTTACTCGCTGCCGCGTGGTTAGCGTGGATTGCCAGGGATGCCTATATCTGGCTATCATATACAAAAAAATTTTTTGAATCCGACTGTTTAAAGAAACGAAAACACTCCTCCACTTTATTTTATTTATATAGTACCCACAGACATAAATCTATAGTACCTACCAATTACCTATATGTATATTAATAAAAACAATTGTTGAACTTTAATGTGGAGAATATTTGGAATCGAACAAAAAGTTAAAAAAAGGAAACGAGTACAAGGGGAGTTAAATGGTAATATTTTTATCATAGTTCAAATATCGTGCAACCGGGATTCTGACTCATATTCGTTCAAAGTTTACAATAAACGTGGCCTTTAGATCTTTTACATAATTATAAAAGGAATCTAAAGGTACTTT
The DNA here is from genome assembly GCA_951394255.1 of Polyploca ridens. Classification (NCBI taxonomy): domain Eukaryota; kingdom Metazoa; phylum Arthropoda; class Insecta; order Lepidoptera; family Drepanidae; genus Polyploca; species Polyploca ridens. Next base: position 10,172,426 of record OX596250.1, read on the forward strand.
AAACCTTCCATAGAAAGAACAACAACAGTTCGATCGAGATATATGCGTACGAACGCGCCACGCGGCTGTCGGCAACCAACTGAGAGATGGACTGACTACGGTCCGGCGGCTGGTAGGCAATTATCGCGCGCAAGTACATGGAGTGAAAGATGCCTGCCAATACTGAATAACAATGATGTCATTCCCAGACATCAGTTTGGCTTTAGACCCCACCACTCAACGGTCGAACAAGTTCATCGCGTATGTGAAAAAATAAGGAATACTCTAGAAACAAAGGAGTACTGCTCGGCTGTGTTCCTGGACATCCAACAGGCCTTCGACAGAGTGTGGCACAAAGGCTTACTCTGCAAAATCAAAACATTCCTGCCACACAGCTACTATCCGTTGATGGTTTCATACCTCTCTGAGCGTATCTTCCAAGTACGGGAAGGTGGAGATACCTCTGATTTCAACAATATTGCGGCAGGGATACCACAGGGTTCTGTCCTAGGACCAGTCTTGTACACCTTGTACACTGCTGATCTCCCAGAAACAGAAGAGGTAACTATAGCAACATTCGCTGATGACACCGCGTTACTGGCCAGCAGCACAGACCCCAAAACAGCTTCTAACATCCTACAAACCAGCCTCTGCAAGGTAGATCACTGGCTCCAAAAATGGCGCATCAAAGCAAGTGCATCCAAATCCATCCATGTCACATTCACCCTAAGAAAAGGAAACTGCCCACCTGTGACATTGGGAAACAATACTCTCCCGCAAAGCGACTCTGTCCGATACCTTGGCTTACACCTGGATAGACGGCTCACTTGGAAGAAGCACATTAAAACAAAACGTGACGAGTTGAATCTTAGATTCAGGACAGTGCACTGGTTATTGGCTCGCAACTCCAAGCTTTCTACTGACAACAAGCTTCTTATTTACAAAGTTATTCTCAAGCCTGCATGGATGTACGGTATCCAACTCTGGGGAAGCGCATGCAACTCAAGTATCTCAATCATGCAAAGACTGCAAAATGGTATTCTGAGAACAATATCTAGTGCACCGTGGTTTGCCACCAATGATGAAATACATGAGGCACTAAAAATTAAAACAGTCAAGGAGGAGATAAAACAATCTGCCTCCAACTACAAAGGTCGGCTCCAAAGCCACCCTAATGACCTAGCCAACGAGCTCACACAAGTGACATACTCTAAACGCCTTAAGCGCCATGATATCCAAGACTTGGAAGCACGGTGGTAAAATGAAAAAGGGGCTTCCCACTGGGGAATACCCCTTAAATGAGAGCAACCTCTTAACACATCTGCTCATAGTCTCAAGACTGATCGCAGATTAGCGCAGAAAAAAAAAAAAAAATAGTTATTGTTAATAAATGTCTTCTACCAGAAATCATCGCCTAGAAAGGCACGATCGATCAATGCCAATCAGAAGTAATGGATAAATATCAAATATAAGGGCGGCCTTATGTTTGAAAATTCCTCCGTTTATATACACTAATAATAATACAACCTATAAATGAAAAGATTTGTATTTTTGTATGTTTTCTTTGTTTGTAATTTCAATAAATTTCAAAAACGACTGTACCGATCTTTCACCACTAGAATGCATGTTACCTACCTATCATATCACTAAGTAAAATAGACAATATTATACTAAGTGATATTTTAGCTACGGTAACCGCTTACCATCAGGCGGGCCGTATGCTTGTTTACCGACATTGTGGTATAAAAAATATATGTATATTTGAGGTCATAAAAAAGTGTCCGCCATTTTGAACTATTTAGTTACTTGTCCGATTGCTATCAAAATTGATATTTGAGGGACGCTTGGAACATATAACATGAATCATTGCTTAAATTTCAAAAAAGTGTCCGCCATTTTGACCCATTTAGTTGCTGGTCCGATTGCTCTCAAAAGTGATATTTGGGGGACGCTTGGACCATATAACTCAAATTTGAAAAAAATAATCTGCTCAAATTTAAAAAAAAGTGTCCGCCATTTTGAACTTTTTTGTTACTGGTCTGATTGCTCTCAAAATTGATATTTGAGAGACTCTTGGACCATATAACATGAATCTTTGCTGAAAATTGAAAAAAGTGTCCGCCATTTTGAACTATTTAGTTACTGGTCTGATTGCTCTCAAAATTTATATTTGAGAGACCCTTGGCCCATATAACATGAATATTTTCTCATATTTCAAAAAAGTATCCGCCATTTTGAACTATTTTGTTACTGGTCTGATTGCTCTCAAAATTGATATTTGTGAGACTCTTGGACCATATAACATGAATCTTTGCTCAAAATTGAAAAAAGTGTCCGCCATTTTGAACTATTTAATAACTGGTCCGATTACTCTCAAAATTGATATTTGAGAGACCCATGGCCCATATAACATGAATATTTTCTCAAAATTGTCCGCCATTTTGAACTATTTTGTTAGTGGTCCGATTGCTCTCAAAACTGATATTTGAGGGACGCTAGAACAATATAACATGAATCTTTGGTCAAAATAAAAAAAGTGACCGCCATTTTGAACTATTTAGTTACTGGTCCGATTGCTATCAAAATTGATATTTGAGAGACGCTTGGACCATATAACATGAATCTTTGTTCAAAATTGAAAAAAGTGTCCGCCATTTTGAACTATTTAATTACTGGTCCGATTACTCTCAAAATTGATATTTGAGAGACTCTTGGACCATATAACATGAATCTTTGCTGAAAATTGAAAAAAGTGTCCGCCATTTTGAACTATTTAGTTACTGGTCTCATTGCTCTCAAAATTGATATTTGAGAGACTCTTGGAACATATAACATGAATCTTTGTTCAAAATTGAAAAAAGTGTCCGCCATTTTGAACTATTTAATTACTGGTCCGATTACTCTCAAAATTGATATTTGAGAGACCCTTGGCCCATATTACATGAATATTTTCTCATATTTCAAAAAAGTGTCCGCCATTTTGAACTATTTTGTTACTGGTCTGATTGCTCTCAAAATTGATATTTGAGAGACTCTTGGACCATATAACATGAATCTTTGCTCAAAATTGAAAAAAGTGTCCGCCATTTTGAACTATTTTGTTAGTGGTCTAATTGCTTTGCTTTTTTTCAATATCCAAAAAAGTGTCCGCCATTTTAAATTATTTTGTAACTGGTCTGAATGCTCTCAAAATTGATATTTGAGAGATTCTTGGACGATATAACATGAATCTTTGCTCAAAATTGAAAAAAGTGTCCGCCATTTTGAACTATTTAATAACTGGTCCGATTACTCTCAAAATTGATATTTCAATTTTGAGCAAAGATTCATGTTATATGGTCCAAGAGTCTCTCAAATGTCAATTTTGAGAGCAATCAGACCAGTAACAAAATAGTTCGAAATGGCGGACACTTTTTTAAATTTTTTGCAAACATTCATGTTATATGGTACAAGAGTCTCTCAAATATCAATTTTGATAGCTATCGGACCTCTTACAAAATAGTTCAAAATGGCGGACACTTTTTTTTCAATTTTGAGTAAAGATTCATGTTATATGGTCCAAGAGTCTCTCAAATATCAATTTAGAGAGCAATCAGACCAGTTACAAAATAGTTCAAAATGGCGGACAGTTTTTTGAAATATCAGAAAATATTCATGTTATATGGGCCAAGGGTCTCTCAAATATCAATTTTGAGAGTAATCGGACCAGTAATTAAATAGTTCAAAATGGCGGACACTTTTTTCAATTTTGAACAAAGATTCATGTTATATGGTCCAAGCGTCCCTCAAATATCAATTTTGATAGCAATCGGACCAGTAACTAAATAGTTCAAAATGGCGGACACTTTTTTTTAATTTTGACCAAAGATTCATGTTATATTGTTCTAGCGTCCCTCAAATATCAGTTTTGCGAGCAATCGGACCACTAACAAAATAGTTCAAAATGGCGGACAATTTTTTCAATTTTGAGAAAATATTCATGTTATATGGGCCATGGGTCTCTCAAATATCAATTTTGAGAGTAATCGGACCAGTAGCATAATAATTCAAAATGGCGGACACTTTTTTGGATATTGAAAAAAAAAACGTGTTATGTAATCCCAAGGCCTCTCAAATCTCAATTTTGAGAGCAATCGGACCAGTAACAAAATAGTTCAAAATGGCCGACACTTTTTTAAATTTTGAGCAAAGATTCATGCTATATGGTCCAAGGCTCTCACAAATCTCAATTTTGAAAGCAATCGGACCAGTTTCTAAATAGTACAAAATGGCGGACACTTTTTTCAATTTTTAAAAGATTCATGCTATATGGGCCAAAGGTCTCTTATATATCAATGACACAAAATTTGATAAGAATCAGTCAAACCGTTTCTGAGGAGTTTTATAACAAACTTCGTGACAGGAGGATGGATACGACAATACGACAATAAATGAAACCATGTAAAGTACTCATGTATACGATCAACTTTTACTATGGGATCAACTTGAAAATCGCAAAAAAAAAACAAAGAAAGACCGGCCAAGTGCGAGTCGGACTCGCACACGGGAGGTTCCGTGTAATATTAACTAACTCTGCTATGAAAAAAAACACCAAAAATATTGAATGAAAGGTAAATTGCGGTTTACGTATTATGACGTATTAAAAAGAAACTACTTACTAGATCTCGTTCAAACCAATTTTTTGGTGGAAGTTTGCATGGTAATGTACATCATATTTTTTTTTTAGTTTTATCATTCTTTTATTTTAGAAGTTACAGGGCAGGGGGGGTGACACACATTTTACCACTTTGGTAGTGTCTCTCGCGCAAACTATTCGGTTTAGAAAAAAATGGTATTAGGAACCTCAATATCATTTTTTAATCAGAATAGATCTACTTACCAAATTTCAACAGAAACACAATCAGAACAGTTCTTATAGATTCGGAAAAAAGTGGCTGTGACATACGGACGGACAGCCAGACAGACAGACATGACGAATCCATAAGGGTTCCGTTTTTTGCCATTTGGCTACGGAACCTTAATTACTGCTTGTCATACAATTCTTATGAAATTTTGTGTGTATATTCAGTAGGTCTGAGAATAGGACTTAAACTATTATTCATACCCATAGGGGAGCCGGGGCGGGTCGCTATTATAATTATATTAATAATAATATTTAATTATTTTAAGAAAACCAAATAAAAGTTTAATTAGATAAATTGGGTATATAGGTACCTGAACTACTTTGTTTACTAGTGTAAAAAAAAAATTCAGTACATTGTACTATATAACTTCATACTTATAACCTAATTCAACCTACCAGATACCTTGTTTATAATATTATAGTTTTAAATCGACATGAAGCCATACTGAAGTATCAAAATAATAACGCGCGCAGTATGTTGGCGGAGGAGCCGCACCAATGTTTGTCCCGCGTTGACTCGGCTTGGCGCTGGCAAATACCTAAACTCGAGCGCGGCCGGGTAGCTTATATGCTCTTAAAAGGAGGCTCCAACCACTATCTATATTATGTACAAAATGTGTCGAAAATAAATTAAATTATTATTATTATTTTAGAATATAACAGTATGTTACCACGTCGGTGGAATTAGTTTTCCATCGAAAATAATCTAATTTGATTCATAGTTTGTTTTTATTTTTGCCAGACTTATGCCATGCCATGCCATAATAAGAAAAAATACAAATCTTCTTAAAAATAAAACCAAAAATTAATTGGCCAATATTCTTATCCTAAAAATAATAAATAAATAACAATACTTAAGTGGGTATCTGAGAAAGCAGGATATGGTCAAATTGAAATCAACGTCCTGACCCTGACTGAATTGACGCAAAGTGCATATTGCAATTGCAATCAACAATCACGTATTATCGTGTCAACTTCTTTTTTATACGATGCAAAAATATGGATGTCACAAACAAGATAATGAATCAATTGCAAAGTAGATGCCAACAATTTTGTCGAAATGATATTTTTCGTATAACTAGAGTCTTTTCCCGGTGGAATCCTATAGTGGCGTTGTAATTTATTCGCTGCGAGCGTTGCGAGTGATTTTTAAACCTGTGATATCGTCTAAAATATTAATTTCAATTACACATACCTCTATGACGGTGTAAAGGATTTTTTTTTCTTTACTTATTGTTAAAATTAATATGTATAATTGGATAAGGAAAATTAACATTGGTACATTACCTGAAGGTACCAAAATAGTTTCGTAAAGAATGAGGAGTTTTCTTATGATACCTCTATGGTCAAAATAGGTCATACAATCGTGCACGTGGTTCAAATTGGTTCAAATTATCCACAGTCATATTACATATAATATTGTATGTCTGTGAAATTATCAACAGTTTTACAGGTTGTTGAGCATTGTATGATAAAAAAAATAGTAATTGTGGGTCTTCCCTAGAAGAAAATAATTGTTACGAACTATTTTCACCTATCGCTATTTACCAGCGTACCTGAAAATGCTTCTCTGACGACTGCTCTCTTTCGGACTTTGTGAAAGTTATTTCAAGTTATTACAAAAATGACCACAAATTATATACTAAGCCATAGAGATATCATACGAGTAAGAATATAACCTAAGCCTTCTTCGTAAATCAGTCGTGACTATATTATATATATACAACCTCTATTTGGAGAAACCCCTTGGCATTTAAACTTTGAACTATCTATTATAAAAACTTAATTTCAAACTGCAAACCCTGAACGAAAAAACAGCTAAGGAGAGCATGACGGCAAACGACTACGCGTCTCCCGTCCGTTTGCTCGCTTAATTTACCGACGTTTCTTTTTTTCTGTCTGTCCCTACTGTCTCCTGGAAATCTGTCGCGACGGATGCTGCACTCGTGCTATTTTAAGCCATCATAACATCATGAAAGAAATTGTAACATTATTGTCCATTGAGGTACTGCCCACTGCAAATAGTAGAGTGGATTTCTGCCGCCCGCCCCGCCCGTTACGAACCCAATATTTGCCGCTCATCTTTTTTTATAGGGCAGGAGCCCCGGTTTTGGCCAGTACCCCGGTTGTGGCCACTTGCAATTTTGAAAGTCAATAAATAACTTGAAGCCTGACTCGTTTATTGTCTATAGTAAATAAAATCTTTGAGGATTATCGCTTTTGACGAGCAATTGTAGTGGCGCCGTAAGTGTAGGTATAGGAACTTTTTTGTGACACTGTAAAAGAAAAAAAAATCCTTTAATTTCTTAACAGACACCCTTGGTAATTAATCGATAAATATCTTGCTGAAATTTTTATTTGTTGCGTGGATTCTTATTAAAGCTTACTAAATGAATGTCTAGTCAATGAATTCTTCTACCTGGAATCTTAGGTGGAAATAGGTGGCCACAACTGGATCAATAGTGATTTTACACCTTTCATCTTTAAAGTTAATAATAAATAAAATATTTGTGTGTCAATACACACTTCTACAAAACCTGAAAGCTAAATAAATAACCTACTCTTTATTAATGTAACTAATCAACACAATATGCATTTTTGAATTAGAAGCGAATTTTTTTATATAAAAATGTCCTTATGCTGGCTAAAGCCACTACAGGGGCTCTTGCCCTAATTTACAAAATGGTACCTACGTACAATTTTCGTTACTTAAAAATTGTATTATTTGTGATTTCTTCAACGCAAAATCTTTAATACGATGAAAATATCATCAGCCATTTTTCCACTGCTGGGAAAAGGATTTTCCGAACGCGAGCCGCTTCTGCCATCTGCATCCTGCTAAGTCCAATCACATTTTTGAGGTCGTAGTCGGTCTGGGAGGCGGGCATTACACCTGCTAAGACGTGGTCTCCAATTTAAGACTCGTCTGCTCCATCGATTTACGGTTCTCGATTCCGATTCGACCCATCAGATTACTAATTCATTGAGTTATTTATGCTTGTTATTGCGGTTCATCGAATGAACTCTTTGCCGTTGTTTTACCGTCTTCTTAGTTTTCAGTAAGAAGTAAGCAACAGAATCCTTGTTATTCATTATCACGATCATAAACCAGCCTCGGGGTGATCGCAGCAGCTAATGGGGATTTCCACAATGCACGGTTTTGGGCCACTTGCATTCCAAGTGCGCCCAGCAACTCTACCATGTTGTCGAATCACCTGGTAGGAGATAGTCCCACTCAGCGCTTACAGTACATGGTCGCCAATCAAAAGCCTTTATCAGCTGTTTTACCGTTTATCAGCTGTTTCAGTTATATGGCCATTGCACCCGCGTGCACCATGTACGTACCCCAATGTCCCCTATATATTCTTGTGTTTTCTTCGCCTGCCTCATCCCCCCCCCCCCGTAACAGAATCCTGACTATGCCCTTGGTCGTTACTGGTAACTCGTGCAGCTGAAAATTATCGCTCAGAAACAGTGCTGTCGTCTTCAAATCCAATAACACCGAGCTTTAGCGGATTGTTCATATGTAGAAGGAACAAGGCTGCGGAGAGAACTTTACTAATCCCTGAGAAACTCCGCGAGTTATTGCCAATTGGTCAGATGAGTAATCTGTATATGACTACTGGTATAAACCCTTCAATCAGAAAATCACCAGGAATTCCGTATGAATTAATTTGCTTATGAGGCTACCATGCTAGACCCCTATCGAAAACCTTGACGATATCAAGGGAGACGGCAAGTGCTTCCCCGCGTCTCTCAATGGCTTAGCTTCATAGATTTGTGGAATACCCAAGATGATCCCCAGTTGACCGTTTCTGGTGAAATCCAATTACTGGTCACTGAAGAGCTCGTTATCTTCAAAGTATGTCAGGAACCTCCGCTTCAATGCACTTTTCATAATCTTATGTTACTTTAAATTTTCAGACCAGACTATGCATTGTATCCACGCGTCCGCTCCGTGGGTCATTGCAGCTAAGCCAGGACGCATTGGTCCAAGACTATTTTGTCTTTAGACTCTGCGAATCGGCGGATTTCGGCGCTTGGACGCCCGCCCACACTTACTAGCGCCCTCGCCCCCACATTTGTGCCACAAGAAGCCCTGGCCTACCCCCCCCACGCTACGCCACTAGGTATTTGCACTCTAAACATCTCATCCTTATTTCTTAGGGACCTCTCCATATTTTTTAGGAACCTATTGGTTTCTCCAAGAAATGAATCACCTACCTATCTCTTATTATCCTTACTTATAAATAAAAATACTTCACCTGACTTACTTACTGGTCTATCAACGCACAGACAGCTGGAGATAGTATCTTGAACTTTTTCACATAAATTCTTACTTCATTAATATCCTAGCATCTACCAAGGAAGGATTATTCAAAAGCGCGGGTGAAACCATCGGGCGGAAAGCTAGTTAACTATAATTAGTACGACTAGTGAGAGTGCATTTACCCACATTAAGTAACAGCGCGCGCAAATTTTTGATGTAAAGTATTATGTAAGAACGCATTCTTATCATTCTTTCTTAGGTGCAACTAGGTATTTGTAACCAATGTCAAGGTTACCTTCGGCGAACTGACCTACGGAACCTAAATTGCTCTTGAACTCGCTCACACACTGGCCTCAATTGTGCCCCATCTAGTGCCGGTTAACAACCTCTAGTGTCAAGGTGCCTGTGTTGTTTGCATAGAGAAAGGAAGTCACAAACCTATTAAGTCGCAGTTCCCCCGGCGCGTACTCCTTGATAACGATTTAATGCAGATGCAGCAGCTATGAGTAGGAACGTATTGTACTTATACAACGTTTTTTTTAGTATACCGAAGAACTGATAAACCCCAACAAGATTTTAAGGTGGTGAAGGGTAAGGTACATAAAACCGTACAACTTTACCCATATTTGTTGCATTTTTTATGTATTCAGTGGTTTATTTTAAATTATTTTAAATTCTAGTGTTTGTGTTATATTATTATGAAATGAAGTGCTCTTTACGTAGAATAAATAAAAATACCGAGAAAATGGACAATAATATAATAAAAACCAGAACTTAGAAAGTGAGCCAAAAATGCTATTTAGTCCATTTTTACTCTTTCATAAATAACGAATCAATTTTAACTGAGAAATCTAATTATGTAACGTTTAAACGTAGGTACATACAATTGTAAGTGTATGTAAATACTAGAAGATAGTTTTCTTCCCCGCGGTTTCATCCGCGCCCCCTTCTTTAACCCCTTAGGAATGGAATGTTCCAAAAAACTACCCCCTACACGGGTGTTTACGGGTTGTTAAAGTTTGTATGGAAGAAACCTACGGCGCGGTCTGGTTAACTTGAAACTGGATATCATTATTTTGGATACTAAATAAAGAAAAACATGTTTTTGATTTTCTCGAAAATCTAGCTCTTACGGGCTAAAAAGGGATTTTTATATTTTAAGGCGAAGAATTTACTTCGTGTCTCGATTCACTTGAAAATTGGTATACCTACATTGATTCCTTTTTTGATTTGATTTTTAGAAATTTCATCCTTAAGGGGGTAGAGCAGGGAGGCCGCAGGTGAAATCACGGGGTAGAAAACTAGTCAGTTAAATCACAAGGAGTACAAGGACCTAGGAAAGAACTATCATGAGAACCCTAACGGGACTTATGCCGCTCATCTTACCACTTAATCTGTGGCTCAACCGGCATATTTTTACACGACAGCCCAAAAAGGAGTGTAATGTTTTCAGGGTTCATGTAGGTATGTAAGTGAGTTTCTCTATTCCAACATAACTTTTGAATGCCTGAACAGATTTGGATGATTGAGTTGTTAAGAATCCTTTCAATTATATATTATATCCAGAGAGATACTGGCTATATATTTGTTTGTAATATTTTGGTAGAGCAGTCGTGTTTTTGATATTTTTAATATGTTTTTTCCATAATTTCGCAAATGTTTGTTAGTTTAAATTTATTTAGGTATTTTATCCAGTAACGTACCTATGCGTATAGGTACTACCTAACTAAACAAAACCTACAACAATTTTCATAGACTAATAAATAGGTAGTAGATCTATTTGTGGATTTTGTTCTTTTGTAAATAATGTTAAGGTGCAACGCAGACGACACACTTTTTGTGCGAAGGAGTCTGCGGGACACGCAAATTACAGAACAAAAGTCAGAGAGCGCGCGGAACACGGGAGTGAGGCCAAAAAAGCAAATACAAATTGAAAAACACATACCTGGTATTCGCTTTAGAATTTGTATTTGCTTTGTTTAAACAAAGTTTATTAAAGAGAAAGTGTTTTTCGCAGATTCAACACACCCGACATACATCTTCGCTCATTCTGTCGGAGGAACTCTAGAGACGTACACGCTATGGAAATGCAGAGATTGCGATGTATTCTATTGTACATGAAATATAGAAAAAGAAGAAGAAATAGAGAATTTTGGATACATCCTATTCTTTCGCAGAGATCACTTAAAGGACAGTTTCATATTAACAGTATGTATGTATGTATGTTTGTCTTCAATTTTTTTTCGAAACTATTAACCGGATTGTGAACATTTTTTTTTATTGGCTTAAATTTACTTCAACTTAGGGAACAGTGCAAGTTTCATCAAAATCAGTACAGTAATTTTCAAAATGTAGACTAATACGTGTGACAGCCTGGCTTATTGATACGAGCTACGTTGTGGTGTCAAAGAGAAAACCTTGATCAAATTCTAGTGCATTTAATAAAAACTAAAAATTACGAAATAAAAAAGTAATTAAAAGAAAATTATCGACTTCAAAATACACTGAAAATTATGAAATAACTCTACTCTGACACTGTTTTGAAACCTACTTTTTTATTTTATTCTTGTATTAACATTGATACATCGACCTCTATCATTACCAGATCTATCGCTATCCTACCGCGTACGCGTCAATCACTAACGAGAGCAGATTACCGAGTTACCGACTAATGTGTGCATATAAGTTGCGCGTGTAGAAGCAAACGTTTCATTTTTCGGCGCAGACTTTCGCAGCGACTATTTGTCCAGTCCGTCATGTGCGTTACTGCATAGAATTGTATAGGTTCTATTTTCACACACTAAAAAGAGCGCCACGGATAGTGTCGTCTGCGTTGCACCTAAATGAAATAGGTAGTAAGTATTTGATTTAAAAACAGCCAAAATGGTTTTAAATATAATTATATAAATACCTTGCTGACTTCAGAAGCTTTATGAAAATATCTCCGATCGGTCAAATGTGCCACAGCACCTACCAAAGTCGCTTACTTCGTTACAACTATGTATACTAGAAAACCTATAAGTAGTAATAAACTTATTTACTGAGCAAAGTAATTTCTGTATATATAGGTAAGTAACAAATTTAGACTGGACTCTATTTCAAGCGGATACTTATCATATGGAGTGCATCCGCAAGTTAACACAGATAGTAGCTGGGACGCGAATATAATGCGCAGCTGAGCCCGCATGTTCCACCGACCACCCCCGAGCTTTCGCAATAATCGCAATCGGTGACACTGCGCATCGGCATCAAATCGTGGGGTTGATTGACAATATCATTCCATCACTATCATACGGGACAGTAGGGATTCTTTCAGAGACATAGGGGAAAATTAATTTATATTACGTGTGACTAAAAGCTTATGAGGCAAATCATATAAACATTTTAAACTATCTCATTTAGTTTAGGCCCTGAAAGCACTTATGAGCACAGTTGACTCTACCACCGAGTCTAATAATCATCTTGAATATGATAACTATTACTTTTTAAAAATTGTACTTATTCTTATCGTTTTTGTGTATTTTAGTGAACAAAATAGTGAACTTATTAAACGTATTTAATTTCAATAACATAGCTCTTATACTTTAGATTTTATGGATATCTAAAAAACCCCGATTTCGTCACTGACTCACTGATGATCATCAAAACTCTTAGGTTACTTCCTGAAGTCCTAGAAAGCTGAAATTTGGTATGTAAGCCAAATTGTACACAAACAACAAAAAAAAAATAAAAAACTTGGCTCTTTCACCAAAAAAAAAATTCATAAGCAACTTACAAAAAGAAGTGAATTCCCAAAAAAACCATTTTCATGTAAAATGTTGCCAAGGCGGGACGATATCGCACGCACTGTCAAAAAGTTATCAGATATCATGTAGAGCCAAGCTTATAACTCTACACGGCCTCACTCTACAAGCTCTAACTTCACAAACTCTACACCTTAGTCAAAATATGTGGCTTGGCCGTTTCGCTACCGTCACATGGGCGTAAGGAGAAAATTTTATTTACTGTAATGTAATGTTATTTACTGTACGTGTGACTAAAAGCTTATGAGGCAAATCATAAAAACATTTTAAACTATCTCATTTAGTTTAGGCCCTGAAAGCACTTTGACTTGTTGAGTGACCGACAATACGGCTTTCGCCACAGTCGCTCGGCTGGTGACCTTCTAGTGTATCTCACACACCGTTGGTCACTCGCCATAGAGAGTCAAGGTGAGGCATTGGCAGTGAGCCTAGATGTGGCGAAGGCGTTCGATCGGGTCTGGCACCGGGGTCTTCTATCGAAGTTACCAGCATACGGGCTTCCCGAGGGACTATGCAAATGGGTCGCCAGCTTTCTGTCCAGCAGATGCATTAAAGCCGTCGTTGATGGTAGCTGCTCCGATAGCATGGACATAAATGCAGGCGTCCCGCAAGGCTCTGTGCTGTCCCCAACACTGTTCCTTCTGCATATCAATGATATGCTGTCTATTGATGGCGTTCATTGCTATGCAGACGACAGTACAGGGGACGCCCATTACACGGGCCGTGCAAATATCCCTCGTTCCGTGGTAGAGGAAAGCCGCGAACGGCTAGTGTCTGAAATCGAGAGTACACTAACTAGTGTCTCCGATTGGGGTCGGCTAAACCTAGTCCAGTTCAACCCAACCAAGACTCAAGCCTGCGCGTTCACCGCTAAGAAAACCCCATGGTCTGTGACTCCACAATTCCAGAACACTTCCTTAAACATCAGCCAAAGCATTGGGATCCTTGGTGTCGACATTTCTGGCGATGTTTTGTTCCGAAGTCACTTGGAAGACAAGGTTAAGCTGGCATCCAAAAAGCTTGGAGTGCTCAACCGAGCGAGGCAGTACTTCACATCGGGGCAAAGACTGCAACTTTATAAGTCGCAAGTCCGGCCTCATATGGAGTACTGCTGTCATCTATGGGCGGGAGCACCTGGATATCAGCTTGGGCCTTTAGACTCGGTTCAGCGACGTGCCGTCAGAATCGTTGACGATCCCGAGCTCACAAGCGGTTTAGATCCCCTCAGTCTAAGGAGAGACTTTGCCTCCTTATGTGTGTTCTACCGCTTGTACAACGGAGAGTGTTCTAAGGAATTGTTTGACTTGATGCCTACGGCTACCTTCCACCATCGCAACTCTCGCCATCGACGGGGAGTCCATCCTCACACACTGAAACCAGAATTGTTTCGAACTGTGCGGGCTAAAAGGAGTTTTCTTCCGCGGACGCTTGGACTGTGGAATGAGCTCCCTGCCGTGGTTTTCCCAATGGAGTACAGCATGGGGTTCTTCAAAAAGGGTGTGAAGAGATTTCTGCAGGGTCGGCAACGCGCAAGTGATACCCCTGGTGTTGCAAGCGTCCATAGGCTACGGTAACCGCTTAACATCAGGCGGGCCGTATGCTTGTTTGCCACTTAGTGGTATAAAAAAAAAAAAAAAAAAAAAAAAAAAACTTATGAGCACAGTTGACTCTACCACCGAGTCTAATAATCATCTTGAATATGATAACTATTACTTTTAAAAAATTGTACTTATTGTTATCGTTTTTGTGTATTTTAGTGAACAAAATAGTGAACTTATTAAACGTATTTAATGTCAATAACATAGCTCTTATACTTTAGATTTTATGGATATCTAAAAAACCCCGATTTCGTCACTGACTCACTGATGATCATCAAAACTCTTAGGTTACTTCCTGAAGTCCTAGAAAGTTGAAATTTGGTATGTAAGCCAAATTGTACACAAACAACAAAAAAAAAAAAACTTGGCACTTACACCAAAAAAAAAAATTCATAAGCAACTTACAAAAAGAAGTGAAATCCCAAAAAAACCATTTTCATGTAAAATGTTGCAAAGGCGGGACGATATCGCACGCACTGTCAAAAAGTTATCGGGATCATGTAGAGCCAAGCTAACTCTACACGGCCTCACTCTACAAGCTCTAACTTCACAAACTCTACACCTTAGTCAAAATATGTGGCTTGGCCGTTTCGCTACTACAAGAACTATTTCTTTTAACCAACATATTACAGAAAAAATAAAATTTTCTCCTTACGCCCATGTGACGGTAGCGAAACGGCCAAGCCACATATTTTGACTAGGTTGTAGAGTTTGTTTGTATTGCGGCTCGGCTCGTGCGTTACATTCATAAGTAAGTAATCGTAATTTGTAAGAACGTTACTATTTACGTAAACTATAATAATTTAAGTATATGTTCTTTTTTGTTACCTGACAAATATTTAAAAGTCTGATTTATTATAATAATAACCAACCTGATATGTGTTTACTTACTTTCACACAAAAAAACAGATTACATATCACAGCTATTTTATTTAACCTTAAGTTATGGTTACCCTAACATAAGACTCTTGGCGAATTAAATACGATGAGAAGCATTATTAATTTGCCTTCGGCATTTTAAAAAACATAGCTCTTATACTTTAGATTTATTGATATCTAAAAACACCCCGATTTCGTCACTGACTCACTGATGATCATCAAAACTCATAGGGTAACTTCCTGAAGTCCTAGAAAGCTGAAATTTGGTATTTAAGCTTGTATTAGTTACACAAACAACAACAAAATTATAAAACTTGGAAATTTCAATTTAAAAAAAAATCATAAGCAACTTACAAAATCTTACTTTTTTGTTATTCAATAGTTCTTGTAGTAGTGAAACGGCCAAGCCCATATTTTGACTAAGGTGTAGAGTTTGTGAAGTTAGGGCTTGTAGAGTAAGTGCATGTAGAGTTATAAGCTTGGCTCTACATGAAATCTGATAACTTTTTGACAGTGCGACCCATATGTCTTGGCAACATTTTACATAAAAATGATTTTGGTGGGATTGATTATCTTTTCACACCACCTGCTCGGCAACGTCAAATTATATGTCATGCAAACCTAACCTAAAGAAAGTGATTAGAGACCTACAATATATTATTACAATAATATATTGTAGGTACTGAATTTATTCATGCCCCGCTGGTGCATAATGTGATTTGAATCTTAGCGTAGCGTTATATTCTCTTTGATTCGAATATAGAACGTCAACTAAATAATTTGTATGAATTTTACCATATTTTTTTTTCAATTAATGAACATCTCGACCAAAGAATTCTCACTTGATAGGTTTCAGTTGCCGTTGACGAACAAAAATATAAATTGTTCGAAAATTTAACTGGCCATCACGAGTAGAACACAATTAAAAAAGAAAAAAGGCGCGATTGTAAAGAATGTGAAACACAAGCAAGACGGTGTTTGATTGTCTCGCAGAGGGAATGAAAAGTAGAGTATTAACCTGGAGGATAAAGCCTGTCTTCGTCTTGGGCGGCATGAACCCATCGCTTCACTGAGGACTCTACATAAATACTTCGCTTCGCTCGGGAGTTAACTACGCGAGTCCCTAGTTTTATGCTTAATGTTCGTAAAACACTGCTTTATCCCCTTGGTGCATAATCTACTATTTTATAATTCATAGATGCTGGAACAGAAAGAACATTTTTCTGTTATAAAAATCTATCTAGATTTTACACCCTTCGTAATGCGTACAAAATAACTTAGTTACATGCAAAAAAAAAACTTCAGAGTCTATCAAATTGTAATTGTTCTTGCAATATTAAGCCAAGCTGTAGCACAGCTTGTAGTACAGCAATTTTAGTTCTTTAATTAATGTTAGGTACTTATTAAATAAGTCTGTCTACTACTGTTCATTCCATACAAAAGCGCTCGAATCATCTTGATTCATGAGCAATTAAGGTGACTGCCAGCAGCCAAAACAATCGATCGTTGCAAATGGCCGTCTCGTTGACACGCACGGCACTCGTCCGCGTGCGCCTCACTGTCTTTCCGAGTCTGGGACAGATCCCAATTATGTCTTAATAATAAGATTATTAATCTCGCTACATTGATCCCAAGAGATATACATTTGTCTTTAGGTAGGTACTTGCCTAACAAGGTACTTATCTTTTTCACACAGAATGATGACAATGAAGTTTTTCATTACTATCTAGTAAAAAAACTCAATTTTCGTAACAAGACTTCCTTTTTAATATCGAAATGATCATCATCATTTTGTCTATGTTAGAAATTAAAGAACATGTGTCTCACTACACGTATTATCATTATCGAGTCAGTGACGCCGCTAGCATGGGTGGCACCCGGTGCGGAAATCGTGGTGTCACTAGGGAATGCAAAACCGTGGCAAAATGAAAACCGGTTTTTATTTCGGTT
The DNA here is from genome assembly GCA_951394255.1 of Polyploca ridens. NCBI lineage: Eukaryota > Metazoa > Arthropoda > Insecta > Lepidoptera > Drepanidae > Polyploca > Polyploca ridens. Next base: position 10,189,808 of record OX596250.1, read on the forward strand.
ATGAGATGAAAAAACCGGTTAACCGGTTTTAAACCGGTTTTTTTAAATGTTCGCTCTTTTTTTTTTCACGTTATTTCTATAGCTCGAATTATAGATAATAACCGTGCCTAAAATTTAAAAATCGCAAACTGAGGAATTATTGTCAGTTAAAGTTAATGAAGTGGGTATAAAAGAAACATCAAAGACACCATCACCATTTGCCTGTCCTGTTCCCTATAATTTGGGATCGGCGCAATATGTACGCTTCTTCTATCCGTTATACCAACATTCACTCGTTTCTTACCAATATCATCTTTCACACAATCAATCCATTTCTTTTTCATAAAATTTATGGAAATAATCGTTTATTTAACTCTGTAGATCAGATACTCGTTTATATAGACTACACGGTTCGTTTATGTATATTTCGTTAGTTATAATATTAATTTCACACGTAATATACATGGCATATTGTAGCGGCACAGCAACTTGCGTGTACACTAAAACGTGGTTATTATTATACGAATGTTTTCCTTAGATAAAAAAAAAATTACCTAGTTTTTGCTGTCGTGCAGACGGGTAAAAAATAACACCAATCATGACTGATTGCTTGCTTGCCGTCTGGCAGATACATAAGAGCCTTCGTTGATAGTAGTTGCTCCGATAGCATGACATTAATGCTGGCGTCCCGAAAGGCTCTAAATTATCCCCAACACTGTTTCTCCAGCATATGAATAATATACTCTATTGCCAGCATTCATTGCTATGCAGATGAAATTACATGGGACGCTCATTACACGAACCGTGCAAATATCTCACGTTCTATATTGGAGAAAAGGCGCGAAGGACTTGTCTTAAATCGAGAGTACACAAACTAGTGACTCCGATTGGGGTCGACTAATCCTAGTCTATTTCAACCCCACTAAATCACACGCAAGCCTGCAATTCACCGTTGAGAGAAGTCTATTTGCTGTGGCTCCTCATTTCTAGAACATGTCCCTCAACATCACGAAAAGCATTGGGATCCTTCACGTTAATATTTGTAGCGACGTTCTGTTCCAAAGTCATCTTCAAGATATCCAAAAAACTCGGTGTGATTAATAGAGCGAAGCAGTACTTCTTATCGAGACAAAGACTGCAACTATATAAGTCGCAAGTCTGGCCTAAATGAAGTAATGCTGTCTTCTGTGGGCACCTGGATACCAGCTTGGGTATTTAGACTCAGTTCAGCGACGTGCCGTTAGAATTGTCGATGATCCCGAGCTCACAAGTGTTTTAAAGCCCCTTAGTCTGAGGAGAGACTGCGATCTTATGTGTGTTCAACCGCTTTTCCAACAGTGTTCTGAGGAATTGATTGACCTGATGCCCAGTTACCTTGATCCATCGTAGTCACCGATGGGGAGTCCATCCTCACACATTGGAACCAATATGTTCTCATACTGTGCGGTTTCAAAGAAGCTTCCTATCGTGGATGCTCAGGCTGTGGAATGAGCTCCCCGCTTCAAAAAGGTTGAGGGTTGGTAACGTGCGAGTGATAACCGTTATGTTGCAAGAATCTATAGGCTAGAGTAACTGGTTATCATCAGGCGGGCCGTACGCTTGTTTGCTACCTAAGTATTGCAAAAAAAAGTTTTACATGTTTTATATCTATCATAAAAACAATCATTATTTTAAATTATTTTCTTACCAGCTCATCACAAAAATACTCACTGCATTGCACTCAGTTTAAAAAACGGCGGCAAATCTTCCTTTTTTAGTTTTTCCAAACATTGAAAGAAAAACCGAAAAAATCGAAAAACCGGTTTTGGTGTTATGTGAAACCGGTTTTTCTTGTTGGTCAAAACCGTACCGAATAACCGGTTTTTCGATTTTCGGTGAAACCGGTTTTCATTCCCTAGGTGTCACCCCAAAAATGAAAACGGTTTAAAATAACAAAAATTGTAACAAACTATGATATGATTTTTATTTTAACGGCTAATTGATGGCAAAAAATCGTCGTTACGAAGCCGTCACACAAGATATATTTTTTTCTTTTTATAATCTAAAAGGATGTGTGTCTATGTTTTAATTTTCACAGTGCGGACCGCCCCCTCTTGCTACACTATGTACTGTATCGACTAAGACAAGAGGTAACAACTACAAATGTACAAATATTGCGTTTTTTTTTTTGTATAATTTAAGTATTCATTCAAAGTGCAGCTCGACTGGGGAAGTAACGCCTACCTAACAGAATATCGCAGGCAAATACAGTAACCGGCAAACTTCTTGACACAAAACTTAAACTGCATAGTACCCCGAGTGTAAAGAATTGACGTTAGTAAACGCTTACTAATGCGTTTGCGTTTACGACACTTCTCTATAGGAATTAGCACAGCGCCTCTACCGAAATACTCATGGTACCCATTTTTCCCATACAATTTTTTTATTAACGTCAATTCTTTACACTTGGGATACAGAAGCCAAATTTTAGGTTCCTTTGGTAGTAGAGCGCTGGGACGGGAGCGGGAGCGGGCGTGAGACAATAAATTAATAGTACAATATGATAGAGCACTGGCAAGCTTACTCCTGCGCGTGAGTAAGCTTGCCAGTGCTCATTGGGGAGGGGGAACGGTCGGTAACGCGTGAGTGATGCCTTGGGTGTTGTTAGCGTCCCTTTTGCAACATCCGTCGCTTCACAAGCGTCCATAGGGTTACGGTGATATGTGGTTACGGTAACCTCCTGCCGTATGTTTGTTAGCCGACTAATACTCATATAAAAATAGTAGATTATTAAACAAGGGGATAAAGCAGTGTCTTCTGTCGCCGGAACGAAGGATTCGAGGTTTACTCCCGAGCGTAGCGAGGGTGTTAAAAACTTAAATCACGAGCGAAGCGAGGGATTTAAGACGAGTCCTGAGTGTAGCGAGGGATTTAAGTTCACCTAAGACTAAGACAGCTTTATCATTGAGGAAAATACTCTACTTTTCGTACCATTTGCGAAAAAAATAACACAATAATAATATGAGATAAGCATTTATTAAAAATAATGACAATTAAAAGTAAAAGTTCGAAACATTGGTCCAATTATTGATAGAGAGAGTAACATTTTTGTTCGGTACATTTATTGTTTTTTTTTTTTTTTTCTTCAATGGCGTCACTCGGCTTGTGTATTTTGCCAATTTCCAGTAATATTATAAGTTCTAGTCACAATTAATCACTTTCACATAGTACTCAGTCAGTCATCGTCCATAAAAGTCATGTTTTGGTACAATGGTGGTTATTGTACTAAAACTTCACGGACTTCTTGAGACAACTTGAAAAGACACGATACACTTAATTCATTTCATTTCAATTCACTGGTGCACATGATTGATGTTTATTGGATAAAATACCACCGATAATACGCAATAAAACTCAAAATACACGAATTTATGAAAATAAAAATGAAAACACAACGTCTCTCTACAAGTTCCCGCCAAAAAGTCTACATTTATTGTTGATGAGTTGATTTGCGTATTCCTTTTTCAAAAAGATGTATAATGCTTTATATACAAACTCAATGGTGTAAACACAGATGTAGTTCAGTATAAATTTCGGTAAGTATTCCAAATTTAAATCACATTCCCCCTAGAGGCTGAATGAAATTCAGTACAATTTTCTTTCTCTGCTTTTAACACATTAAAAATGACTATTGTTATGTTCGCTTTTTGTGGCATAGAATGTCACTTTTTTGAGCAAGTGGTACGAAAAATTAACATATTTAATTTGCTTTCGAAACTATGGGAACAATCATTATTGCTTTGACATTAATGATGGTCCTAAACAAAACGCTGAGAACTACTATTTTAGTGCATTGTTTTTTAACTTGATACTTGATCAATATAACCTTATTTCTCTGTCCCTATTCCTTTAAACATTATAATAATATGAATAGCATAAATATAAGAAGAACAAAAAGCGCAAACAATTCAGGCGGCCTTACCGCTCGCGCTAAAGCGATTACACCCAGGCGCAGTACCTAGGGCAATAGGTCATATTATCGCATCCACGTGTACACTGAGTAAAACAGTGCTACACGAGACCTAAATACTCAAAGTAGGTCTAACACGTAATATTTCTAACATAAGAAGATTACTGAAAGAGGTCATCAATAGACTCCCCAGGATCTGTATAAGTTGTATAACTCAAGTTCAAAACTACTAGAAACTACGCTGATAATTGAGCAAAAATGCAGAAACTAAATGATAGTCCACAATATCATAATATATGCGCGCAACATTATCGCGTCCTCGCATGAATGATAAGAAATGGTTATTTATAAAAATGACAAGAATTAAAGTATCAATTAGGTATTTAGAATCTACAATTTAATGAGTGAACTTGACTTTAGGTTAAATTGATAATTAGCTTAAAATTCTTAATTATTCACAAGCTTTTTGATACATCAGGATATTACAAGAGCAACCTCTTAATAATAGAATAATAATCCTGGTAATCTTTACGAAATAGGAAACGACATGTTTATTGTATAGACCTGAATACAAATCCTAAGGCGCCGATCCCTCAGAAGAGTTCTAGAGTTCCGAGTTCTGAGTTCCGCGTTTGGATCTGTTCAGCTACTGCCCCTACTTATGTTTTAGTCTTATATTTAGCAGTAGAATAGAAGACTCACAGTTACTTAAGAAAAAATACCATCGATATAATAATATAAGCTCATGGGTGCAACGCTGATTTCATCAGTAGGTAATCGTACCTACTTATAATTAATAAAAACAAAATGATAATAACAAAACAGCTTTCAAGAAAATACTATAGGTATAGGTAAGTACTACTAATACTGTAATACTATAGGTAGAAAAATAATGTAAATAGGTAACCTAAGTAAATAATTATTTGAAGCAGTGAATAATATGAAATAACTAATGTTTTGAAAGAATCATTATGTTGTTCCATTTATAATACTTAAAGTTAGCTATGGTGAGTTATGGTGACGTAAATATTTGAATTATATGGTTTTGAGAATTGATCCAAACTAACAATAAATCACAAGAACGGTTAGAGATCTAAAGATTAAAATGTTATTTAATAAGGGTCAACATTGTCTGGTCATGGTCTGTTACCATACTATTACTGAAATAATAAATATATCTGTTATTGAATGAGAACGTATTTGTTTTTACAGTGCAATTATGGACATCTATGAAATTCCATTATTTTAAGATTGATAAAATCTTTAAGTAGGTTACAAATTAAATAATTACTTTTAACTCCGTCTGCAAGGACATTTAACAGTCAAACATGTCCATTGTTTTTTTTTAATGAGTGGAACAGCTATAAATTTATTTCTTCATTTTCTTTCAGTACCTAATTATAAAAATACTAATTCAAAATCATTTAATCAAATATATCTTCGCAGGCACTTATGAAAAGTCTGACTCTAATGCCCATTTTCACCATCTAGCCCTAAATCTAAGGAAGCCCCTAAGAAGTTTTAAGTGTTCGTTTTGTTTTCATCACCACCTAAGGGACACCTAAGGTCTTAGGAAATCCCTTAAAAATACGGGCCCGTTATTCGGCGTCTTAGCGCTAAGCGACAGTTTATTCTTGTTACAACGTGTGAAAAATGTCAGAATTAGCGTCATCAATATTTTTTTACATATTTTTTAAACAAAATATTACTTGATTCAAGTCTTATTTGTAATAGGTATTCTTAATTTAAACGGGTAAAACAGTGACAAAAAATAACCTGCGTGCCTTATTTGTCATTCTCAATCTCATTGTGTGCTTGATTGAAAGCGTTTTCTTTAAATAATACCAATTTAACTATATCTACGTTAGGTACTTCTGGATTGCCCTAAGGTTTTATTTTGGGTTCTCTATTATTCTTATTTTTGTCTACCGCAGTAAAAATAATTAAAACGGTTCTCTTTCCACACCACCTAAGAGGTAAGAACCTAAGGTGCGTTTTTTTTAAAGAGGTCTCCCCAATAGGCCTAATCCTCTAATCATAGAGAAATGCCTACTAAACTAATAAATGACACATTTTGGAGAAAACCATTCTGATTACTGGTTGGGGCTACCGGAGCATTAGTGAATTGCCCAACCAATCAAAGTTCGGTAACAACTCCAAGCTCCAAAATCGAGATAGCGTACGTCGCGATTAGGTCATTAGGTAATGTGTTAGGAATTGTGTCATTCGGTTACACGGAGGCGGTGCGTTTGCAGTAGTTTGCACCTCGATTATAATGTGTCGAGGGCAGTGTTCCTCATCGGGTCCGGAATGGCAGACAGAGCGACGGCAAACGCCTACTCCTACACAAGAACTCAGCTCTACATAGCATACATCTACATATTTACCTAAACCTAGTCAGATTCCCCTGTAGGTGACAGCATTATGTAAAATTGAGCGATCTAGTATTGCTGTTTTTTGGCATTCCTATATTTTTTCCTACATTATATAATGTAGGAAATGTCCTTCTCCATCCATACCATGTTATTATGATTAAAAAACCATACTTAGGTACAAATTTATTGCAAAAAATCAGACCCACCGACTGTTTAAAATTGGCGTAAAGAATTATGATATTATGGAATTAGGTAGGTAGTAGGGAAAAGAAGTAAAATGAGATGAAAAAGTCGTATATGATTTTGATTATTATACAGGTCGTTGTTTTGGTCAGCGACGAGCGACTCAGGGTCGATAATACAAATGATACTGGTGCTAAAAAAAATATAAAAAAATACTTAATTTTTTTAATAATAAAAATAAAATAATAAAAATTTTGAAAATCATGAAATAAGCTAAAGTGTAGACATAATACTCAACGGGAGTGCGAGGGAGTAAAGGGGTGGGGCGATGGCGGCTTGCGCCTAGCTCTAGTCTGTGCACGTGCTTAGTGACCATACTTTGCGGTAATATTATTACATATTGAATAAGGTATTTCTCAACGCATTTACAGTATTTAATGGAATTAAGAGGATATATGCTACCCGGCCGCGCTCGAATTTAGGTATTTGCCAGCGCCAAGCCGAGTCAACGCGGGGCCAACATTGGTGCGGCTCCTCCGCCAACTTACTTACTGCGCGCGTTATTATTTGATACTTTTCAGTATGGCTTCATGTCGATCGATGTAGACAAAACAAGATGTAGATGTAAACAAGGTATCTGGTAGGTTGAATTAGGTTATAAGTAGTTATATAGTACAATGTACTGAATATTGTTTTTTTACACTAGTAAACAAAGTAGTTCAGGTACCTATATAATTTGTTATCCAATTAAACTTTTATTTGGTTTTATTTTGTTAAAATAATTCTATATTATTATTAATATAATTATAATAGCAACCCGCCCCGGCTCCCCACGGGTGCAATGTCGTGAGGTGCCGAGCGATTTGCGCGCCCGCCCGCGCGCCACTCTCGACCCCCCCGGTCACGGTATCGCAAATTGAGAGATTTGAGAGACTCTTGGACCATATAACATGAATCTTTGCTCAACATTGAAAAAACAATCCGCCATTTTGAACTATTTTGTTACAGGTCCGATTGCTCCCAAAATTGATATTTGAGAGACTCTTGAACCATATAACAAGAACCTTTGCTCAAATTTGAAAAAAGTGTCCGCCATTTTGAACTATTTTGTTACAGGTCCGATTGCTCCCAAAATTGATATTTGAGAGACTCTTGAACCATATAACAAGAACCTTTGCTCAAATTTGAAAAAAGTGTCCGCCATTTTGAACTATTTTGTTACTGGTCAGATTGCTATCAAAATTGATATTTGAGAGACTCTTGGACCATATAACATGAATCTTTGCTCAAAATTGAAAAAAGTATCCGCCAATTTGAACTATTTTATTACAGGTCCAATTGCTATCAAAATTGATATTTGAGAGACTCTTGTACCATATAACATAAATCTTTGCACAAAATTGAAAAAAGTATCCGCCATTTTGACCTATTTTGTTACAGGTCCGATTGCTCTCAAAGTTGATATTTGAGAGACTCTTGTACCATATAACATGAATCTTTGCACAAAATTGAAAAAAGTGTCCGCCATTTTGAACAATTTTATAATACGTCCGATTGCTCACAAAATTGATATTTGAGAGACTCTTGTACTATATAACATGAATCTTTGCACAAATTTTAAGAAAAGTGTCCGCCATTTTGAACTATTTTGTTACTGGTCCGATTGCTCCCAAAATTGATATTTGAGAGACTCTTGAACCATATAACAAGAACCTTTGCTCAAATTTGAAAAAAGTGTCCGCCATTTTGAACTATTTTGTTACAGGTCCGATTGCTCCCAAAATTGATATTTGAGAGACTCTTGAACCATATAACAAGAACCTTTGCTCAAATTTGAAAAAAGTGTCCGCCATTTTGAACTATTTTGTTACTGGTCAGATTGCTATCAAAATTGATATTTGAGAGACTCTTGGACCATATAACATGAATCTTTGCTCAAAATTGAAAAAAGTATCCGCCAATTTGAACTATTTTATTACAGGTCCAATTGCTATCAAAATTGATATTTGAGAGACTCTTGTACCATATAACATAAATCTTTGCACAAAATTGAAAAAAGTATCCGCCATTTTGACCTATTTTGTTACAGGTCCGATTGCTCTCAAAGTTGATATTTGAGAGACTCTTGAACCATATAACATGAATCTTTGCACAAAATTGAAAAAAGTGTCCGCCATTTTGAACAATTTTATAATACGTCCGATTGCTATCAAAATTGATATTTGAGAGACTCTTGTACCATATAACATGAATCTTTGCACAAAATTGAAAAAAGTATCCGCCATTTTGAACTATTTTGTTACAGGTCCGATTGCTCTCAAAATTGTTATTTGAGAGACTCTTGAACCATATAACAAGAATCTTTGCTCAAATTTGAAAAAAGTGTCCACCATTTTGAACTATTTTATTACAGGTCCGATTGCTATCAAAATTGATATTTGAGAGACTCTTGAACCATATAACATGAATTTCCATTTTGTACATGAAAAAATATCAATGTCTATAAAAGTAGAATTGTATGACTCAACCATACGGCGCAAAGGGCAGCGTAGTCCAGAATTCGTACGACAGGTATTTACTGCAAAGAGAGTTCCTGCACGAGCACTACGTTTGTTGATAGTTCGAAGCACTACGTAGCATAGTTTACTCGTGAGGTCTATTGCGTCCATATTGTTGTGGACAATGCCATGCAGAGTATTCGCTTGCAGATATTCAAGTCTAGCTTCTAAGGAGAGAAGTTTGAACTTATCTAATAGTTGTGAGTATGATAACTGTGACCAAGCATCTATAGTACATAGATCGCAAGAACTTGCGATCTTGCTTACAAGAATCTCTCAAATATCAATTTTGATAGCAATTGGACCTGTAACAAAATAGTTCAAAATGGCGGACACTTTTTTTCAATTTTGTGCAAAGATTCATGTTATATGGTACAAGAGTCTCTCAAATATCAATTTTGTGAGCAATCAGACCAGTTAAAATAATTCAAAACGGCGGACACTTTTTTGGATTTTGAAAAAAGATTCGTGTTTTGTAATCCCAAGGCCTGTCAAATCTCAATTTTGAGAGCAATCGGACCAGTAACTAAATAGTTCAAAATGGCGGACACTTTTTTCAATTTTTAGCGAAGAGTAATGTTATATGGTCCAAGATTCTCTCAAATATCAATTTTGAGAGCAATCAGACCAGTAACAAAATAGTTCAAAATGGCGGACACTTTTCTTAAAATTTGTGCAAAGATTCATGTTATATGGTACAAGAGTCTCTTAAATATCAATTTTGTGAGCAATCAGACCAGTTAAAATAATTCAAAACGGCGGATACTTTTTGGATTTTGAAAAAAGATTCGTGTTTTGTAATCCCAAGGCCTGTCAAATCTCAATTTTGAGAGCAATCGGACCAGTAACTAAATAGTTCAAAATGGCGGACACTTTTTTTCAATTTTTAGCGAAGAGTAATGTTGTATGGTCCAAGATTCTCTCAAATATCAATTTTGAGAGCAATCGGACCAGTAACAAAATAGTTCAAAATGGCGGACACTTTTCTTAAAATTTATGCAAAGATTCATGTTATATGGTTCAAGAGTCTCTCAAATATCAATTTTGAGAGCAATCGGACCTGTAACAAAATAGTTCAAAATGGCGGACACTTTTTTCAATTTTGAGCAAAGATTCATGTTATATGGTTCAAGCGTCCCTCAAATATCAATTTTGAGAGTAATCGAACCAGTAACAAAATAGTTCAAAATGGCGGACACTTTTCTTAAAATTTGTGCAAAGATTCATGTTATATGGTACAAGAGTCTCTCAAATATCAATTTTGTGAGCAATCGGACCTGTAATAAATAGTTCAAAATGGCGGACACTTTTTTCAATTTTGTGCAAAGATTCATGTTATATGGTCCAAGAGTCTCTCAAATATCAATTTTGTGAGCAATCAGACCAGTTACAAAATAATTCAAAATGGCGGACACATTTTTGGATTTTGAAAAAAGATTCGTGTTTTGTAATCCCAAGGCCTGTCAAATCTCAATTTTGAGAGCAATCGGACCAGTAACTAAATAGTTCAAAATGGCGGACACTTTTTTTCAATTTTGAGCAAAGATTCATGTTATATGGTCCAAGCGTCCCTCAAATATCAATTTTGAGAGTAATCGGACCAGTAACAAAATAGTTCAAAATGGCGGACACTTTTCTTAAAATTTGTGCAAAGATTCATGTTATATGGTACAAGAGTCTCTCAAATATCAATTTTGAGAGCAATCAGACCAGTAACAAAATAGCTCAAAATGGCGGACACTCTTTTCAAATTTGTGCAAAGATTCATGTTATATGGTTCAAGAGTCTCTCAAATATCAATTTTGAGAGCAATCAGACCAGTAACAAAATAGTTCAAAATGGCGGACAATTTTTTTCAATTTTGAGCGAAGAGTAATGTTATATGGTCCAAGAGTCTCTCAAATATCAATTTTGAGAGCAATCAGACCAGTAACAAAATAGTTCAAAATGGCGGACATATTTTTTGGATTTTGAAAAAAGATTCGTGTTTTGTAATCCCAAGGCCTCTCAAATCTAAATTTTGAGAGCAATCGGACCAGTAACAAAATAGTTCAAAATGGTGGACACTTTTTTAAATTATGTGCTAAGATTCATGTTATATATGGTCCAAGAGTCTCTCAAATATCAATTTTGAGAGCAATCAGACCAGTTACAAAATAGTTCAAAATGGCGGACACTCTTTTCAAATTTGTGCAACGATTCATGTTATATGGTCCAAGAGTCTCTCAAATATCAATTTTGAGAGCAATCAGACCAGTAACAAAATAGATCAAAATGGCGGACACTCTTTTCAAATTTGTGCAAAGATTCATGTTATATGGTTCAAGAGTCTCTCAAATATCAATTTTGAGAGCAATCAGACCAGTAACAAAATAGTTCAAAATGGCGGACAATTTTTTTCAATTTTGAGCAAAGAGTAATGTTATATGGTCCAAGAGTCTCTCAAATATCAATTTTGAGAGCAATCAGACCAGTAACAAAATAGTTCAAAATGGCGGACACTCTTTTCAAATTTGTGCAACGATTCATGTTATATGGTCCAAGAGTCTCTCAAATATCAATTTTGAGAGCAATCGGACCAGTAACAAAATAGTTCAAAATGGCGGACACTTTTTTTCAAATTTGAGCAAAGATTCATGTTATATGGTACAAGAGTCTCTCAATTATCAATTTTGATAGCAATCGGACCTGTAACAAAATAGTTCAAAATGGCGGAAATTTTTTTTTCAATTTTGAGCTATGATTCATGTTATATGGTTCAAGAGTCTCTCAAATATCAATTTTGAGAGCAATCGGACCAGTAACTAAATAGTTCAAATTGGCGGACACATTTTTTGGATTTTGAAAAAAGATTCGTGTTTTTTTATTCCCAAGGCCTCTCAAATCTCAATTTTGAGAGCAATCGGACCAGTTACTAAATTGTTCAAAATGGCGGACGCTTTTTTAAATTATGAGCTAAGATTCATGTTATATGTTCCAAGAGTCTCTCAAATATCAATTTTGAGAGCAATCAGATCAGTTACAAAATAATTCAAAATGGCGGACACATTTTTGGATTTTGAAAAAAGATTCGTTTTTTGTAATCCCAAGGCCTCTCAAATCTCAATTTTGAGAGCAATCGGACCAGTAACTAAATAGTTCAAAATGGCGGACACTTTTTTAATTTTTTTTGCAAAGATTCTTGATATATGGTACAAGAGTCTCTCAATTATCAATTTTGATAGCAATCGGACCTGTAACAAAATAGTTCAAAATGGCGGACACTTTTTTAAATTATGAGCTAAGATTCATGTTATATGTTCAAATATCAATTTTGAGAGTAATCAGACCAGTTACAAAATAATTCAAAATGGCGGACACATTTTTGGATTTTGAAAAAAGATTCGTGTTTTGTAATCCCAAGGCCTCTCAAATCTCAATTTTGAGAGCAATCGGACCAGTAATTAATAGTTCAAAATGGCGGACTCTTTTTTAAATTATGAGCAAAGATGCATGTTTTGTGGTCCCAAGGTCTCACAAATATCTTTTTTTTTATACCATAAAGTCGGTAAACAAGCATACCGTATATCACTACGTATAATATTGCCCTTAGTGATATGATAGGTAATAATCACAGACTACGGAGGACATATTCTCGCTCACAAAAAACTGTGTCTATGGAGTCGGCCACCTCTCACGCACACCTTAGTTGGCTATTCCGCGGGAAATTAGACTCTGTCGCCGTTTACACAGAGTCGATTACTCGCGCTCAACTAATGTGTGGATGTGTGCGTGCCGGCTTGTACGTACAGCGTGGTGGCCGACTCGAGTGACACATTTTTTTGTTAGCGAGAATATATCCGACTTTTTTTTATATCTGTGGTAATAATGCATTCTAGTGGTGAAAGATCGGTACAGTAGTTTTTGAGTTTATTGAAATTACAAACAAACAAAACATACAAAAATACATCTTTTCCTTTATCGTATTATTATTAGAGTATATAAACGGAGGAAAATTCAAACATAAGGCCGCCCTTATAATATGACAAATTTATCCATTACTTCTGATTGGCATTGATCGATCGTGCCTTTCTGGGGTCGATGATTTCCGGTAGAAGACATTTATTAACTATAACAAACAAAAATAATAATATTTGTCAGCTATAATTCAAAACAGTTACCATTTATCAATATAACTTAACTTACCCTAGTGGTATCAAAAGTGGTAAGAGCGCGCTATAATGCGGGCGATTGTACCAATACTCTCAATCGTAATAATATGTTGGCGAACTTAGCGCGCGGAAAACAGAGCGATACGTCCTCTCTCTGAGACGGCGGAGCCGGGTCTGCAGTATATATAGTATTATCTATGGGGTCTGCCGAGCCGTGGCCTCCGCAATCGATTTATATAGCAGTTTTAAAATATTCGGTATAAAATAATTATAATATTTTTACGGATTTTTTTAATTTACTAATTTTAAGCATGAACTGCTGCGTATTAATAAATAGTAATTATGAAGTTTGACAAACGATTTCCATATTAAAAACGGCGCTAAACATCGATAAAAATCTTAATTTTTACGCAGTTTTATTTTGTCATTTTCATAACAAAAATGTACTAAACGTTATGATGCTATCTTCAAGAAAAATAGAAGACAATATGTTCTTTTCAACATGTATTTTTGTATTTTTTTGTTTCAAGTACTTTCAATACCTATTTGACTGCAAAAACAGCATGTTCCGTAAAATTCAAAAAAGGTCTCTCAAGGAACTGCTCTAAACTAAATAACAAATAGTCAATTTAATGTTATTTCTTCAAGAAAAGTAGAAAAATAAATGTCCTATTGGATTTACGACAACACAAATGAATAACTATCAATATAACTGAGTATTTTCACACCGAAAACCTGGAATATTGCGGCATTGTGCGTTATTACGTTATAAACGCTCTTAAGTCCATTTTTGGGGAATATATTTTTTGTACTACCGCTCCTGGGTCGCTTGTCGCCGACCAAAACAACACCCTGTATTATGTCTGTGCGTATATGTAGTTTTGTCGAGTGTACCTACATAGGTAAATAATTTCAATAATTCTATAGGATTAATTACTAAAGATAAAATTCAGAAAATGATGTTTATGTTGGCGAAAAGAAATTAAAATGTTCTTAGTAATTTTAATCTAATTCATGTGTAATATAAGTTTTTATTAAAGTGACAATGAAAAAGAAATAACACGATATATGGCTGTTTACACCAACGATATTATAATAAAAAGAGGTAGATATCGCATTAACGCACGCTAATTGTTGCAGACAAATTCAGACAATTGTCGCAATTTTGCTTAGCGGCTACATATAGCTATCTCTTTCTGTACCATACGTTCCGTATTATCTATCGCATTCACCTAATTCAACAATAACTGAACGCCGGCGCCGCTTATAGACTAGGAGGCCACGACAGAAATGGTAACGATAAGGTAAATGGATGAAATCGGGTTCATCGGATAGAGGATACCTCTCTGATGCCAAATAAGTCGGTCTGCCTGCGCCAATTGGTTGCGTTATCTAGATATGGCGCCTGAAAAACGGTTTATCGTGACCGAAAAAAAATGATAAGGTAAATGGCTGAGCTCGACGTAGAAAGTAAGTACTAGTTGCACTGATGTCAATTTAAAAAAAACTGACCAAATATTCGGTTGCGTTATCTAGATATGGCGGCTGAAAAACTGTTTATCGTGACCGAAAAAAAATGATAAGGTAAATGGCTGAGCTCGATGAATCATGGAAGTATTAGTGCATACTAGCTTAGTAATAAAAAAACTGACAAAAATTTTGGTTGCGTTTCGTAGTTATAAGCGATCTACGTAATAATTATCAATATGGATAATTTTAGTGTTTTACGGTTTCGCGGAATTTACATTGTCAAAATATGAAAATGTTATTAGTGCCACCCCCTCCCTTTATACCCCCCGCTACTCCGCCTGCACTGAGCGGCATTCACGAGTCAACATAAAAACAAAGTATAAGATTATAACATTGTTGTGAAAGATATTTTGCACTAGTTACCTGCACGAGCTTACAAGCAAGTTCAGGCAATGCTTACTCGCGCTGTTCACGAGTTGACAAAAGTGTTTTATTATATGTGATATATGTCAGAATTAATGTACCACATTAGTGAATATAGTGTAAAAATGAAAAAGTTGTGTTGTTTAATGAGAACTCTTTAAAAAAATCATCATCATCATCAGCCTATCCCACTGCTGACCCTCCTTTCACAAATGAGGGTGAAAGGGACTGGACAATACTCCACTACGCATGCCTACTGCGAATTGGTGGAGGTAGGCTAGTGGTCAAACTACTGTTGGAATTTTTCAAGCCGCCTAGGAGGCATCCTACTAGCTTAACGACTATCATAATTATGTTATAACCGGGACCAATGGCTTGACGTGCCTTCCGAAGCACATAAACGCTCGATTCGAAATACCACTAGGCCCACCTAGGTACTAACCACGACGGTGGTAGCCGATCGATTAAAAACGGCTAATCATGCTACACCACGAGCGCATTAAAAAAGTGTTAAAAATTCGAGGTAATCGTATCTGAAGTACGCAAACATATAATTACCAAATAACATAGATTGTCATTGTAGTTATCATTTATCATGTTATAAAAAGTTTACAGCAGTTAAAAGTACGTCCACTTTATTTCATAAGTTTACTAAGAAAAACGCAGTACCAGATACACATAATTGATTACCAGTTACACAGTTGAAGAAATTCTACCTACAGTGCCTAATATACCGAGCACACCTTAATATTTATATTATATAATATTCTTGCTAAAAACAAAGAGTCCATTGCCTGTTTGGGTATATGGTCGGGGTCCCTTCGGAAAGTGTGGCCAATCCAGTTCCATTTGCGACGCTTGATCTGTTGGTCGATCGGTGTTTTGTGACTGCGTTCTCGGAGCTCTACGTTCTAGATTTTCTCGGGCCAGTGGATAACGAGAATTTGGCGAAAGCATCGGTTGACAAAAACCTGGAGCTGGTGCCAGATGGCCTTGGTTACTTTCCATGATTCACACCCGTACAGAAGAAGTACAGACTTCACATTGGACCCGAATATCTTGAGCTTAACTCAGGGTCAGCTTCCGAGACTGCCATAAGGGGCGCAAATGCACGAAAGTTGCTCGGGCCTTGGCAATCCGATTGTTTGCGACATGTATGGCTGCAAAACTATGTCAACGAAGATCGCCATAAGATGCTTTAAAAAAATAAACAAACCTAATAAAAAAAAATGAGAAATTTTACAAGAATGAATGAATTTTATGAATTTTGATGCTTCTTCAATGCCACCTTCAAAAGTAGAATTGGATCAGCATATTACGCGCAAGATATGTATGGAACATATGGAGCAATGCCTGTTGATAAACTCCCAGTAGTCTTTCGCCAGTCAATAAATTAAAGTAAATTGTTGATTCTATAATAATTGTAAAACTATCGACACGTTACAATAAAAATCTAAATTCATAAATATTATGGGAAAGTCCGAATAAAATTTTTGCAACTAACTTTAATGTCTTAAATAACTAATATATTGATTTCAAAATTCCAAACAGCAGTTATTTTTTGCGTACGGTAGATGGAAAATAATTGTTGGCGTGTTGCCGCCAACAACATCACTATAGGTTCATGCCTACCAGACAACTAAGCATTTATTTCATATAATACTCAAACTATAAAAGAAGATGAATATAACCGCTCACTGCTGGCGGGGCGGCGGGAGGTATTAAGGAGGGCGCCCCCCTCCCTCACCGATATCATTTTCATATTTTTGACAATGCAAATTCCGAGAAAACCGTGAAACACTCAAATTATCCATACTGATAACTGTTACGTAGATTGCTTATAACTACGAAACGCAACCAAAATTTTTGTCAGTTTTTTTATTACTAAGCTAGTATTTGCTAATACTTCCATGATTCATCGAGCTCAGCCATTTACCTTATCATTTTTTTTCGGTCACGATAAACAGTTTTTCAGCCGCCATATCTAGATAACGCAACCGAATATTTGGTCAGTTTTTTTTAAATTGACATCAGTACAGCTAGTGCTTACTTTCTACGTCGAGTTCAGCCATTTACCTTATCGTTTTTTTTTGGTCACGATAAACAGTTTTTCAGGCGCCATATCTAGACAACGCAACCACTTGGTGCAGGCAGACCGACTTATATGGCATCAGAGAGGTATCCTCTATCCGATGAACCAGAGTTCACCCATTTACCTTATCGTTACCATTTTTGTCGTCACCTCCTAGTATATTAGTATGAGGGTAGCATATCTCTATTATAATATCAATGGTTTACACACAATTCGGCAGCGGGGCGGGACCTAGACGGGGCGGGCGCTAATACATGCACAATGCACAATGCTCACATGCGAATTCATACGATAGTACGGCTGCTACAGATAATGTTTTTTCTACATTCTACATTCACCACCCATTTATAATTTACAAACAGATTTCATGATTTATCTGTCAATTTTATAGCAATCGGGCAAAAAGTTTTGTGGTGGCGGCCACGCACTCTCCAAACCCAATTGATTAAATTGCAGTATCCCTTGGCTACTCGTTTGCGAATTCCAGGAATTATATTCAATTTTGGACGCATATCTAAATTAAGTCATTAGATGTAACGTCTAAAGTAATAACCCAAAAAACGTGTGAATAACATGAACAAATTGAATTCATATAATTGAGGTCTCCTAAAGATGTTTTTAAATTCACTAAGTGTACCTACTACAATGCTTCTTTAAAACTTATAAGGATCTACCTACCTAGCTGTGCCGTTATAATGATAATAATAATTCAGTCTCTCACTCCAGAGGTACCCAAGTAGCAAAAATTCTTTGAATATCAAATAGGTTCACATACATTATATAATCTAATCAGTAAGCACTAGGTATACTCTTAGATTCTGGGAAATCACTGGGTAATAATAGCAAAACGACAAAACACAAAACATCGATCGATAGTTTTGACAAACAAGTGAATAAGTGGAACATATTGATATCTGCAATGCACCTTCTGATGCACGGTCAAGAGAACTAACTAGCGAGAGCCTTATCTACATTGATATGCTAAAAATAACAAATTGACATGGGTCATCATGACACACTCGTGGGAATATCTCTATTTGTTCTAAAAAAATATTAGATTGTAACATGACGTGTTGACCATGCAACGAGGATATTACATTTTATTTTCTAATAAGTATACCATTGTAGTTATAAAAAACTAGCTTCCACCGCGGTTTCACCCGCGAGCCCGGGATATAAAGTAGCCTATGTCCTTCTCCATCCATACCATAGGCTATCAGCATGCCAAATTTCATCGCGATCGGTTCAGTGGATTAGGCGTGGAAGCATAACAAACAAACAAACAAACAGAGCTACTTTCACATTAATAATATTAGTAAGTATGGATTACTTAGTTAGTATGGATGCAAAAAAATGTATACCGAAAGTACTACAAGAACTTTTATGGACACTTACTTGAATACTTATTTATTGGATTACTATGCAAAAATCTTTTAAAAATATTAGTTCTTTCCAAGAGTTGCCACCACTGATCAAATGCTACAAAATGTACCTATTGGTTTCCTCAGAAATTCTAATTAGGAACGAACAGATACACCTACATACCTATGACTTATAATACCTTATTGTGTAATATCTGATACCTATATTGATACATACAGTGGCTGCAAAGTTAACATTATCGTTAGGTAGCGGTCGAAGCCCCTTGTTGCTCACGCACCGCACGTTAACTTACAGGCAACGTAAGTATCTACTAGTCTGAACCAAGATAGCCTCAATTTTGCATCGTAATTCGGCCTTAATAGTAATATAATAAGGTTATCATTTAAACAAGTCGAAAATAATTGAGATTTTGGCAACACTAAATCATATTCTGGCGGTGACTCGTGCCAGCAAATAAAATGAAAAAAGTACACAAAAAGTATGAAATAACTCTAATCTGACACTGTTTTGAAGTCAGCGAAAGAGCACGACAGTTCAGAGCAAAACAGTGTCAGATCAGAGTTATTTCATATCTTTTAGTGTAATTTCAAGGCGGTTTCATATTTTTGGTTAAAAAAAAAAAAAAAAATAGTTTTCAATTTTAAGTTTCATATGCATTTTCAATTCCTCTCAAGGTTTGTCACTGACCAAGGATGGGCATATCATTAAAAATAAATAAATATCCTGTTGTTTATTCAATATTATCGATATTGAATAAAATGCATCAATCGCGATGCTGTGCTCTTTTCTGTCGAGGAATTCCATCATATCTTCAAAATCCGTGGTCAGTTTGGCGGAGTTAAGCGTTTACAAAATATATGTAAATATTTGTGTATGAAAGTATTAAAAAAAAATTATAAAATTGATATGGGGCCACCTCAGGATCTATCGTGATATACCTAATACAGCTTAAACCATTAAAATCGCCTGAAACAGTTACCGAGTAATTGGTAAGCTTACGTTAAAAAAAACATGAATAAAAAAACATACGCGTTGAAAATAGAACCTCCTCTTTTTTTATTTCGTTAAAAATATGTTTTTATAAACATGAAAGAAGAAGAGAGTATTTTTGTATAAGTATACTTAAATCTTCAAGTTTTATTTTATTAGTTGACTAGCAGCGAAACCCGGCGTTGCTCGGGTTAAAATACATCGCATGTTTAGTGGTATAAAAAATATATAAGGATACATTTTTAAACAGATATTATCGATTACTATTTTCGATTTCGATTTGGTTCTTTTAGTTAGATCAATACTCGTACACATTTTGGAACTTTCTAGATTAATCCAAAAAAAATTAGAACCTTCTCGAACATTTTACATCGCTTATAATAAATTGCACTCATTTTAGAATTTTCTAGAACTTTCTCGAACATTCTAAATCGATCACACAGACTACGGAGGACATATTCTCGCTAACAAAAAACTGTGTCTATGGAGTCGGCCACCTCTCACGCACACCTTAGTTGGTTATTCCGCGGGAAACTAGATTCTGTCGTCGTTTACACAGAGTCGATTACTCGAGCTCAACTAATGTGTGAATGTGTGCGTGCCGGCTTGTACGTACAGCGTGGTGGCCGACTTGAGTGACACAGTTTTTTGTTAGCGAGAATATATCCGACTTTTTTTTAACATCCTTGATCGATCATAATAAATTTCACTCATTTTGGAACTTTCTAGAACTTTCTAGAACTCTCTCGAACATTTTTAATCGCTTATAATAAATTGCACTCATTTTAGAATTTTCTCGAACATTCTAAATCGATCATAATAAATGTAAATCATTTTGGAACTTTCCAGGTCAATCCAAAAAAATTTAGAACTTTCTCGAACATTTTAAATCTTTTATAATAAATTGCACTCATTTTAGAATTTTCTAGATCATTTTAGAACTTTCTGGAACATTTTCAATCGCTTATAATAAATTGCACTCATTTTAGAATTTTATAGAACTTTCTCGAACATTCTAAATCGATCATAATAAATTTCACTCATTCTAGAAATTTCTAGAACCTTCTCAAACATCCTGAATTAATCATAATAAATTGCACTCATTTTGGAACTTTCCATTCGGGAAATTTCTAGAACGTTATTGAACATTCTAACTCGATAATAACAGTTTTGGACATTTTGGAACTTTCTAGATGAAGCCAGAAATTTGTAGAACGTTCTCAAACATTCTATATCGATTATAATAGTTTGCATTCATTCTAAATTTTTTTGGATAATTCCAGATATTTCTAGAACTTTCTACAACATTCCAGATCAATTATAACCGTTTCACTCATTTTGGAACTTTCCAGATCATTCGGGAAATTTCTAGAACGTTCTCGAACATTCTAACTCGATAATAACAGTTTTGAACATTTTGGAACTTTCTAGATGAAGCCAGAAATTTGTAGAACTTTCTCAAACATTCTATATCGATTATAATAGTTTGCATTCATTCTAGAATTTTCTAGATCATTCCAGATATTTGTAGAACTTTCTCGAACATTCCAGATCAATTATAAAAGTTTTACACATTTTGGAACTTTCTAGACCATTCCAGAAATTTTGAGATCTTTTCAGAAGTCCTCATGCGTTAGAAAAGGACAGCAATATATGTTTTAACATTTTCGCCACCCACAACCACCCCCTTCAACCCACCGCGACCAAACTCCCTTACTACCATCTGGAGACCAAGGGGTATTTACCACCCCAACGGGAAGTTGATTGGGGTTGGTGGTGATTGAGAAAACTGCGTATTTACGTACCCACAAAAGCATTTTATATATATTATTAGATTAGATTAGATTATGCATCAAGGGGATAAAGCAGTTACGGGCGGCATATTGAACCCTGAGAGTAATGTAACGAGGGACTCTAGAGTTAAATCGCGAGCGTCGCGAGGGATTCGATCGAAGCGAAGGAGTTATGTAGAGTCCTGAGTGAATCGAGGGGTTCAAGCCGCCCAAGACGAAGACAGGCTTTATCCTCGAGGTGAATTCTCTACTAATTTTCATTCCCTCTGCGAGACAACAATTCACCGTCATGTCATCTAGACACGCGGAAGCGTGTTAAGCCAAGTTCAAGAAAAGAGAACTGGCGAGTTTGTTTCACATTCTTTACAATCGCGCCTTTTTTTATTTGTGTTCTACTCGTGGTGGCCAGAACGTTTTTCGAACAAAATTCATTTTTGTTCGTCAACGGCATTCAAAACCTATAAAGTGAGAACCTCTTTGGTTGAGCGGTACTTTAATTTAAAAAAAAATATGGTAAAAGTTTTCATACGAATTTAGTTTACATTCCATATAATTGTCCCTAGACCCCAGCTGTCCAGGGGGCCTACCACAAGCTCTTAAAACAAGGTTAAAATAACCTTTTTTGTCTTTTGTCCTGTTTTGACGCCGGATGTCAAAGAGGGACAAAAGTCAAATAAGCTTATAATAATATTGTTTTAAGAGCTTGTGGTTGGTCCTCTGGGCTGTAATGACTTACTTTATGTTAGGTTTGCATGACATACCTATAATTTGACGTTGTCGAGCAGGTGGTGTGGGTGAAAAGTATATTAAGCACCTACTTCTGTATGTTTGTTTTATTAGTCTCAATTTTACCCAACCTGTATACCTACTTAATTCATTTGTTAATATGAATTTCGTAGTAATAATAGCTCAATGACTGTATGCCTAGTATAGGTAGGTACTCCAAAATGCCTAGCGCTACGCTCGTAGATAATAAACCATCACTTTGCGTCTTTTAGTAAGCCTCGTGGGACACGGTATCAAATAGAAAGTATCGATACTGTACTCATGAATAGTATCGAAAAAAAAAATATCGTACTCATAAAAGTATCGATAGTTCAAGTTATCGAGTACTTTTCTTAGGACCTAATGCGCATAGAGCCAATATCGGTCAGTAAATAACGTCCGTTTAACTTCAGTAGTGCAGGACATGAAAAAACAAATGGTATTGGTACACAAATTAACGCTAAAGAGAACTTTAGTTGATTCTAAAAAAAATGAACATAACCTTTGCTTATGATAGCTTCTCTATACGTAGTAGGCATGGAAATGATTGCTACTTTTAAGGAATTCTCATTTGATGATATTATTATTTTTCATCACAGTGATTTCACTAGTGATATATGATTTGCAATGATTTTTCAATATGCACCGCTTGGTATAATTTCCCGGGATAACAACTAATTCAACCAACAAACCAACCTTTTAGAGGAATCACGAAACATAAACTCTATTTTTGAAAATACTATATAACACATACCTACGAACACTTTAAAAACGAATCTATTTTTATTCACATAAAATAGCAAAAACGAATGTATCAAGCATTGGCATTTTTCATTAGAAAACAAAATCATGTGACAATTAAATAATTATAGATATCACACGCACTTCGAGAATGATGAATGATGAGAGAGAAGTGAAATGTCAAATTATTTATAATTTCGTGATCACAAACAATGATTTTTCGATCCTGCTACATATTATCCTACAGAAGTTAGCACTTTATGCTTCTTGGTTTAAGGTTTATTTTAAAATACTCTTAAAAGCTAATCAAGCTCAAAGATTTCTTTTTTTTTTTGTTTTTGTCAATTTGTTCATGACCATGGATACAAAGTCCTTCAGTCGCATACATTTTAATTATAATATCACATATAGTCCGCAAATTAACTTTCACATAGTCCGCATGATCAGTCACCGTCCAGTCATGTTTTAGTAAAATGGTGGTCATTGTACTAGAACTTTTCATGGACTTTATGAGACAACTTGTAAAGTCACGATACACATAATTCATTTCATTTCACTTCACCGGTGCACATGGATTGATCTTTAATGGATAAAATACAAACGATAATATGCAATAAAACTCAAAATACACGAATTTATGAAAATAAAAATAAAAACGCTACGTCACTCTGCAAGTTCCCGCCAAAAAGTCCTCTTCATTATTCTTTTTATTGGGCTGCCATTCACAACCAAATTATTTTTATTAGGACCTATTTTTGCCAGTGTCGAATTAATTTATACGTTCTTCTTAGTTTTCTTTATTCCTTTTAAAACTGATATGTTTCAAAATTGTAATAAAAAATACCAATATTAGGATTTATTTATATAGATCTATCAATGAAATATTTATACTACGATAATGAATATAATGATGGATGAATGATGGATGTGATAAGTACCTAATATGATTTGTAACAGGCTATGTCATGGACGGTAGCAGGTGTGACGTATGACAAACAGAATCATATGATTTGTCACCTGCTACTTGTGATTTATGCCATTCCTAATACGTAGTAATAATAGCACAATGTATACAGTACCCCGAGTGTAAACATAGATAATACAATATTATTCTCTGAGCCCCTTATTAATAAATAAGGCTTAAGTTAAGCATTGCAAAACCCAGGCCTTAAGATAGGCCCAGCCCGTTCTGTTATAACTTATATGACATTAGAAAGTGACGGATATATTTAAATCCTAGATTCCACTACACTTGACTTAAACCTTATTTATTAATAAGGGGATAAGAAAGAGTGTTAACAAAGAGTTAACGTAACTATCACGTTGGCCTTTTTTATATAAGAATTTGGACTAATGCGATGAGTTACGCTAATTCTTTGCAAACTTTACAAAATATAAAATTATTTTTTCATCGTGCGAAGGCATCTTCTTAACCGACTTTAAAAAAGAAGGATTCTATGTTCGACGCGTATGTTTTTACCTGACTGACCTGGAAGGAGGGCAATACCTTATAAAATTCAAGTTATGTATATTCAAATTTCTTATTTTTTTGTTTTACGCAGTCCGGTTTTTTGTTTCTTTGAATAATTTAATTTATTTTTATGTATGTTCACCGATTACTCGAAAACGGCTTAGGTATGCAATTTGAATGGTTTAAAATGTATTATGTATTACCTATATAACTGTATATCCCGCCCGAGGTGGTTGCATATTTTTATCATGATGGTCGGATCATCATAAAATGGACAATGAAGGTATGATCACAGATTAAAGTTGTAAATGATGCTCATTGACAAATCAAAAGAGGTATTGAAAACGCATATGAACTCAAAATTGAAAAATAATTTAACGTTTTATCAAAAAAAATCGCCTTCAAAGTCCAACACTAAAAAGTATGAAATACTCACACTGTCTGTTTTGAAGTCAGTGAAAAAGCACGAACGTGTTCCATAGAAAATATTTCCTGAGATTAGCGTGTTCCAACGTATCACCTTTATTACTACCCGACTACGGCGAAGCAAAAAGGAGGGTTATGATTTTACATATTAGTATATAATACCCACACTGTACACAATATATATATTTATTAGAACATATTCTGACCGACTGACTGATTCACCAACACAGAGGCAAATCGGCTGAATCAAATTTAACGAAAAGAGAAGAGGTTTATTTTAAATTAGAGGGTGAAAAATATCGTTTTTGGAAAAAAAAAAACCTTTGATGGCACAATTTTTTTTACGACTATTCCGTCTATTGAAAAGATTCATGAAAAATAAAAAGAAACGTCAATGAAATTTAGATTTTAAACCCCACTTCCGAATGGCCCGCTGGGTATCAAGGGGTAGGGGTATAAATAAAGCCTTATCAATTTTTATTTCTCATTTTGTATTAGTCATTATAGGTACACCCCGCTATCAAAACAAACAAAAAACTATTCGTAGGTTGCATTATTTTAGTATTGAAACAAATTCTTCAATCTAGGAAATCCTACTGTTTCATTAATAAATTATGCGATCGTTTTAAGAAGAACGCTGATTGCACAGATTACACAATAAAAGCTGATTGATAGTAGGTAATAGTTGTGACGCTGCGCATCACTGGCCGTATGGATGATGAATTTAGTGGATTTACCACTACATGCCTTTATCTGTGGTAGGTAGGCACCCCGATGGTTTAATACACTCGGGTGACTCGGTAAGTACCTAATAGTGCGGATGGCGCAAAATTGGCATTGTTGTCCATTAAGTTAATTACAGTGTAAGTGTTCTGACCTCCCTACATAAAGGAGCTATGTCAAAATAAATCTGAACCGGGTCTTTTAGTACCTAAGTAACAAAAATACCATATTATTATCTTAACCGTTGCTGACTTATTATTCAAAGAGTGTCGAAGGCGATCGCGATAGTAATCTCGACATGTCGTGCTCCTGCAGACAATGGCACATAATGTACGCGTTGAAGTTGAAGCAATCATAGGCTAAATAAAATTTGCTATGCGTGACGCGACCACGAAGTGCCTTACTCACATAAATAGCATTACTTATAGGCTGCACACGTGCCTGTCAATGAACTTCGTAGACCATGCCAATACCCGACTACGCGTAAATACCTAATCGTAGAGCCGACAAAGAATCTTGACGCACTGATCTAGCACGCTGCACGCATAACCATTGTTTCATGTCACGTTGAGTAAATACCCCCGACCACCGATTACAGAATTCTGTAATCTGTGCTTTCGACAACTTTAATTAGCTATACTAGGTAGTGTCACTAATTAACGGTACTTTTAAAAATCACAGTTTCGGTTTGGTACCCTAATTACTGTCAAGGATCCTTTTTGCATTGCACATCACTTTGAGGTACCAACATCACAATAGGATATCATCTAGTGTTGAATTCGCTTATATCTAGACTAAGGGCATCGAACTTAGTTAACTTTATACTAACGACACTTAACATAATGAACTAAAACTTAATAATAATAAATTTACTAACGGGCAAAAATGAGGACGTTGTCGGTGCGAGCAAGAAAGTCATCCTGCTCGGTATGAGTGACGAAAGTACGGGATGGAGCTGGTGCGTCAGCCTGAACGCCCGGTGGCGGTTTCCGTCGCTCATACAATTCCATGAGGTCCGCTGGCACTTGTGGCAGTTCTCGACCGGTCATGTTCGGA
Source organism: Polyploca ridens (assembly GCA_951394255.1). NCBI lineage: Eukaryota > Metazoa > Arthropoda > Insecta > Lepidoptera > Drepanidae > Polyploca > Polyploca ridens. The sequence continues at coordinate 10,216,336 of OX596250.1, forward strand.
GCTTGCGTGAAACCAAGCTTTGCTAAGAGAATTTCACGGATCACTCGCAGGTTGTGCTCTCGCGGGTTCTCGTAGGGGCGACAAGAGGCACACGCAACTTGAGTGGGCGGTGGGTCTTGCAGGCAGG